>CASBWL010000058.1:1200000-1800000 GCA_949130495.1 Sambucus nigra
TCCCCATTAGGGGCGGGACAGGGCGAAAACCCAGCGGGGCGGGTGAAATTGCCATTCCTTGATGTTTTTTTTAACAAAAACTATATATTTTAGGAGTTTTTTTTAGATTTCTTGAAAAGATTAACTGGAGTTTGTTAAAGATGTTTTTGTTTTTCTCATAATATTTAAGAGGCTGAAGAGGCAGTAAAAAAACGCACCTTAAGTCTAGACACTAAATACTAAGATATTTTTTTCTGTAGGAAAATAAATAACTTTTTAGATTTAGATTTCACACTTAATTCAAACTTAAAATTTAAATAACAAAAGGTTAATTAATGTTAGTCCTTAATTTTTTTTTTCATTTTATGATTAACCTAACAAATTTTCAAATTGAACAAAAGCTCAATAATAATAATAGCCTAACAATAGTGACTTTAATAGGACACATAAGATCGCTAATATGACAGTACTCCAGTTAATGTTAGGCTAATGTCACTGTTAGGGATTGGACTAAGAACTGCATATAATAGATTAATCATGATCTTTTAATTAATGTTCCTAAAAAATACATTTTTAAATATGTGATTTGTTTATACAAATCGGGAAAAGTATTGTTTTAGGATGTAGATCGAAATTTTATGTTGTAAAATTGGATTCAGTTCTATGTAATGTATTGAAAGCCAAATTTATGTGCTACTTTTTTTTTAAGTACTGATTTGTTTATTTCTTGACCATAATATATTCTCAAAATGGGGTTTTGCATAAAAAAAAATTCATGAAATTGTACAAAAAATGGGTTGCAATAACTTAGTCTTGCAAGGTTACTTTAATCACTAAGTCATTGGGTCACTTAATGACTAAGCCTTGTCAGCCAATACAGAGGCCTCTCTAATATCATCAAAACACACTTTTTGAATAAAATTATTCCATTTATGTAAATTCTAGTTTTTGAGATTATCAAAAGGAAGAAAAAATTGAAACTTTCCCGTAGGAACCCCCACCCCTTCCATTCCTTCCACCGACAGGAATAATCACCCGCCCCATCGGGATAGGATATCCTAGGGTTTGCAACATTATTGTGAATTATAGTAGGTGTGAACCCATCTTCTTCCTCCCAGTGCTTCTTCTAATGAAGGATGGCATAGGGTTTGATCATTTTAGAGGTTGTTTCTACAATTTTTGGTAGATTTTCCCTTAGATAAAGGGACTCCCCTTATCTACATGTGATGAGGTATATTGTTGGTACAACTTTGATCCATTTGGAGAAACAATTATTTATCTGGGCATGTGAAGTTATTTTTATTTATTTATTATATGCGATTGAAGATACTCTTCACCCTTTATCATCTCTTGTGATCTAAGTATTTATTTCATGTTGCTCCGTTAATTTTTTGGTGGCCATGTGAAAGATTTTGTGAACTATTTTTCAGCTATCCTATTTATTAATCTATTTGAGCCATAATTTGAGTTGTTTGTTAGTTCATTATGTTGGTGTGTTATTGTTGATTTGGTGAAACATTCTTGACGTAAAAATCACGTGATATGATAAAATTTCGTTCCACATCACAAAAATTTATGACACGATTACTCAATGGTAAAAAAATTCATCTTAGGGCAGATCATTTTTCTTATTATGTAGTGCCACAGAAAAAATTGATTGGATTCTTAGAAAGATATCAATACTAAAGGAATTCAAACCAACTTTCAACGAGTCGTTTGTCAAAAAATTTACTTTTATTGAATTTATGTTCAACTCAATGGAATCAAATGTTTATGAGATTTTTCACTATTAAGAGTATATTCCTCACCTATGGAAGGCTATAACCACTATGTCACATAATGAGATTCAGGTATTTGAACTATATAAGGAGAATTTAAATGTATTTCAAGTCAATGATTTAGTATTGGCTTAGTATAGTTATCTGACTCAGAGATGGAAAGAGTATGCTTCATATCGTCCCTTAGCGACTATAAAGGGTTGTACCCGAAACGAGGGAGAATCCTTTTGTGGAACCACATGAAATCCATAAATAGATTGATCAGGTCTAATACAAAAATCACGGGAGTCAAAAAATAATTAGTAACATAAGTGAAGGGAGGTCTTCTATGAGTTTATATAGGGGTCTAAGCATAAGGCAGACGACTCAACACTTTGGACTCTAAACCACAACTAAACAACTCAATTCAATCCAAATCAAATATCAAACTTGGATTTTGAAATATTTCAAACCAAGAACAACCAAGAACTAGTTCACCAGAAAAATTCAAAGAGCCACCGGAAAGCCTTAAAATCGTAACCGAAAAACTGAAATCCTCACCGAAGATACATAAATGGAAATATAAGGCTGAAAATGGAAAAGCAAGGTGAAAACGATACTCGAGGGAGTACGAAATGAAGAAGAAGAAGATTGGGAACAAAGGAATCCTCAAACGCAACAGCAATTGGGCTCTTGAAAAGAGAGAAATCGCAGAGAGCACATGTGGGAAAAATGGAAAATCAACATCATCACACCTTGTCAGGCACGCTACCCGCTTCAGAAATTGACACATGTCAAAGAAATATTGGCATATAAGAAAACCCAGCCTCGGATATGCATATCCCTTAGTCACTTATTTACATAGGTAACTAAGGTCTGGGGGGTGATTGATATACCCAAAGTGCACCCTCTTACTCAGAGCAACCAACCTCATCCATTCTTGAAGCTGAGGTGACAAAGACTGTGACATCCATCATCAGGGTCGTCACTCAGAAGGTCGGCCTCAGCCGACACCTCATATCAACCTCAATATCAAACCCGACTAGGCATCAGCCGAGGTCAGCAAGGACTCATGGGTTCAGCCATCTATCAACAAAATCGGCCTCAGTCGACGTTACGAGTTATCACATGAAGTCAGCAAAGCCTCGCAGGCTCAATCATCAAGCATCATGATAACGTCGGCCCTGGCCGACGTTCCCAGTATCTAACCTCGGCTGGCATCCTAACCGAGGTCAACATGCAAATTGGTCTCGAACATGGAGAGGGTCGGACATCACCAACCTCGTACTCATCCAGGCCGAGGTTAGTACCAATCGAAGATAACCGAGCATTTCCAAGTATATGTATGGCTTGGAACACGTGGACAAATCTGTTATAACTGAATTATTCCCCCCCCCCCTCCCCCGGTGAGGGAATATTGATGTCATCTTAGTTTAGATAAGATCAGCCAGGTGTCATCTTTGCACTGGTTGGATCTTCATGCACATGCTCATTGCATGCTTGGGGGGTACAGTACACCCCATAATCACTATATATATAGGTCCTCTACCTTGTAAAGGGATCCAAAATTACATCCCTAGCTGAAACTCTGTCATTTTTGCACTGTAGAGAGAGAAAGCTGATGAGATTGTATCAATGGACATTAATGCCTTATTTCAGTGACATTACTCACTCACTTGCACAACGGACATAGGCCAAATTGGTTGAACCACTTATATACTGGTGTTCATCCTCTTCTCCTCATCCCAATCTCTTATATTTTATATACGCATGTGTTGTCATTGTTATATACTGGTTTGAGCTTGTAAACACCTTACCTGGTGGTGGTGTTTACAGCATCATCAAATATGTACTACGAAAGTTTAAGAGTTAGTTTTGTAAAATCTGTACTATATATATATCCCATAAATAATGTTATGAGTCCCAAAAAAATGCCCCAAATCAACCCCCCAAATGTGTTGGGATAGCATTAAAGGTCGTCCTCTTTTACTGTAATAATGACAAAGTACAATACTTTAATGCTATGCCAACTCATTTGGGGGATAATTTGAGGATGTAGTTGGGACTCATAGCACGAGCAGAATCTCATGAGTGGAGTTTGAATATATTTTTACTCTATTTTTCAAAATATTTCAAATGACAAATTAAACAACACCGAAGATGAGCTGCTTGCAAATGTAGGCAACTTCTAAATTGGCAACAAGCTATGGTGAACCTTGTAGATGAATATGGCTTCAGCAATAGGTTTCTGGAAACCCTTACTTATGTAAGAGGGAAACAAAGATTCCCAATCTTTGTATGTCCTCATCTGGCAATTATATTTCTTCAGTCATTTTGTCTTTTTGAGGTGGATTTTTTTGTTGGTTGATGATAAGTTTTGAATGTAATCTATTATGCATAGAGATCATTGTATTCCAAAAACTTAACTTTTAGTTACGTTCCAGATTTCCCAATCCTGTTTTTCTTAGCAGTCTTTCTTAGAACTGAATTTAAAACCAAGATTTGAAATGACCAAAATACCTTCGTTTATCATATCAGATTTTTCAACACAAGTTTTAGGTTCCGCGGTGTAGTTCTTCAAACTACAAATCTTGTGTTCCGCTTCACAGTTGCTGCAATATGGTCTCAACCAATGCAATTGGAAATCATTTTGCTAGTCCAATAAAGTATATGCAATTAATGAAATATTATGCGTCTTGCTGCAAGATGTCAAATTATAAGAGTTGATGTAATTGTCAGAGAAAATAGCATAAACATTATAGCCCGGAGCATCAAGAGAATAGCATAAATATTATGCACTCATTTCATCTAGATTCAAATCCAGGCCTTGGATAAAATAGTAGTTGAATGCTTAAGAACAAGTAGTGGTACTGTTAAGTATCCAATGAACAGTTAAGCATGAAAGGATGATGACGAATTCACATTGTGACTACTACTTTTGAGCAGGGATTTGCCAAGAAAATTCCATTAGTCTATAAAGTTCTATCCTATCCTAGTTTTTCATGGGCTCATGGTCACTAAATTTGGTTGACTAGTTTGGTGGACCAAATGATTTATGAGAAAACGTGTTTTTGCGATAGTTCAATGACATTTCTTCTGCTGGAAGAATAAAGTGAGAACTAGTAAGGGACAATCACCCAAAAAAAAAACATAGCAAAAGAAGGGTTATAACAGTAAACCCTCTGACCTATAGTTGTGTTATAGACCACCAAATTTGCAAAAAAAAATAATATATTTTTTATGCACAAGAACAAGGTTTTATCAATCTTTCTTTTTTACATTTTGGGTGATTTGTACATCAACCAATGCAATTGAAGATCATTTTGTGTGAACAATTAAGTATATGGAATTAATTAAATCATAAGCATCTTGCTGCAAGATATCAAATTATAAGAGTCGACCTAATTGTCTGGGAAAATAGCATAAACATTATAGCCCGGAGTGTTGGAAAATTGGACTAAGTTGGACTTAAGTTGGACTTGAAAGCTGTCCAGATTTTTTGGAGAGAATTTTAAGTAACTTTGAGCTCAAAATTAGTCGGGACTCACACTACGATAATTATGGAACCATCTATGAACGCGTTATCCATCGTAAGGAGATTAACGTGGTATATTCACATGTCCAATTTCATTAAGTTATGAATGATATATTTGTGCCCAAAGTGACTCATAAAGTAATGAAAGAAAATGAATTGAGTGTGTTTTAACTCTTGTCCCACATTGGAAGAGTACTGAAAAATTAAAGAGTTAATAACACCCCAAGTATGGACTAAGGCTTGGATGCCTTTGGAGTATCCTAACTCTTTGAAGGGGAGATGGCTTACACAATGCATGTGTTGGGTTTGGTCCAAAAGCCCACACGTGCCGGCTTGGTTCGGGTTTGGGCTTGGACTTATAAGATATCTATTTCTTTTGGGGCGAGTTTAATTAATTTTCTAGGCTTTTATAATTTAATTACAAAATTAATTAATTATTAATTAACTGTTTGTCAGTTAATTGCCAAAGGTCAACAGTTAACGAAATTAACTGTTTTGACAGTTAATTTCTGTTTTGACTGTTCCCAACAGTCAACACCTTTGCTATAAATAAAACCTTTCCCCTACAGTTTTAGACTAACGAAAAATTCCCCTCCATAAAATTTCGAAAGGCTCCTGCATTATTTCTTTAATCCAGAAAATCTGTCTGCGTTGCATATTCATGTTATGGTTGGGTATAACACAGATTTGTGTTTGTTGAAATTAATTATTGTCGTGCTACATAATTAATTTGGAAAATTCATTCAATCTTGGGAGATAATATTCATCAACCTCAGAGCACATTGGAGGGAATAAACTGTCTTAAAGACACTGTGTGAATTCACAGGGCTCAGATTCTTTCTATTTCTATTATTTTTCTGCAAATTCAACTAAGTTCTTTTATTTTTTATAATTTCATTGTATTTCTGTAATTATTATATTATTCGTAATTCTGTAATTTTATATTAATTAAATAGTAGACATAACATGGAGCACTATGATAAGAAACTAGGATATATATATATATATATATATCGCCTTTCAGAACAATTGTACAAGGCGAAATCATCATGCGTGTAGTCATACATTTGACTGAACTGGAAAGCAGAGGCAGATGGATTATGGTTGGGTAGTTGTCTTGGAAAACAAACATTAGCGTCATATAACTAAATTATTTGGGACTTGTAGGCCTCATTTGCAAGTTTTATTTTGGACAGAAAAGAAAGGAAAGGAAGGTAAAATGTGTTTCCTTTCTTTCGTTTGGGAGTTTAAGTAGGAAATAAAGTGACTTCTCTCGTTTGGGAGTGTGAAAGTAGAGGGAAAAAAGGAAAATTTTTAAAAACCTTTATCTTCCTTTTTCTCCAAAACTTTCTTGAGAAAGGAAAGTTTTTTAACGAATTGCTCATTTGTTCTCTTAAAAAAATTATTTTCCTCCCAAACTCTCAAATGCAAGAAAAAAAATTGTTTTCTTTTCTCTCCCAAGCTCATTTCTCCTCTTTTTTTTTCTCTCTTATTAACTTTCCCTTCTTTTCTTTTCTCTCCTAATAAAATTTTTCTTTCCTTTCTTTTCTCTCCAAAACTTCCAAACGAGCTCGTAATCAATATTCTTGACTAGTAACATAACTGAAGAAGGCAGAGCATGGTGTAGAATAGGGTTTACATGTTTTGTTTCATTAATTGTTAGTATTAAATATAATAAAAGGGATATAATTGTTTTTAGTAAATATTAAAATAAGTGAAGGGTATATAGTCTTTTAATGCTTTTCTAATTAGAGTAGGACTACTCTGTATAAATAGTTAATAATGTAATAAAAATCACACAATTCTTTCATTTGATAATACAATTTTAAATTTGTGCATATGTATTATCTTTTTTTTTGGATTCAATTGGTGGTGTTTGGATTCAATTATATCCCGTGAACAGCTAAGTCTGAAGGGATGATGATGAATTCACATTGTCACTATTACTTTTGAGCTGGGATTTGCTTAAGAAAATTCCATGCGTCAATGAATTTCCATCCTAGTTTGTCATGGGCCCATGGTGACTAATTTTGGTTGACTAGACTAGTTTGGTGGAGCAAATGATTTAGGAGAAAACGTGTTTTTGCCATAGTTCAATGACATTTCTTGTGATGGCAGAAGAAAGTGAGAACTAGTAGGCCCAATCACACAAACATATGGGCATATAGCCATTTCACCGAACCCACTAAATAGGGGTTATAGATGGAAAAAACATAGAATAAAGTACCCCAATGCCCTAAACTATTTCGACTTGATCAATTTAGTCCATAAACTAATAATTTGGTTAATTTAATTTTTTTGTTCAGTTTTTCGTTAAACTTAATAAATCTTTTTTTTATTTAATTAATTTTAAAACTATTTTAAATAATTTTTTCAAAGTTGAAAAATTATTATTTTTTCCTAAATAAAAGGTAAAATCTGTGAAACAAACCCCAAATAGTAAAAAAAAAATGTTTTTTTTAACTGGGATAAAGAAGCTGACACCCATTTTATTGGGATAAAACTAAGATAAAATTGAGATTAATTTTTCCTTCATTTTATTTATTAAAAAAATCAAGTGTTGGTTGCAAAATCCCCAAATATTTTTTTTCTTCTACTTATAGTTTTTCTATTATTATTTTTTTAATGATAGATAAACTATCAATATTTTCCAAAATAATTTTTTTATTAAATCATATACAGTTTTCTAATAAAGAAAAGTACAACATTAAACAATTGTAATGATATGTTGTTCTCTTATTGTGGAGGTGAAATTTGTTGATATGATATATTTTTATTCTAGCTGTTTTTTTTATATGATATATTTTTATTTTCGTGTTTGTGTCAAAATTCAAGATTACGCAAGTGTATAGTGTGTCAATATTCACGATGTAGCTGTAGTGTAGTGTTGCATCGTGTTTGTGTCAAAATTATGAGTCGTTTTGTCGTGTTAATCGTGGTTTGACACCAACACGACAAGAAAATACTTCGTGTAAAAAAACGAAACTACACAAACACGATTTAGCGTGTCTGAAAGAGTTGGCGCTTGCGTTCAATTAAGAAATAATATAATAAACACATTTTTAACCCAAATTAACCCTAATGATGCAACTAGGTGTGATTGAAACAATATGAAATCATGCAAGAATTATTCAACACACAAAGTTAAGGAAAAATCCCCCAAAGGGGCAAAACCATTTGTATATTCACTATAATTTGTAAGAGAAACGGCTTACAATCGGATTACACTGAAATACAAGTTTTTGACTAAGAATTACCCTCGGGTATCGGATTCTGTAGTCGCGGCTGGAATTATCCCTTTCCAGTAGGGCTGGCGGCTGGAACTATCCCTGTCCAGTAGGGCTGCAATGAAGAGGAAGGAGCGGTCCACTTCACAAAGGGTTGAACAACAACAATGGTGTTCTTGGGTTACCAAACTTGATTCACATAGATATGGAAGATGTGTGAATCTAAAAACCTAGAATCATAGGACTCAATAGGTGAAGACTTTAGGGTTGATATGCTCTGAAAACCGTGGGAAAGTCTTAAGAAAACCAACCTTCAAACGTGGTTTAAATAGGAAGCCAAAACCCTAAAAAATCTGCAACACGATCTGGCAGAGTTTATCCAGGGCGGACCGGTCCGGTCCTTAGGCGGTTGGCGCTTGCGTTCAATTAAGAAATAATATAATAAACACCTTTTTAACCCAAATTAACCCTAATCATGCAACTAGGTGTGATTGAAACAATATGAAATCATGCAAGAATTATTCAACACACAAAGTTAAGGAAAAATTCCCCAAAGGGGCAAAACCATTTGTATATTCACTATAATTTGTAAGAGAAACGGCTTACAATCGGATTACACTGAAATACAAGTTTTTGACTAAGAATTACCCTCGGGTATCGGATTCTGTAGTCGCGGCTGGAATTATCCCTTTCCAGTAGGGCTGGCGGCTGGAACTATCCCTGTCCAGTAGGGCTGCAATGAAGAGGAAGGAGCGGTCCACTTCACAAAGGGTTGAACAACAGCAATGGTGTTCTTGGGTTACCAAACTTGATTCACATAGATATGGAAGATGTGTGAATCTAAAAACTCAGAATCATAGGACTCAATAGGTGAAGACTTTAGGGTTGATATGCTCTGAAAAACGTGGGAAAGTCTTAAGAAAACCAACCTTCAAACGTGGTTTAAATAGGAAGCCAAAACCCTAAAAAATCTGCAACACGATCTGGCAGAGTTTATCCAGGGCGGATCGGTCCGGGCCTTAGGCGGATCGGTCCGATAGCGGACCGGTTCTTTTAATTTGAAGCTTATTCGGTTCGCATTCGGTTCGGGGCTCACTGGCTTCAAAGTGCACGGCGGATCGTTCCGGGGCGGTGGCGGATCGTTCCGGGGCGGTGGCGGATCGTTCCGGGGTAGTCAGAGGCGGATCGATTCGTTTTAATTTCAGGCGGACCGGTCCGGCTGACTGGATTTCTGAATTCTTCCTTTCTTTTGATCTTCGGATTCCGTTGATGATGAATGGACTTTGAATCTTTGCAACGGTGTTACGGCAAATGACATATACAAGTATGTTGGACAAAAATGTCCTTACAAATCTCCCCCTATGTCTATGCCGGAACAAACATAAAAATTCCGAATTATCTATAATCACAATGCCTATACAAATCTACCCTTCCATGAACCCAAAAACTGAAAGTGGTACAAATGACTAAGGCTGCATCGTTTGTTCTTCGAATCTTCAGAAATCTCACCGCTTTTCTCATCAGGGTGTGCAACATGGGATTATCAAAAGATGTACATACACACATGAGACAAAGCAAATACCAAGTGACGAATCGAGTTTGAAATGAGATAAACATAAGCATATATATCAATTTAAGATGATATTCTCAGAATTTCAAAACTCCCCCAAAATCAGATAATTCATTCTCCCTCTTTTTATGATGTCCCCAAATAGACAAATGAGAGAAATAAATCAAGCAATCAAGTACCGGGGTGACACAAGGCATAAAATCACACCATGAATGAACATAAAACAACCAAGTCGGTGATAGCGTAAAAGAATGGGTGTGATTAAAATTCGATAGGAAAATCAAAGCATACAAACATGACATATGTGCACGATGAATATTGGATATTCCTAACGAATGAACTCAAATGCTTCCTTTGGTGTAAAAGAGTGGAAATATAAAATATTGACTAAATCAAATCTACAAATCAAAGCTCAAAGTGATTTCTACACCAATAACGTCCAAAATGTTTTTCATGCTTTTGCATGACTTTCAAGGAAGTGCAAACCCGTTTTTCTCATTCTCCAACCAAACTCCCTCAGATTTATATTTTTAATAGAGGTATACTAAATTCTCAAACTTTGGATAATTGATGGTGAAAACCTAAATGGCCCATATATGGCATGTATTGCTTTTTATTGCCTTTTCAATTTTTTCGGGCTCTTTTAACCTCTTAGGACCTCGGATATTAAAATTCCTCTATTTTTTAGGTCCTTTTAAACGGTGGCTTTTGCGCAAAGGATAAAAAATCAACTTTCGCAGCCCCTCCCCGTTTTACAATTTAACACACAGTCTCACTAAAACGGTTTTCACATGCATTCCAATCTTGTCAAGTTTTATCGCATATTGTTCATTGTATAGACAGAATTGAGATAGAAACACTCAAGCCAATATGAGATAGACAAGTGCAATAATCAAATAAAGCCGTGCATGTGTGCAGTAAAGGATATAGGAGTCAAGCATGTAGGAAAATATCACTAATTACATCTCAAGGACTCCAATCAATGTAAAGCACATGGATGAAATGATGTAGCCTCTCAAATCTCTATCAAACAGTCACATGGATATATGAAATGAAGTTGTGACTTGGCTATCATAAATGCTCATCCATAAAAACAAAACTCTTTTTGATTTTTCAAAAATTTTATCAAAATAAAATCTTTTTGTGCTTTTCTAAAAAAATTTCAAAACAAAATTATATACAAAAATGATACATACTAGCAATAGGCAAACAATGACATCATGAAAATCACCCTATGCTAGTAAACAAGTCAAACCTCAATCATTAGGTGCGGAGGGGTTTTCCAAAGGTGGTGACAACTTATGAAAAACCTCCATCAATTCTTGTGAATTTTTGACTAAAAACTTAACTTGCTCACCTAAATGTGAAAACTCTCTCATGTAGTCTCCGGGAGCATGTAAAGTATCATGAGTGGGTTCATGTGTGCCAGAAACACGTGTAGAAGCAAAACGTGACACATACCCCAACTTAAAGCAAAATTCCCTAAGGTGTCCTCTCCTCTTGCAATGTGAGCAAACATAAATAGGCCTAGGAACACCTCTCTCAACAACTCTAGGACGCACTTTCCTAATAGGAATGGGACGCCTAGGTGGGTTAGGGTGAGACACATGTGAAACTGTCACTAAAGTGGGAACCGGCTCGGGTGCTAATAGGGAAGCAGAGGCACCGTCATGACTTATTCCTAACTTCTCACCTTTACCCTTAAGAACCACCTTTTCAACCTTCTTAGGTGCGTTCTCAAACTTGACTTTGACCACCCTGGCACGTTCGAGATCACTCTCGAGTTGGGATACACATGTCGTCAGTCTAGACAACGTGTCGGTCAAATCACACTTCTCCTTTCTCAAAACCTCCTTCTCTTTCTCCAAATCTAAAACCCGACGACCTAAATCCCTATTATACTTCTTTGTTTTCAAGGTCTCGGTGTACAAATCTCTAAAATCTTTTTGGAGCTCACTTTCATCTCCACTTTCACTCTCACTTTCTCCCTCACTTGAAGCGCTCAAACCATCACTATCACTTTCGTGTGCAATATTGTGGGACAAGGTGGGTGTGCTCACACGACTAGAAAAAGCTACAAACTTCTCACCACTAGTCTCATCACCCTCACCTTCACTACTATCACTAAGTGTGGCGGGCATAGCTACTTTCTTTCCTTTCTTTCTAAGCCACGTAGGACACTCAAACGACTTATGTCCATTACCCCCACATTCAAAACAAGTGATGTTCTCAAAAACATCCTCACACTCCTCATCGGATTTATTCTCTTTTTCCCTCTCACCACTTTCTTTGGCCTTTCCTTTCTTTTTATTTTTCTCAAAAAAATTCTTTTTATTGGAAGAATTATTTTTGTTCATGTTGAGAAATTTTTTAAAATTTTTCGCAAACAAGGCCATATCATTAAAATCAAAATCTCCCTCAGAATCGGACTCACAAACTTTTTCTTTCTTTTTCTTAAAATGAGTCTTTAAAGCAATGCCATTATCTTTAGCCTTAATGGTTTTGGGAAACATATCAATCTCAAAGGTTTGAAGATCTCCTACAAGTTCTTCCAACTTAAGTGATTTCAAATTTCCCAAAGAGTTCAAAACAGTGACTTTAGGAATAAAGCGTTTTGGGAGAGATCTCAAAATCTTTTTAACGACACGCGTGTTATCAATTACCTCACCCAAATTAAAACTAGTGTTAACAATGTCCGACAAGCGTGCAAAAAACTCATCAAAGCATTCGGACTCAGACATGGTGATAGTCTCAAATTGGGTGGCCAGATTTTGTAATTTTGACTCTTTAACCGCGTTCGTACCCTCATGTGTCAATTTTAAAACATCCCAAGCCTCTTTAGACGCGGTGCACGTCATAATTCGGCGAAACTCATCAGGAGAGACAGCTCCAGAAATAGCACTCAGACCACGGGAATTAAAATTGGACAGTTTATAATCATCTTCAGTCCAGGCTGACACGGGTTTTAAAGTGGTGATGTTATTAACAGTGACCGTGGGAGGAGTCCAACCATTTTCGCAAAGCAACCAAACACGCTCGTCAATAGATTTTAAAATCGATTTCATACGAGCTTTCCAATAGGCATAATTAGACCCATCAAAAATAGGCATTTATAATATGACTTCTCCATTTGAACACGCACTTTTTCAAAAATCATTTTTTTCAGAAAATTGATATATTAGAAAAATTTTGCGGAAAAAGGAATACGCGATAAATTAGCGTAACCCGCTCTGATACCAATTTGAAAGAGTTGGCGCTTGCGTTCAATTAAGAAATAATATAATAAACACCTTTTTAACCCAAATTAACCCTAATCATGCAACTAGGTGTGATTGAAACAATATGAAATCATGCAAGAATTATTCAACACACAAAGTTAAGGAAAAATCCCCCAAAGGGGCAAAACCATTTGTATATTCACTATAATTTGTAAGAGAAACGGCTTACAATCGGATTACACTGAAATACAAGTATTTGACTAAGAATTACCCTCGGGTATCGGATTCTGTAGTCGCGGCTGGAATTATCCCTTTCTAGTAGGGCTGGCGGCTGGAACTATCCCTGTCCAGTAGGGCTGCAATGAAGAGGAAGGAGCGGTCCACTTCACAAAGGGTTGAACAACAGCAATGGTGTTCTTGGGTTACCAAACTTGATTCACATAGATATGGAAGATGTGTGAATCTAAAAACCTAGAATCATAGGACTCAATAGGTGAAGACTTTAGGGTTGATATGCTCTGAAAAACGTGGGAAAGTCTTAAGAAAACCAACCTTCAAACGTGGTTTAAATAGGAAGCCAAAACCCTAAAAAATCTGCAACACGATCTGGCAGAGTTTATCCAGGGCGGACCGGTCCGGGCCTTAGGCGGTTCGGTCCGATAGCAGACCGATTCTTTTAATTTGAAGCTGATTCGGTTCGCATTCGGTTCGGGGCTCACTGGCTTCAAAGTGCACGGCGAATCGGTCCGGGGCGGTGGCGGACCGGTCTGGGGTAGTCAGAGGCGGATCGGTTCATTTTAATTTCAGGCGGACCGGTCCGGCTGACTGGATTTCTGAATTCTTCCTTTCTTTTGATCTTCGGATTCCGTTGATGATGAATGGACTTTGAATCTTTGCAACGGTGTTACGGCAAATGACATATACAAGTATGTTGGACAAAAATGTCCTTACAGTGTCAATTTCATGTCATTTCTAAAATTGTCATCCTAGCTAATGCTCGTTGTTTTGATATGCACCTTGAAACAATTTCCGACACAAACAAAAGATATCATATCACACAAAAAAAAATAACTACCAAAATAAAAACATATCATATTAACAAATTTCACCTCCTAAAATAATAGAACGAACTGAATTTTTTTAATGTTGTTCTTTTCTTTTAATAGATAATTGTAAATGAGATAATAAAAAAAAACTGAAAAATGTTTATAGTTTTTCTGCTATTAAAAAATAGTTTTTTTAATAGAAAAACTGTAAATAGAAGAAAAAAATATTTGGAGATTTTACAATACCCACTTGGTTGTTTTTTAATAAACAAAATGAAAGAAAAATTGATCCCAATTTTATCCCAATAAAATGGTTGTTATAAATTTGGAAAAAATAAAGCTTTTTTATCCCAGTTTTTTTTAATTAAAAAAATAAGTTTTTATAATTTTGGGTTAGTTTGATAGGTTTCACCTTCTATTTAGAAAAAAAGAGTAATTTTTCAAACAGTTTTAAAATTAACTAATAAAAAAACAGATTTTTTTTTACCCCAATAGCGCCTAATCTATTGGTGCAATTAAGTTCAACGGAAAACTTAACATAAGGTGAAGAGTGTGGCTGTGTGATAATTGATTAAATTAAATTCGCAAGTTTTCAATCAACCTTTATATAATTCAGTCCTTAAACATGCATCTAAGGTGCGTGTGTTAACCCATAACTAAATAAAGCATGTGACACAAAAAATATGCTGATACACAGATTTCAGGAAAAAAACCCTTTCGGGTAAAACATTTATTTCACTATGAATATATAAATCGCAACTTATAATTACATAGAGAAATCTGCAATGGATCAACGCGTAGCCAACCCACAAAGACACGCAGTCTTGAACTCAGCAAGAGAATACACGCAGCACCCTCCAATGACTCACAGCACAAACAACAAAGGAAGAACCGCAGCTCTCCTCAATGACACGCAACCATAAAACTTTATAGAGACTCCCTCAGTAATGACACGCAGCCCTCATTTGCAAAGATCTCCCCATAAAGGTTGAACAATAGCAAAGCTTGTGTTCTAGGGTTCCAAAAGATTCACAAAAGTAATTGGAATTTTTTTGTGTGAATCAAAAAGATGTTTGGCACATCAAAAAATGAAGTCTTGTTGTGTTTGAACTCTTAGAAACGTTTTCTCAAAGACTTGAAAAAATACACCACCGAAATAGGAATATATATAGGAAATATGAGTCGGTGGTAAAAAATCCAAACAGATCTGATCGAGTTTATCTCAGGTGGACCGGTCCGGGGGAGGATCGGTTCTTTTTTAAAATAGGCGGACCGGTCCGGTTTACCAGAAAATAAAAAAAACTTTTAAAAGCCTCATTTTGCTTGAAAAAACTTACTTCTTTTTTTTATAAAAAAACATTTCATAAAAATTTCCCAATACTAATTACGAAACTTTAAGGGACTTAGAAACAAAACTTTACCAAGTTCATTCTCGCAGAGGTTATGATGTTGAAGACGCTTTGATATTCGGATCCGTTGATGTAGATGCGATCTTGAATTTCTTCAACGGTGTAACGGTGTACGACATACAAATTGATAATGGACAAAAATGTCCTTACAACATAAGGGATAAATTGGTCAAATTATTAGTTTAATTAGGATTCTTTCGGTGGCCGTTGGGGTTCTTTGCTTAAAAACATACGACTTGAACAAACATATCTGACCCAAAAAAAACCCTCACAAATATGATAGTAGGAGATATGTCGAAAGTTTAAATAAAAGGAAGATCCTCACCGAAAATTCAGATTAGTCCATAAAAATGTCATCGATTTTCTTCAAAGCATAACTCTTTCTCTCATTATCTATCTATCTATCTATCTATCTCATGGTTTTAGATTATGGGAGAAATTGGGAAAAAGTTTGAATCTCATTTAAACTAAAATTCAAGTTTGAAGGTTAAAAGATAAGTAATTAAATGGGAGAAAAAATCCCTAAATAAATTTGAATTCTAGTTAAATCTATCATCAAATTTGACAAACCCATCTTCGATTAAATCTTTGGATGTGATTTATGTTTATTCATTTTCGTCGATTGGTTTCATGCTTTGCATGGTTTATGCTAAAATGATTTCTAATAGAAAAATAACTTTTTGGTGTATTTATTTTTCGTCGTTGCTTGAAAATCTCCTCTAATCAAAATCCTCAAATTACCTACAAAATATAACAATCTAAAGTGTAGAGGTAAGTAAGGGTATCAATCCATATCAAGGAGGTAAGTTAGAGACAAACTCAATTGTAATTCAATTTTTATTTTCTTTATGGAATTTTTATTTTTCTATTTTTTTTTTAGCTTTTCAAATATTATAACAAATTTTGGTGAGAAGAAGTGAAATAACACTAAACTAAAATGAAAGATCAAATTACAAATTAAAAAGTGACTAAAATGAAAAATAAAGTCTAACACAAAAATATAAAATAAATGAGGTAAATAAATGTGAGAACAATCAAGGAGTGGGATTACACCACAAATTTTAGCTATTCTAACTAATTAATTTAATTAATTGAATTCTCCCAAATTAATATCAAAATTAAAAATCAACTCTCGTTGCAAATGCAATTTTAATAGTAAGCTTTTAAAAAATTAAGTTTATCCCCTTATAACTATAGAAAATAGATGTACACTCCTTTTAATTAATCACCCATTAGGATCGATCGATTAAAATTTATGTAAATCTTAGAAAATAAATTTAGAGTTGAAATTCAAGTAATAATACCCCACTTAAGAAACCCCTATCTCTAGTTCGAGTCTAAAATGGGTATTATAACTTGGAATTTTGATTTTTTCTCGAAAATCATTTACCCTCTCTCGAGGCGTAAATTTAAAGTTGAGGGATCAAAATTAATATTCAAAAGGAATTTTCAAGTAATAAAACTAATTAAATTAAAATAACATCAAATAAGGGTTTTCCCCCACCCCTTGAAAGGGGATTTACCCTAACATGGTATGAATTTGACAAATTAATAATCAAATGCATAAAATAAATGAGAAGAGAAGAGAACAATCAAACTCAATCTCTTAAAGTGAGATTGAACTCTTATTTCCTTGAAATCAAGCACAATCCATCCAATATGAGCATCCAACAATAATCAATTCAATAAAATACTAAATTGAATTACTCACAATTTATCCTCACAAATCTTTAAAAATAAAAATAAAAACTATTTACAAAGTATTTTTCTATCTAATTTATTTTCTACTATAACTATCTCTCTTTAGAATTCTCTCTACAAATTGATTACTCTTCCAATGGGGGCTTCCATCCTTAAATAGTCGGCATGGAGCATGGGGGTAATTTGAGTAGGGATTAAATGGTTATGAGGGGTGTGAGAAAATGTTGGGGTTAACATAGAAAAATGCACACACGTGCATGAGTTGTGTGAGGACACGTGGGAAGTGGGTTGGTGAGGATAAAAACAAATCAGATTTTGGTTAAAAGGGTGTTTGGGGGCATTTTTGGAATTGGGGTTAAAAGAGGTTGGTTTAAATGGGTTAATTCACATGTGGTGTTTTGTTTATTTGTTTTTGGTTTGTTAACAGGTCGTGGCCTTAATTGGAGAAATTGGTCTTCTTGGGTTTGAATGTTTGACACGATTTGGGTGAGGTCCGAAGGTTTCGGATTGGTTTTGGGGAAAGTGAAAGATGAGTTATGGTGGTGGATTTAAGGTGGGAGATTTTGGTTATGGTGTGGTATGAGAGAGAGTGGTGAGAGGAAGAAGATGGGAAAGAGGGTTTGTGTGTGAGAGGGAGTAGGGTAGGAGGTGTGGGTGAGGGTATATTTAGGTGTGTTGAGTATATGGTAGGTGGGCGTGAGTGTGTTAGGTGTAGGTTAGTTGGGTGTGAGTATATTTAGGATAAGTGTGTGTGTGTATAATTTGGACACTTAAAAATAATAAAAATAAAATAAAATAAAACAAGATAAAAATTTAACTAAACCAAAAAAAAATCTACTAAAATAAAAATGACATGACACGGCACTATACAAAATCTATAAAAACTAACCACAACTAAAATAAAAACATTAAAAATAAAAAAATTAAAATAATTAAAAAAAATGAAATAATAATAAACTAACTAAAAACTAAGAAAATATAAAAACTAGTACACGACGCACTAAAATTTAAAATATAAAAATCCTAAAAATATATACATGATTCAATAAAATAAAATAATAAAATAAACCCTAAAAAATAAAATGACACAAATAAAATAAAATGGGATAAACTAAACACACACGGTTCGGGATAGGTTTAGGGGTAGGCTAGGGTACGGGACAAAGGTAATTAGCTCCATATTCCGTACAAATGTCTTGAAATACGCGTTTGAACACCGCAACGTGCATTCGGCCTACAAAATAGACAATAAAGCGCATAAGACCCAAATTACCAAGAATTAGCAACTAAAATATGTATATTCGGGGTATAAAATGTACAATTTTTGGTGCTTATCACACCACCCCCAAACAGAGCAATATTAGTCTTCGAGTAATAAGATAGAGAGAAAGAGAAAGATAAGAAACCAAAAGTGTACCACTTTCGCGGGCACTTGCGATTGCACTTAGCATGTGCAACAAACCTTTAAATCTATAGGTTGCCCTACAGGACGAGTTGTGTCTCGTGAGGGTTTGCGGGTTAATCTCTTATTAGATATAGAATAATCGCACAATCCATCATGAGATAAATTATTTCAGAAATACAAGCTAGAATTTATAAAAAGTTTAGCTAAGTAAATAGTCAAGGCACATCCTTCCTAGAACTCAACGTGTGTGGTGTGAATCAGTCAAAACGGGTCGAGTATCATAAGAGTAATTCCTAGATTGCCTTTTCGGAATCGCTTCAACTTGAAATCTCACTGTATATAGCTCTCTAAAATGAACTCTTGAGATTAGGATAAATGTATCGCTCTTGTGTGTGAGGAGTTGAGTAAATGTAAGCAAGTTCAAACGTCTCACACACATATAAGAAAGAACGAACATTTAGAAAGAAAATGATCTCATGTACTAATGCTAATCACTATAGTGAGAACATCGAGTTATTCACGACGTTGACTCTCATTTGCCCTAACACCTAGGGGACACATGGATGATAATGGGTGAGGGGGAAATGAAATGGGAAGGATGGAATGAGGGTGATATGATGGGTGTTTGATGGATGATGGCTGAAAGATGGATGAGAATGCGAGAAGAGTGTATAGCACTTGAAGAACAAATGTCATTATTACAAACTACAAACTCTCTTTTTCTTTTCTCTCTTTTTTTTCCTTTATTGTTTTTCTTTTTCTTTTTCTTTTCTTTTTCTTTTCTATTTTCTTTTCGTTTTTTTCCCTTTTTGCTATTTTTCTATATTTTTTTCTCTTTTTTTAATACTCTAAACACTGAAGACATTTTACATTTGGAATC
The DNA here is from genome assembly GCA_949130495.1 of Sambucus nigra. NCBI lineage: Eukaryota > Viridiplantae > Streptophyta > Magnoliopsida > Dipsacales > Adoxaceae > Sambucus > Sambucus nigra. The sequence continues at coordinate 1,219,728 of CASBWL010000058.1, forward strand.
AACATTCTTTTTCTCAATATGATGGATGATATATGAATGTGGTGGGGAATGTGTATGGACGATGAGGGGAATAAATGGGAATATGGGTGAAGTGAATGGTAAATGGTAGGTGTATGGATGAAAATTTGGTGATCAGGATAAATTTCAAGACACGCGTTTCTTACAACTCGAAAAAGATGTCATTCTCAGTAATCAAGCCAAAATTTAATGAAGAATAATGAGATCATACAACAATTTAAGTGCGGACCCAAACGAAGCTGAATCAACTTGCGAGTCGGAGATTGCGTAAAACACTCTAAAAGGGTGAAAGACCTGAATCTCACGAGCTAAAGTCTCTACTTGTGATCCTTAAGGTTATCTTGAGAATTATAATACTCTTCAACTCTAAACCGCAGTGACGTGATAAGTGCGCAATTTTTGTTGAGTCTAGAAATTCATAGTGCAACATGCCTTGTTACGTATTATATAAGCTATTTATAAAAGATAAACCCTTGAGCTTGATTCCTAGACTTAAAAAGATGGATTATAGAAAATTCACGTCAATGCGTGAGATGAAAGAAAATGCAAGAAAATTTAAAAATCAAAATTGTTCATAAGAGGCACGATTTTGATAAAATTCCCCACCCCCAAACAAAAAGGAACATCGTCCTCGATGTTAGGTAAAACGATTTTTTAAAAGTGAGAGCATAAGGTAGGAACGAGATTACCAGAATCAACCGCTAATGAAGTGCATCAGATGAAGCCAAAATGAACCTGAATGAGTGATAAGAAAAAAAGTGTACAAGTCTACAAAGCATGGTATAGCATTGGGTGATGTGGAACACCAGCCCCAAACAGGATAAGACTCATACAAGAAACGATGGGCTGCTTCGCCGTAGCGCTAAGTTTAATGTCTTCAGCCAGACCGAACCATTCTCACCCTAAAGATAAGATCTATGAAAGTGAGGGACGGCAGAAAAATGGGTGATGAGAATCACCCCTAAACAAGATTGAAGCGTCAGTCTTGTTGGATAGAGGCTAAAACGGGTCAATGCACTTGTATGGCAAAGTGCATCACGCGATGCAAAGCATCGGCGGACTATGGGTGGGTGGGGATTAAGGTAAAGGTATGAAAGGCTGGGGAGACTGAGCATCGATCACGATCCTTGTTGAGCCAAAAAGTTAGGGCGACTAGGGCCCTATAAGCATGGTGCTCTAAGTGGTGAGGAAGGCAAAATGGTGTAGAAAGTGGAATGGGTTGGGCCTCAGAGAAATCACACGACCGAATTATAAATGGGCGATGATAATGGTCGTGCCGTGACACGCCAGGGAGCTGGTGATGGGAAAAATCAACACCACAAAAGAGTGGCGGGCATGGGGTAATGAGCTCGGTGTCACGGGGGAGAGTAGCACCATAAATACTCTCGAAAAAGTGGATGGTTTTAGGTGAGGATCTAAAAAGGTGGATGGAAACATGAAATCTGTAAAATCAATATCCAAACTCGGTGGTGGGGTAGACGGGACAACGGGTGGGATAAACGGTGGAGGAAGATGATCCAACTCAAGGGTGGGAGACATACACTTATTAGGAGGAGTAAAGAAAAACTCACAAGGGAGTGTGGTTTCTAAAGATGGAGTGGTTAACTTCTCCATAAGAGTAGCATCGGTGAATGTGGTGGGTGGGTAAGACGAGGCACCAAGATCGGAGATAAAGGAGTCACTAGAAATAATGGGCTCAATATGAGCCAAGCATGGTGGAACAGGATCCATATTCGGAGAGGTATAAACCATCTTGGATTCAATCTCGGGAAAATGGTGAGCACTCGTAGCAGGAGCTAACCTCCAATGAAGTGGTTCCTCGGAAACACATACGGTGGGTTCAATAGGCGTAGACTCGGGCATAATTTTGGATTCTATGGGAAAGGTAATTAGAACCTCAAATGTGGGTTCCTTTGGATTTAACGGGAGTAAATGAGTCTCACTAATGAAAGGTAAGCCAACACTATTGTCGACTTGGGGCCCAGACCATGGAATGGTCTCAACTTCGAGATTCTCGGGGAGGTAGGGTTAGTCACACTCAAAATATATGTCACAAGAGGACACATCATCAGCACACTCGGGTACAAAAATGGGTGGATCCATGGGAATGTCCGACTCTCTCGCACACTCAAATTCATTTAAACTTTGTTCAAGCCTTTGGAGAGCTTGAGTTTGAATTTGAGCGGCGTGCTCTTGCTCGATGATGAATTGTTGTAAGAGTGACTCGAGAGCGGAGGTGGATGATGGTGGAGTGACGAGTGGTGGTGGTGGTTGACGTGGACACAACTTGCTACAGAAAGCACTATACGGAGAATACTCGTATGAAGTGTGTGGAGTGAGGCCAAGTTCATCATACACGAAAGGATCGCTTTCGTGATGGACAAATGGTTGATACTCATAGGGTGCGTAGTAAGGGAACTGATCGTGAAAGGGTGAACAAGGTTGCCATGACGACTGTTGAAAAGTGTGAGGATCCACAACAGCGGGTTGGGATTCGTATTGCGTGGAAGGGTGATCAGGCCTGCACTAATAGCTCGGGTACTCACACAACTCGGGATGAGATACATCAAGATAATAGGCCGAGTGGCTTCTGGAACAGTGTCATATGGATATACATATTCCATGATGGGTTCAGATGGATATGAAAAGTATGGACACTCATGGGACAAGTGATCGGCATAGGAACAATGGGTGAACGACAAGGGATATAACTTTTCGGTGTATTTATTTTTCGTCGTTGCTTGAAAAACTCCTCTAATAAAAATCCTCAAATCACCTACAAAATATAACAATCTAAAGTGTAGAGATAAGTAAGGGTATCAATCCACATCAAGGGGGTAAGCTAGAGACAAACTCAATTGTAAATCAATTTTTATTTTCTTTTTGGAATTTTTCTTTTTCTAATTTTTTTTAGCTTTTTAAATATTAAAATAATTTTTGGTGAGAAGAAGTGAAATAACACTAAACTAAAATGAAAGATCAAATTACAAATTAAAAAGTGACTAAAATAAAAAATAAAGTCTAACACAAAAATGTGAGATAAATGAGGTAAATAAATGTGAGAACAATCAAGGAGTGGGATTACACCACAAATTTTAGCTATTCTAACTAATTAGTTTAATTAATTGAATTCTCCCAAATTAATATCAAAATTACAAATCAACTCTCGTTGCAAATGTAATTTTAATAGTAACCTTTTAGAAAATTAAGTTTAACCTCCCACAACTATAGAAAATAGATGTACACTCCTTTTAATTAATCACCCGCTAGGATCGATCGATTAAAATTTATGTAAATCATAGAAAATATATTTAGAGTTGAAATTCAAGTAATAATACCCCACTTAAGAAACCCTATCTCTAGTTCGAATCTAAAACGGGTATTATAACTTGGAATTTTGATTTTCTCTCGCACATCATTTACCCTCTCTCGAGGCGTAAATTTAAGGGTGAGGGGTCAAAATTAATATTCAAAGGAAATTTTCAAGTAATAAAACTAATTAAATTAAAATAACGTCAAATAAGGGTTTTCCCCCACCCTTTGAAAGGTGATTTAGGCTAACATGGTATGAAATTTGACAAATTAATAATCAAAGGCATAAAATAAATGAGAAGAGAAGAGAACAATAAAATCCAATCTCTTAAAGTAAAATTGAACTCTTATTTCCTAGAAATCAAGCACAATCCATCCAATATGAGCATCCCACAATAATCAATTCAATAAAATACTCAACTGAATTACTCACAATTTATCCTCACAAATCTCTAAAAATAAAAATAAAAACTATTTACAAAGTATTTTTCTACCTAATTTATTTTCTACTCTAACTCTCTCTCTCTAGAATCTCTCTACAAATTGATTCCTCTTCCAATGGCGTCTTCCATCCTTATATAGTAGGCATGGAGCATGGGGGTAATTTGGGTAGGGGTTAAATGGATATGAGGGGTGTGATAAAATGTTGGGGTTAAAATAGGAAAATGCACACATGTGCATGGGTTGTGTGAGGATATATGGGAAGTGGGTTGGTGAGGATAAAAACAAATCAGATTTTGGTTAAAAGGGTGTTTGGGGTCATTTTTGGAATTGGGGCTAAAAACGGTTGGTTTAAATGGGTTAGTTGGCATGTGGTGTTTTGTTTATTTGTTTTTGGTTTGTTAACTGGTCGTGGCTTTAATTGGAGAAATTGGTCTTCTTGGGTTTGAATGTTGGACACGGTTTTGGTGAGTTCCGAAGGTTTCGGATTGGTTTTGAACTGGGGTCGCTGCCATGGGGGCTAGGGGCTCGTGGGTATCCGGCGTGGGTTGGACTTGGAGGGTCGTCGGGTTGGGGTTGAACGGTTTAGTGATGGAGGACAGAGGGGGGTCGTGGTTTTAGTCGCCGGATTGAGTTGGTTCTGACAGGGGTTGCCTCGGGTTAGAGTTAGGCGAGGGGTAAGGGAGCTGGAAATGGTGGCCGGGTTAGGGCTCAGTCTCGAGGGGGGTCGTGGTTTTAGTCGCCGGATTGAGTTGGTTCCGACAGGGGTTGCCTCGGGTTAGAGTTAGGCGAGGGTTAAGGGAGCTGGAAATAGTGGCCGGGTTAGGGCTCAGTCTCGATGGGGAAGTGGTATCGCCGAAGACGGCAGGGGCGTCAAGTTGTGAGGAAGGAAATCGCCGGCGTTTGGTTGCTGGTCGGCGGTGGTGGTTGCAGGGGTATGGGTTTTGGTTTTGGGGAAAGTGGAAGATGAGTTAGGGTGGTGGATCTAAGGTGGGAGAATTTGGTTATGGTGGGGTATGAGAGAGAGTGGTGAGAGGAAGAAGATGGGGAAGAGGGTTTGTGTGTGTGAGGGTGTAGGGTAGGAGGTGTGGGTGAGGGTGTATTTAGGTGTGTTGAGTATATAGTAGGTGGGTGTGAGTGTGTTAGGTGTAGGTTAGTTGGGTGTGAGTGTGTTTAGGATATGTGTGTGTGTGTGTATACTTTGGACACATAAAAATAATAAAAATAAAATAAAATAAGATAAAAATTTAACTAAACCCAAAAAAAAATAAAAAAATAAAAATCAACTAAAATAAAAATGACACGACACGACACCATACAAAATCTATAAAAACTAAACACAACTAAAATAAAAACATTAAAAATAAAAAACTAAAAGAAATAAAAAAATGAAATAATAACCAACTAATTGAAAACTAAGAAAATAAAAGAAAATATAAAAACTAATACACGACGCACTGAAATTTAAAATAAAAAAATCCTAAAAATATATACATGACTCAATAAAATAAAATAATAAAATATACTCTAAAAAATAAAATGACACAAATAAAATAAAATGGGACAAACAAAACACACATAGTTCGGGACAGGTTTAGGTAGGTTTGGGGTAGGCTAGGGTACGAGACAATGGTAATTAGCTCCATAATCCGTTCAAATGTCTTGAAATACGCGTTTGAACACCGCAACGTGCATTCGGCTTATAAAATAGACAATAAAGCGCATAAGACCAAAATTACCGAGAATTAGCAATTAAAATATGTTTATTCGGGGTATAAAATGTACACTTTTGGGTGTTTATCACACCAACCCTAAACAGAGCATTACTAGTCGTCGAGTAATAAGATAGAGAGAAAGAGAAAGATAAGAAACCAACAGTGTACCACTTTCGCGGGCACTTGCGATTGCATTTAGCATGTGCAACAAGCCTTTAAACCTATAGGTTTCCCTACAGGACGAGTTGTGTCTCGTGAGGGTTTGCGGGGAATATACCCACAAAATTCTTATTTGCAAATGGCAATCAATCTCTTATTAGACATAGAATAATCGCACAATCCATCATGAGATAAGTGATTTCAAAAATACAAGGTAGAATTTGTAAAACGTTTAGCTAAGTAAATACTCAAGGCACATCCTTCCTAGAACTCAACGTGTGTGGTGTTAATCAGTCAAAATGGATCGAGTATCACAAGAGTAATTCCTAGATTGCCTTTTCGGAATCGCTTCGACTTGAAAAAGTCACTGGATATAGCTCTCTAAAACGAACTCTCGAGATTACGGTAAGTGTATCGCTCTTGTGTGTGAGGAGTTGAGTAAATATAAGCAAGTTCAAACGTCTCACACACACATAAGTAAGAACGAACATTTAGAAAGAAAATGATCTCATGAAAGAATGCTAATCACTATAGTGAGAACGTCGAGTTATTCACCATGTTGACTCTCATTTGCCCGAACACCTAGGGGAACATGGATGATAATGGGTGAGTGGGAAATGAAATGGGAAGGATGGAATGAGGGTGATATGATGGGTGTTTGATGGATGATGGATGATGGATGAAAGATGGATGCGAATGCAAGAAGAGTGTGTAGCACTTGAAGAACAAATGTCTTTATTACAAACTACAAACTCTCTTTTTCTTTTCTCTCTTTTTTTTCCTTTATTGTTTTTCTTTTTCTTTTCTTTTCTTTTTTCTTTTCTCTTTTTTTTTTTCCATTTTTGCTATTTTTCTATATTTTTTTTCTTTTTTTTATACTCTCAACACTGAAGACATTTTACATTTGGAATCAACACTTTTTTCTCAATATGATTGATGATATATGAATGTGGTGGGGAATGTGTATGGATGATGAGGGGAATAAATGGGAATATGGGTGAAGTGAATGGTAAATGGTAGGTGTATGGAGGAAAATTTGGTGATCGGGATAAATTTCAAGACACGCGTTTCTTACAACTCGAAAAAGATGTCATTCTCATTGATCAAGCCAAAATTTAAAGAAGAATAATGAGATCATACAACAATTTAAGTGCGGACCCAAATGAAGCTGAATTTATTTGTGACTAGGAGATTGCGTAAAACACTCTAAAAGGGTGAAAGACATGAATCTCACAAGCTAAAGTCTCTACTAGTGATCCTTAAGATTCTCTTGAGAATTATAATACTCTTCAACTCTAAACCGCAGTGACGTGGTAAGTGCGCAATTTTTGTTGAGTCTAGAAATTCATAGTGCAACATGCCTTGTTACGTATTATATAACCTATTTTAAAAAGATAAATCCTCTAGCTTGATTTCCACTACACCAAATCTGCCGAATTGTCACGGTCATTGACCTTAACAAGTTGGACTTGTCAAGGTCAATGACCGTGATAATTCTGGGGGTGACAACGTTTTTTGTCACAGACTTGTTATGGTCATTGACCGTGACAAGTTGATTAGAATTGTCACGGTCATATCATGGTCATTGACCTTGACAACTTTTGTCACGGTTAAGGACCGTGATAAACTCGTGAAATTTAATAAAAAAAATTCATTATCATTGACCATCATAAGTCCGTGATAAGTTTCTTTGTCACGGTCTATGACGGTGACAATTCTGGGCAGAATTGAAAAACAATCTGCTGGGCAGTATGGCCACTGTCACTGCCCAATAGTATATTTGTAGCTGTTATAGCAACATTGTGCCTTTTCAAACATTATATATCCAAATAAAATAGAGATAGTGCAAATATACATTCAAAATAGAGACAATATGCATCACGATATAATCCAAATATAATTCAAATGTACCAACTTAAAAACAATTCAAAAGTACCAACTTAAAAACAATACAATTCAATTCAAATAATGTCACTACATGTCTCGGGTAAGGTTAACTCTGAGGAGGTGAGTAGGCCACACGATATACGAATTGACACACTCACTGATATACATCATACCGCATTGTTCGCGCAACCACAATAGGGAGTTCTCCTTCCCGGGTATCACATGCGTGATGAGCACCTTGTACTCGATGTCTTGAAGCTCACGTCTATGAACTAGTCCACCCTGGATGATATTCGGGTCCTTCAAGCCCCGCCCTATCCACTGGCCATCAAATACATCCAGTATAAACACGCTCGGCCAACCAAGTGTCGACATCGGTTGGTCGAAGGGAGCCAAATAGGGAAGTGGATCATCAAAGTCCGCACGTGTCGGTGATGAAGCAACGAGGTCCACATCCTCGTCATCGTGCACCTCGTCCTCCCGCACCTCCTCCCAATAAACGCTTCGAGTTATGTGAGTCTACCGTTCGAGCCAACCCGGTATCGCTCATCTCTAATCCGATGATCCTAGATTTGGCCACCCGCGAGGTCACCCCCTTTTCCTCCCCTTACGATCAGAGCCAAGCACTTGGCTGAGTACATCTGTGGACAAAGATGCCTTGTCGACATCAGACTGTGACTCATGCGCTTCCTTAAGTTTTGCCTGAAACGATAAAAAGCACATGATTAGCAAAATAAGTAAATTAAAAAATTATAACGTAATTAACAAAAAGTAAACTGTCTGATAATTTACAATCGTGGCCGCAATGCTCGGGGACACCTCCTTGTCCTTCCCCTTCTTCGTTCGAAGAGCCACATAAGTATCAAGCCTATGTGGCCTACCCCCAGGGCCACTCCCTATCCCCTGAAATAAAATAAAGTAAAATTAGTATCGCCCCTGCAAAGTAAAATAATACAGAATAATATAATTTTGTAGTTATAGAAAAATTAAATCTTACCATAATCCTATGCTCCACCTCGACGTAAGACGTCCGGCCGGAGTAGTGCACGTCCGTCTTTTTTGCTAGGTTTTCCCTCCCCGATTGGAGAGATGCCAATTGTCGCTCTCCGATCTCATTATCAACGAACTGTTGCCATTTTTTCAATGAGATCGTCTCCTTCGGTGGGACAAATTCATGCATTCGAATAACGGACTCTCGTGTCTTCGCAAAGTACCGGGTCCGCATATTTTTCTTCCACGTCTTGTGCTACTCCCTCAACTTCTCCAAGACGGAATCGCGTAGCTTGGGATCCAGGCTGAATTGTTCCTGTCCAAAAAATACAATGTTAGTTGTGAATAAATATAATTATAAAATGAAATTGAAATGGAAATCAAAATCAAAATTGAAATATTCATATAAATATAAATATGAATACATACCTGTAGTGCCACCCAAACAGTTAACTTGAGATCATATGGCACCTCCTTTCAACTCATATACCCCGGGCTGATGATCGTCTTTACCAGCTCGAGGGATCTCGCTAATAGCCCCGACTTGTTCTCGATGGCCATCCCCAATTTGCCATATTTGGGGAGCCTAGGGACCGAGGATCCCTCGTCGCCTCAGCTACCACCGAGCCCAAACAACATCATCATAACCAGCATCATCATCCTCTCCTTAATACCTGAAGGAGACATTTGCTGTAAAAAAATGTTATTAGTATAGATCAAAATGAATCAGAAGAAGACATGCAAATATGTACAATTACTACAAATAAAATTAATTTCAAAACAACAGCATCTAGCTCATAATATGTACAATTACAAAAAATCTGAAACATCCCCACCCCCACCCCTAATGCCCCCACACCTAAAAAACACAACATAACCATGAACACTGTACATTTTCTCACCTAAAAAATGAGAAAGAGAAATAGTACAAGTATTTGGAAGATTGTATGGGGGAGTGTGAGGAGAAAAACGCAGGAAGCCCCACCACACACACACATAAACAGCCCCCCACCCCTCCCCACCCCCCACCACACACACACACACCCTTCCCCCCTTCCCCCTACCCCCCACCCCCCAACACACATAGCCCCACCCCCCACATAGACAACAAATTCTATAGATTTAAATAACTTGATAACAAGTCCGAGCCCAAACATAGAATAACAACCTAGAAAGCAGTTCCATGAGTAGCATAGGAGAAACAATCCTATAACCACATTTAATAAAGTTGATAGAGACATTATCATATACACCTCAAATCAAGAATAATTTTGATGCAACTAATCAAAACAAAATAGCATGCTCAAATATTAAGCACAACATTGAAAAACTTAAAAACACAACAAGCCACACACACAATCATAAATTTTCTGTGACACAATGAAATGTAATGTTTACATTAGTTGGTGTTTGGAGTCTGATCTTGAAATTAATAAAAAGTGAAAAGGCTAGATTATCAATATCTTCAAAACTAAAAATAAAATATTTAGTATAGAACATCACTAAACAACACAAACATAACCATGAACATTGTACATTTGTCTCTCACCTAAAAAATGAGAAAGAGAAATAGTACAAGTATTTGAAAGATTGTGTGGGGGAGTGTGATGAGGAAAAATGCAGGAAGCCCAATGGAGTACTGCTAATATTTTAAAGATGGTGTGCACTAAACAAAATGTCTGATTTACCCTCTCTTCCTCTTTGTTAATACCTACCCTTCCTAGATTGTCGTTCTTTTGAAAAAGAACGAAAATTGGAAAAAGTTGAATGTCGTATCTTTTCTACTAAAATGGTAATAAACAACCTATAAATGGAAATAAATATGGTAAATAGGAATGTTTATTGGTTGGGTCTAGCGCACTAAATGTAATTTCAAGTATGTTTCATTTAATTATCATACTATATATATTGTTCGATATATAAAGTAATTTTCAAAAAAAGTTGAAAAATCCCACCCCCATATGGACCATAATCCAGTGGTCATGCCACTTTTAAAATTAACCAACCCAACATCGATCCACTATAATTCAACATCAATGTCAACAACAAATGTGTATCCCGTACTCCTTCAAATTCATCTACTCAATTAATTATTTTCATCAATTAAACTAACAATTAAAGTATACAATTATTAATTTACTAATTTACAATGAGGGGCAATCCTACTTTCATAATCAATCATATATTAATTTACTAATTTACAATGAGGGGCAATTATATATTAATTTACTAAAAAAATCAATAATCAATCAATTCGTTTACAAGGGACACTACGCACAAACACGTACATACACACACACGCACATACACACACACGCGCAGCCTCCCACCCCTACCCCACCACCCACTACACACACGCACACACACCCTGCCCCACCACCACACACACACACACAAACATCCCCCCATCCCTTCCCCCTCCCCCCCACCCTGCCCCACCACACATACACACACACAACCCCACCCCCTCCCCACCCCCCACCCCCCACCCACCACACACACGCACACACACGCGCACATATATACACACACACACACATATATATATATACACACACACATATATATATACACACACACACACACACACATATATATATAAATGGAAGAGAGAGAGAGAAACTAACTTGAAAGTAGAGAGAGAGAGAGAGAGAGAGAGAGAAAAGGAGGGAAGAATCGGCGGGGGAAAAAAAGAAGGGGAAATGTTTTTTTTACTGGGACATTTATCACGGACGTGTCACGGTCCTTGACCGTGATAATATTATAAGGATTATCACGGTCAATGACCGTGATAAAAAAACGCGTGTTTTATTGTCACGGTCAATGACCGTGACAAGGTTAGCCGCTGGAAGGGGGGTAATTTACCCATTTTGGTGTAGTGTCCTAGACTAAAAAAGATGGATTATTGAAAATTCACGTCAATGAGTGAGATGAAAGAAACTGCACGAAATTTTAAAAATCAGGTTTAAAAATTAAAATTGTTCAAAAGAGGCACGACTTTGATAAAATTCTCCACCCCCAAACAAAAAGGTACACCGTCCTCGATGTTAGGTAAAATAATTTTTTAAAATTGAGTGCATAAGGTAGGAACGAGATTACCAGAATAAACCTCTAATGAAGTGCATCAGATGAAGCCAAAATGAACCTGAATGAGTGATAAGAAAAAAAAGTGTACAAGTCTACAAAGCATGGTATAGCCTTGGGTGATGTGAAACACCACCCCCAAACAGGATGAGACTCATACAAGAAACGACGGGCTGCCTCCTGGTAGCGCTAAGTTTAATGTCTTCAGCCAGATCGAACCATTCTCACCCTAAAGATAAGATCTATGAAAGCGCGGGGTCGCAGAAAAATTGGGTGATGAGAATCACCCCCAAACAAGACTGAAGCGTCAGTCTTGTTGGATAGAGGCTAAAACAGGTCAATGCACTTGTATGGCAAAGTGCATCACGCGATGCATAGAATCGGTGGACCATGGGTGGGTGGGGATTAAGTTAAAGGTACGAAAGGCTGGGGAGACTGAGCATCGATCACAATCCTTGTTGAGCCGAAAAGTTAGGGCGACTAGGGCCCTATAAGCATGGTGCTCTAAGTGGTGAGGAAGGCAAAATGGTGTAGAAAGTGGAATGGGTTGGGCCTCAGAGAAATCACACGACCGTTATATAAATGGACGATGATAATGGTCACACCGAGACACGCCAGGGAGCTGGTGATGGGAAAAATCAACACCACAAGAGAGTGGCTGGCATGGGGTAATGAGCTCGGTGTCACGATGGATAGTAGCACCATAAATACTCTCGTAAAAGTGGATGGTTTCAGGTGAGGATATAAAAAGGCGGATGGAAACATGAAATCTGTAAAATCAATATCCAAACCCGGTGGTGGGGTAGACGGGACAATCGGTGGGTCAGGTGGGATAAACGGTGGAGGAAGATGATCCAACTCAAGCGTGGGAGACACACACTTATTGGGAGGAGTAAAGAAAAACTCACAAAGGAGTGTGGTTTCTAAAGATGGAGTGGTTAACTTCTCCATAAGAGTAGCATCGGTGAATGTGGTGGGTGGGTAAGACGAGGCACCAAGATCGGAGATGAAGGAATCACTAGAAATAATGGGTTGAAGATGAGCCAAGCATGGTGGAACATGATCCATATCTGGAGAGGTATAAACCATCTTGGATTCAATCTCGAGAAAATGGTGAGCACTCGTAGCCGGAGCTAACCTAAAATGAAGTGGTTCCTCGGGAACACATACGGTGGGCTCAATAGGCGTAGACTCGGACACATTTTTAGATTCCATGGGAAAGGGAATTGGAACCTGAAATGTGGGTTCCTTTGGATTTAGTGGGAGAAAATCAGTCTCACTAATGAAAGGTAAGTCAACACTATTGTCGACTTGGGGCCCGGACCATGGAATGGTCTCAGCTTCGAGATTCTCGGGGTGGTAGGGTTAGTCACACTCAAAATCTGTGTCACAAGAGGACACATCATCAGCACACTCGGGTGCAATAATGGGTGGATCCATGGGAATGTCCGACTCTCTCGCACACTCAAATTCATTTAAACGTTGTTAAAGCCTTTAGAGAGCTTGAGTTTGAATTTGAGTGGCGTGCTCTTGCTCGATGATGAATTGTTGCAAGAGTGTCTCAAGAGCGGAGGTGGATGATGGTGGAGTGACGGGTGGTGGTGGTGGTTGAGGTGGACATAACTCGCTACGGACAGGACTATACGGAGAATACTAGTATGAAGTGTGTGGAGTGGGGCCAAGTTCATCATACACGAAAGGATCGCTTTCGTGATGGACAAATGGTTGATACTCATAGGGTGCGTAGTGAGGGAACTGATCGTGAACGGGTGCACCAGGTTTCCATGGCGACTGTTGGAATGTGTGAGGATCCACAACAACGGGGTTGGGATTCGTATTGCGTGGAAGGGTGATCAGGCCTCCACAAATAGCTCGGGTACTCACACAACTCGGGATGAGATACATCAGGAGAATAGGCAGAGGTGGGTTCTGGAACAGTGTCATATGGATATACATGTTCCATGGTGGGTTCCAATGGATATGAAAAGTATGGAAACTCATAGGACAAGTGATCGGCATAGGAATAATGGGTGAACGACAAAGGATATAACTTTTCGGTGTATTTATTTTTCGTCGTTGCTTGAAATACTCCTCTAATCAAAATCCTCAAATTACCTACAAAATATAACAATATAAAGTGTAGAGGTAAGTAAGGGTATCAATCCACATCAAGGGGGTAAGCTAGAGACAAACCCAATTGTAATTCAATTTTTATTTTCTTTTTGGAATTTTTCTTTTTCTAATTTTTTTTAGCTTTTCAAATATTAAAACAATTTTTGGTGAGAAGAAGTGAAATAACACTAAACTAAAATGAAAGATCAAATTACAAATTAAAAAGTGACTAAAATGAAAAATAAAGTCTAACACAAAAATATGAGATAAATGAGGTAAATAAATGTGAGAACAATCAAGGAGTGGGATTACACCAAAATTTTAAGTTATTCTAACTAATTAATTTAATTAGTTGAATTATCCCAAATTAATATCAAAATTACAAATCAACTCTCGTTGCAAATGTAATTTTAATAGTAACCTTTTAGAAAATTATGTTTAACCCCCCACAACTATAGAAAATAGATGTACACTCCTTTTAATTAATCACCCGCTAGAATCGATCGATTAAAATTTATATAAATCTTAGAAAATAAATTTAGAGTTGAAATTCAAGTAATAATACCCCACTTAAGAAACCCCTATCTCTAGTTCGAATCTAAAATGGGTATTTTAACTTAGAATTTCGATTTTCTCTCAAAAATTATTTACCCTCTCTTGAGGCGTAAATTTAAGGGCGAGGGATCAAAATTAATATTCAAAGGGAATTTTCAAGTAATAAAACTAATTAAATTAAAATAACATCAAATAAGGGTTTCCCCCACCCCTTGAAAGGGGATTTAGGCTAACATGGTATGAAATTTGACAAATTAATAATCAAAGGCATAAATTAAATGAGAAGAGAAGAGAACAATCAAACCCAATCTCTTAAAGTGAAATTGAACTCTTATTTCCTTGAAATCAAGCACAATCCATCCAATATGAGCATCCAACAATAATCAATTCAATAAAATACTCAATTGAATTACTCACAATTTATCCTCACAAATCTCTAAAAATAAAAATAACAACTATTTACAAAGTATTTTTCTACCTAATTTATTTTCTACTCTAACTATCTCTCTCTAGAATCTCTCTACAAATTGATTCCTCTTCCTATGGCGTCTTCCATCCTTAAATAGTAGGCATGGAGCATGGGGGTAATTTGGGTAGGGGTTAAATGGATATGAGGTGTGTGAGAAAATGTTGGGGTTAAAATAGGAAAATGCACATATGTGCATGGGTTGTGTGAGGATATATGGGAAGTGGGTTGGTGAGGATAAAAACAAATCAAATTTTGGTTAAAATGGTGTTTGGGTGCCATTTTGGAATTGGGGTTTAAAGAGGTTGGTTTAAATGGGTTAGTTGGCACGTGGTGTTTTGTTTATTTGTTTTTGGTTCGTTAACATGTCGTGGCTTTAATTGGAGAAATGGGTCTTCTTGGGTTTGAATGTTGGACACGGTTTTGGTGAGGTCCGAAGGTTTCGAATTGGTTTTGAACAGGGGTTGCTGCCATGGGGGCTAGGGGCTCGTGGGTATCCGACGCGGGTTGGACCAGGAGGGCCGTCGGGTTGGGGTCGAACGGTTTGGTGATGGCGGATAGAGGGGGTCGCGGTTTTAGTCACCGGATTGATTTGGTTCCGACAGGGGTTGCCTCGGGTTAGAGTTAGGCGAGGAGTAAGGGAGTTGGAGATGGTGGCCGGGTTAGGGCTGAGTCTCGATGGAGAAGTGGGATCGCCGGCGACAATATGGGTGTCGGGTTGTGAGGAAGGAAATCGCTGACGTTTGATGAGTTATGGTGGTGGATTTATGGTGGGAGATTTTGGTTATGGTGGGGAATGAGAGAGAGTGGTGAGAGGAAGAAGATGGGGAAGAGGGTTTGTGTGTGAGAGGGTGTAGGGTAGGAGGTGTGGGTGAGGGTATATTTAGGTGTGTTGAGTATATGGCAGGTGGGTGTGAGTGTGTTAGGTGTAGGTTAGTTGGGTGTGAGTGTGTTTAGGATAAGTGTGTGTGTGTGTGTATAATTTGGACCCTTAAAAATAATAAAAATAAAATAAAATAAAACAAGAATTTAACTAAACCAAAAAAAAATAAAAAGTAAAAATCAACTAAAATAAAAATGACACGACACGACACTATACGAAATCTATAAAAACTAAACACAACTAAAATAAAAAACATTAAAAAATAAAAAAATAAAAAAATGAAATAATAATAAACTAACGAAAAACTAAGAAAATATAAAAACTAATACACGACGCACTAAAATTTAAAATATAAAAATCCTAAAAATATATACGTGACTCAATAAAATAAAATAATAAATAATAAAATAAACCCTAAAAAATAAAATGACACAAATAAAATAAAATGGGACAAACTAAACACACAGGGTCCGGGACAAGTTTATGTAGGTTTGGGGTAGGCTAGGGTACGGGACAATGGCAATTAGCTCCATAATTCGCACAAATGTCTTGAAATATGCGTTTGAACACCGCAACGTGCATTCGACCTACAAAATAGACAATAAAGTGCATAAGACCCAAATTATCGAGAATTATCAACTAAAATATGTCTATTCGGGGTATAAAATGTACACTTTTGGGTGCTTATCAATTTCTTTACTTAACAATTGCTATTTTTTGTGTGATTTGATTGTGTGAAGTGTTATTTGGTTTTGTCGTTAACTGATTAAATGTTTGGTTTTTAATGAATGCAAACTCAATTTCTTGAAAAGTGTCCAGTCTTCTAACCGGTGTGGTTTGAAAGGGTACAATTTACAAATGTCTTTTTTTTTTATATCAACCTTTAGAATAGTACTATTTTTCAATTGAGGTTGTAGAAAGATTATTACGGTGTAAATAAAAACACTCTTAAAAAATATAACAAAAAAAAGGTAATTACAAACTCCCAGAACTATACTTGCGTTATAGACCACCAACGTTGTAAAAAAATTAATATTATTTTCTATGCACAAGAACAAGATTTTATCAATCTTTCTATTTTACATTTTGGGTGATTTGTACATCTATAGTTTAGGGGAGTTTATTGTACTTTACCAAAAATAAAAAGGAGGAGTATTTGTACGTACTTTAATTGCTAGTAAACTTGGGCCAAAAGATATGTGTGGCTAATATGTTCCTAAAGAGATATAAAGAAATATAATGCATTTTGTATTAGAGGGGATTATTTGTGTTAACAAATTGAGAAGGATATTTTTAAGTAGGGCAACGAGGAGGGTTGGGGTGGGTTTCACATGATCGAAACTCAACCCATTTAGAAAAATATTAAGCCCACGCCACCTCGATCTTGTAACGGGTTTTATTTGTAGAACCCAAACTCGGCCCGAATTGATATTTATGAAACCTGACCCGACCCGACTTGTTTATTAAAATTCATTTATTTAATGAACTTATATTTTTATATATTTGAAATAATGCTTAAGTACACCACCATGATTACCAACTTATATAATTATTAGTTGAGAAAATATAACTTAAAACATATTTATCTAAAGGTTTTTCTTGTAAAATATAAGTTTTTTGAAAACAATTGGTAAGATATGCATAAATGGGGTGGGGCGATTTTTTTTACACCTAAACCCAAACCCGCCTCTGGTATAATTTTTCAAACCCAAACCCATAAAAATCATTTACAAACCCTCCCCATTAGGGGCGGGACAGGGCGAAAACCCAGCGGGGCGGGTGAAATTGCCATTCCTGGATGTTTTTTTTAACAAAAACTGTATATTTTAGGAGTTTTTTTTAGATTTCTTGAAAAGATTAACTGGAGTTTGTTAAAGATGTTTTTCTTTTTCTCATAATATTTAAGAGGCTGAAGAGGCAATAAACAAACACACCTTAAATCTAGACACTAAATACTAAGATATTTTTTTTCTATAGGAAAATAAATAACTTTTTTAGATTTAGATTTCACACTTAGTTCAAACTTAAAATTTAAATAACAAAAAGGTTAATTAATGTTAGTCCTTAATTTTTTTTTTCATTTTATGATTAACCTAACAAATTTTCAAATTGAACAAAAGCTCAATAATAACAATAGCCTAACAATAGTGACTTTAATAGGGCACATAAGATCGCTAATATGACAGTACTCCAGTTAATGTTAGGCTAATGTCACTGTTAGGGATTGGACTAAGAACTGCATATAATAAATTAATCATGATGTTTTAATTAATGTTCCTAAAAATTACATTTTTAAATATGTGATTTGTTTATACAAATGGGAAAAAGTATTGTTTTAGGATGTAGATCGAAATTTTATGTTGTAAAATTGGATTCAGTTCTATGTAATGTATTGAAAGCCAAATTTATGTACTACTTTTTTTTAAGTACTGATTTGTTTATTTCTTGACCATAATATGTTCTCAAAATGGATAAAAAAATTCATGAAATTGTACAAAAAATGGGTTGCAATAACTTAGTCTTGCAAGGTTACTTTAATCACTAAGTCATTGGGTCACTTAATGACTAAGCCTTGTCAGCCAATACAGAGGCCTCTCTAATATCATCAAAACACACTTTTTGAATAGATTTATTCCATTTATGTAAATTCTAGTTTGTGAGATTATCAAAAGGAAGAAAAAAATGAAACTTTCCCGTAGGAACCCCCACCCCACCTCTTCCATTCCTTCCACCGACAGGAATAATCACCCGCCCCATCGGGATAGGATATCCTAGGGTTTGCAACATTATTGTGAATTATAGTAGGTGTGAACCCATCTTCTTCCTCCCAGTGCTTCTTCTAATGAAGGATGGCATAGGGTTTTATCATTTTATAGGTTGTTTCTACAATTTTTGGTAGATTTTCCCTTAGATAAAGGGACTCTCCTTATCTACATGTGATGAGGTATATTGTTGGTACAACTTTGATCCATTTGGAGAAACAATTATTTATCTGGGCATCTGAAGTTATTTTTATTTATTTATTATATGCGATTGAAGATACTCTTCACCCTTTATCATCTCTTGTGATCTAAGTATTTATTTCATGTTGCTCCGTTAATTTTTTGGTGGCCATGTGAAAGATTTTGTGAACTATTTTTCAGCTATCCTATTTATTAATCTATTTGTGCCGTAATTTGAGGAGTTTGTTAGTTCATTATGTTGGTGTGTTATTGTTGATTTGGTGAAACATTCTTGACGTAAAAATCACGTGATGTGATAAAATTTCGTTCCACATCACAAAAATTTATGACACGATTACTCAATGGTAAAAAAATTCATCTTAGGGCATATCTTTTTTCTTATTATGTAGTGCCACAGAAAAAATTGATTGGATTCTTAGAAAGATATCAATACTAAAGGAATTCAAACCAACTTTCCACGAGTTATCACATGAAGTCAGCAAAGCCTCGCAGGCTCAATCATCAAGCATCATGATAACGTCGGCCCTGGCCGACGTTCCCAGTATCTAACCTCGGCTGGCATCCTAACCGAGGTCAACATGCAAATTGGTCTCGAACATGGAGAGGATCGGACATCACCAACCTCGTACTCATCCAGGCCGAGGTTAGTACCAATCGAAGATAACCGAGCATTTCCAAGTATATGTATGGCTTGGAACACGCGGACAAATCTGTTATAACTGAATTATTCCCCCCCCTCCCCCCCCCCCCCCCCCCGGTGAGGGAATATTGATGTCATCTTAGTTTAGACAAGATCAGCCAGGTGTCATCTTTGCACTGGTTGGATCTTCACGCACATGCTGATTGCATGCTTGGGGGGTACAGTACACCCCGTAATCACTATATATATAGGTCATCCTCTACCTTGTAAAGGGGTCGAAAATTACAGCCCTAGCTGAAACTCTGTCATTTTTGCACTGTAGAGAGAGAAAGCTAGAGAGATTGTATCAATGTCCATTAGTGCCTTATTTCAGTGACATTACTCACTCACTTGCACAACGGACGTAGGCCAAATTGGTTGAACCAGTTATATACTGGTGTTCATCCTCTTCTCCTCATCCCAATCTCTTATATTTTATATACGCATGTGTTGTCATTGTTATATACTGGTTTGAGCTTGTAAACACCTTACCTGGTGGTGCTGTTTACAGCATCATCAAATATGTAGTACGAAAGTTTAAGAGTTAGTTTTGTAAAATCTGTACTATATATATCCCATAAATAATGTTATGAGTCCCAAAAAATGCCCCAAATCAACCCCCCAAATGTGTTGGGATAGAATTAAAGGTCGTCCTCTTTTACTGTAATAATGACAAAGTACAATACTTTAATGCTATTCCAACTCATTTGGGGGATAATTTGAGGATGTAGTTGGGACTCATAGCATGAGCAGAATCTCATGAGTGGAGTTTGAATATATTTTTACTCTGTTTTTCAAAATATTTCAAATGACAAATTAAACAACACCGAAGATGAGCTGATTGCAAATGTAGGCAACTTCTAAATTGGCAACAAGCTATGGTGAACCTTGTAGATGAATATGGCTTCATCAATAGGTTTCTGGAAACCCTTACTTATGTAAGAGGGAAACAAAGATTCCCAATCTTTGTATGTCCTCATCTGGCAATTATATTTCTTCAGTCATTTTATGTCTTTTTGAGGTGGATTTTTTTGTTGGTTGATGATAAGTTTTGAATGTAATCTATTATGCATAGAGATCATTGTATTCCAAAAACTTAACTTTAAGTTACGTTCCAGATTTCCCAATCCTGTTTTTCTTAGCAGTCTTTCTTAGAACTGAATTTAAAACCAAGACTTGAAATGACCAAAATACCTTTGTTTATCATATCAGTTTTTTCAACACAAGTTTTTAGGTTCCGCGGTGTAGTTCTTCAAACTACAAATCTTGTGTTCCGCTTCACAGTTGCTGCAATATGGTCTCAACCAATGCAATTGGAAATCATTTTGCTAGTCCAATAAAGTATATGGAATTAATGAAATATTATGCGTCTTGCTGCAAGATGTCAAATTATAAGAGTTGATGTAATTGTCAGAGAAAATAGCATAAACATTATAGCCCGGAGCATCAAGACAATAGTATAAATATTATGCACTCATTTCATCCAGATTCAAATCCAGGCCTTGGATAAAATAGCAGTTGAATGCTTAAGAACAAGTAGTGGTACTGTGAAGTATCCAATGAACAGTTAAGTATGAAAGGATGATGACGAATTCGCATTGTGACTACTACTTTTGAGCAGGGATTTGCCAAGAAAATTCCATTAGTCTGTAAAGTTCTATCCTATCCTAGTTTGTCATGGGCTCATGGTCACCAAATTTGGTTGACTAGTTTGGTGGACCAAATGATTTATGAGAAAACGTGTTTTTGCGATAGTTTAATGACATTTCTTCTGCTGGAAGAATAAAGTGAGAACTAGTAAGGGCCAATCACCCCAAAAAAAAACATAGCAAAAGAAGGGTTATAACAGTAAAACCTCTGACTTATACTTGGGTCATAGACCACCAAATTTGTAAAAAAATTAATATATTTTTTATGCACAAGAACAAGGTTTTATCAATCTTTCTTTTTTACATTTTGGGTGATTTGTACATCAACCAATGCAATTGAAGATCATTTTGCGTGAACAATTAAGCATATGGAATTAATTAAATCATAAGCATCTTGCTGCAAGATATCAAATTATAAGAGTCGACCTAATTGTCTGGGAAAATAGCATAAATATTATAGCCTGGAGTGTTGGAAAATTGGACTAAGTTGGACTTGAAAGTTGTCCAGATTTTTTGGACAGAATTTTAAGTAACTCTGAGCTTAAAATTAGTTGGGACCTACACTACGATAATTATGGGACCATATACAAACGCGTTTTCCTTCGCAAGGAGATTAACGTGGTATATTCACATGTCCAATTCCATTAAGTTATGAATGATATATTTGTGCCCAAAGTGACTCATAAAGTAATGAAAGTTAATGAATTGAGTGTGTTTTAACTCTTGTCCCACATTAGAAGAGTAGTGGAAAATTGAAGAATTAATAACACCCCAAGTATGGACTAAGGCTTGGATGATTTTGGGGTATCCCAACTCTTTGAAGAGGAGATGACCTACACTATGCATGTGTTGAGCTTAGTCCAAAAGCCCACACGCGTCGGCTCGGTTCGAGTTTGGGCTTGGGCTTATAAAATATATATTTCCTTTGGGGGCGAGTTTAATTAATTTTCTAGGCTTTTATTAATTAATTATTAATTATTTGTTTGTCAGTTAATTGGCAAAGGTCAACAGTTAACGAAATTAACTGTTTTGACAGTTAATTTCGGTTTTGACTGTTCCCAACAGTCAACACCTTTGCTATAAATAAAACCTTTCCCCTACAGTTTTAGACTAATGAAAAATTCCCCTCCATAAAATTCCGAAATGCTCCTGCATTATTTCTTTAATCCAGAAAATCTGTCTGCATTGCATATTCATGTTCTGGTTGAGTATAACACAGATTTGTGTTCGTTGAAATTAATTATTGTCGTGCTACATAATTAATTTGAAAAATCCGTTTGATCTTGGGAGATATATTCATCAACCTCAGAGCACATTGAAGGGAATAAATTATCTTAAGGACACTGTGTGAATTCACAGGGCTCAGATTCTTTCTATTTCTATTATTTTTCTGCAAATTCAAGTAAGTTCTTTTATTTTGTATAATTTCATTGTATTTCTGTAATTATTATATTATTTGTAATTCTGTACTTTTTATTAATTAAATAGTAGACATAACATGGAGCACTAAAACAAGAAACTAGGATATATATATATATATATATATATATATATATATATATATATATATATATATATATATATAGAGAGAGAGAGAGAGAGAGAGAGAGAGAGAGAGAGAGAGAGAGAGGGGCAGGCTCCTGTGCACACTAAGTTTGCACATTACCTTTTTAAAGTAGTAAAAAAAATATTTTTGAGTTGATTTTTTTTGTGTGATATTTAAACATTTCAAGGAATCCATATAAAAAAAATCAGGTAAAAAATTTTTTTTTTGCTAGTTTTAAAAAATCGGTCAAACTTTCTATGCTTTTAAGCCCTTTAAAAACTGCGAAAGTTTGACCGATTTTTTAAAAATAACAAAAAAAGTTTTTTTGAGCTAATTTTTTTTATGTGAGTCCGTTGAAATGTTAAAATATCACATAAAAAAATTGGTGTGCGCAACACTCAAAAATATTTTTTTTACTACTTTAAAAACTTAATGTGCAAACTTAGTGTGCACATGAGCTTGCCTCTCTCTCTCTCTCTCTCTATATATATATATATATATATATATCGCCTTTCAGAACAATTGTACAAGGCAAAATCATCATGCATGTAGTCATACATTTGACTGAACTGGAAAGCAGAGGTAGATGGATTAAGGTTGGGGAGCTGCCTTTGAAGACAAGCATTAGCGCCATCTAACTAAATTGGGACTTGTAGGCCTCATTTGCGAGTTTTATTTTGGACAGAAAAGAAAGGAAAGGAAGGGAAAATGTGTTTCCTTTCCTTCATTTGGGAGTTTAAGTAGGAAAGAAAGTGACTTCTCTCGTTTGAGAGTTTGAAAGTAGAGAAAAAAAAGGAAAATTTTTAAAAACCTTTATCTTCCCTTTTCTCCAAAACTTTCTTTCCAAATCGGAAAGAAATGGAGAGAAAGGAAAGTTTTTTAAGGAATTGCTCTTTTTTTCTCTTAAAAAAATTATTTTCCTCCCAAACTCCCAAACGCAAGAAAAAAAATTATTTTCTTTTCTCTCCCAAGCTCATTTTTTTTTTTTTTTTCTCTCTTATTAACTTTCCCTTCTTTTCTTTTCTCTCCTAATAAAATTTTTCTTTCCCTTATTTTCTTTCCAAAACTCCCAAACGAGCTCGTAATCAATATTCTTGACTAGTAACATAACCGAAGAAGGCAGAGCATGGTGTAGAATAGGGTTTACATGTTTTGTTTCATTAATTGTTAGTATTAAATGTAATAAAAGGGATATAATTGTTTTTAGTAAATATTAAAATAAGTGAAGGGTATATAGTCTTTTAATGCTTTTCTAATTAGAGTAGGACTACTCTGTATAAATAGTTAATAATGTAATAAAAATCACACAATTCTTTCATTTGATAATACAATTTTAAATTTGTGCATATGTATTATCTTTTTTTTGGATTCAATTGGTGGTGTTTGGATTCAATTATATCCCGTGAACAGCTAAGTCTGAAGGGATGATGATGAATTCACATTGTCACTGTTACTTTTGAGCTGGGATTTGCTAAGAAAACTCCATGCGTCAATAAATTTCCATCCTAGTTTGTCATGGGCCCGACTAGACTAGTTTGGTGGAGCAAATGATTTAGGAGAAAACGTGTTTTTGCCATCGTTCAATGACATTTCTTGTGATGGCAGAAGAAAGTGAGAACTAGTAGGCCCAATCACACAAACAAGGGTACTTTTATTTAGACCCATTTTTTCTCTTTCAACAGCTGGCATTCTTTTCACAAACACATATGGGCATATACCCATTTAACCGAGCCACTAAATAGGGGTTATAGATGGAAAAAACATAGAATAAAGTACCCCAATGCCCCTAAACTATTTCGGCTTCATCAATTTAGTCCATAAACTAATAATTTGGTTAATTTAATCTTTTTGTTCAGTTTTTCATTAAACTTAATAAATCTTTTTTTTATTTAATTAATTTTAACACTATTTTAAATATTTTTTTCAAAGTTGAAAAATTATTATTTTTTCCTAAATAAAAGGTAAAATCTATGAAACAAACCCTAAATAATAAAAAAAATTATTATTTTTTAACTGGGATAAAGAAGCTGACACCCATTTTATTGGGATAAAACTAGGATAAAATTGAGATTAATTTTCCCTTCATTTTATTTATTAAAAAAATCAAGTGTTGGTTGCAAAATCTCCAAATATTTTTTTCTTCTACTTACAGTTTTTCTATTATTATTTTTTTAATGATAGATAAACTATCAATATTTTCCAAAATTATTTATTTATTACCTCATTTACAGTTTTCTAATAAAGGAAAGAACAACATTAAAAAATTATAATGATATGTTGTTCTCTTATTGTGGAGGTGAAATTTGTTGATATGATATATTTTTATTCTAGCGATTTTTTATATGATATATTTTTATTGTCGTGTTGGTGTCAAAATTCAAGATTACGCAGTGTATAGTGTGTCAATGTTCACGATGTAGCTGTAGTGTAGTGTTGCATCGTGTTTGTGTCAAAATTATGAGTCGTTTTGTCGTGTTAATCGTGTTTTGACACCAACACGACAAGAAAATACTTCGTGTAAAAAATGAAACGACACGAACACGATTTAGCGTGTCAATTTCGGGTCAATTTCATTTCATTTCTAAAATTGTCATCCTAGCTAATGCTCGTTGTTTTGATATTTGCCTTGAAACAATTTCCGACACAAACAAAAGATATCATATCACAAAAAAAATAACTACCAAAATAAAAACATACCATATTAACAAATTTCACCTCCACAATAATAGAACTACCTGTCATAATAATTTTTTAATGTTGTTCTTTTCTTTAATAGAAAATTGTAAATGAGATAATAAAAAAAATTGAAAAATGTTTACAGTTTTTCTGCTATTAAAAAATAGTTTTTTTAATAGAAAAACTGTAAATAGAAGAAAAAATTATTTGGAGATTTTACAATAGCCACTTGGTTGTTTTTTAATAAACAAAATGAAAGAAAAATTAATCCCAATTTTATCCCAATAAAATGGTTGTTATAAATTTGGAAAAAATAACGCTTTTTTTAACCCAGTTTTTTTTATTTAAAAAAACAAGTTTTTACTATTTTGGGTTAGTTTCATAGGTTTCACCTTTTATTTAGGAAAAATGAGTATTTTTTTAAACCGTTTTAAAATTAATTAACAAAAAAACATATTTTTTTTACCCCAATAGCGCCTAAACTATTGGTGCAATTAAGTTCAACGGAAAACTTAACATAAGGTCTAAATTGGTCAAATTATTAGTTTAATTAGGATTCTTTCGAGGGCCATTGGGTTCTTTGCTTAAAAACATACGACTTGAACAAACATATCTAACCCAAAAAAAACCCTCACAAACATAATTGTAGGAGATAGGTAGAAAGTTTAGATAAAAGGAAGATCCTCACCAGAAATTCAGATTAGTCCATAAAAATGCGATCGAGTTTCTTCAAAGTATAACTCTTTCTCTCATTATCTATCTATCTATCTATCTATCTCAAGGTTTTAGATTATGGGAGCAATTGGGAAAAAGTTTGAATCTCATTTAACCTAAAAATCAAGTTTGAAGGTTAGAAGATAAGTAATTAAATGGGAGAAAAAATCCCTAAATAAATTTGAATTCTAGTTAAATCTATCATCAAATTTGACAAACCCATCTCCGATTAAATCTTTGGATGTGATTTATGTTTATTCATTTTCGTCGATTTGTTTAATGCTTTGCATGGTTTATGCTAAAATGATTTCTTTGCTTAGCAATTGCAATAGGGTATGATATTTTTTTTTGTGATTTGATTGAGTGAAGTGTTAAATGGTTTTGTTGTTAACTGATTAAATGTTTGGTTCTTAATGAATGCAAACTCAACTTCTTGAAAAGTGTCTAGTCTTCTAATCGGTGTGGTTTGAAAGGGTACAATTTACAAATGTCTTTTTTTTTTAAATCAACCTTTATAATAGTACTATTTTTCAATTGAGGTTGTAGAAAGATTATTACGGTGTAAATAAAAGCACTCTAAAAAAGTATAAGAAAAAAAAAGGTGATTACAAACTCCCTGAACTATACTTGCGTTATAGACCACCAACGTTGTAAAAAATTTAATATTGTTTTCTATGCACAAGAACAAGATTTTATCAATCTTTCTTTTTTACATTTTGGGTGATTTGTACATCTATAGTTTAGGGGAGTTTATTGTAATTTACCAAAAATAAAAAGGGGGAGTATTTGGATGTACTTTAATTGCTAGTAAACTTGGGCCGAAAGATATGTGTGGCTAATATGTTCCCACAAGAGATATGAAGCAATATAATGCATTTTTTTTATTAGAGGGGATTATTTGTGTTAACAAATTGAGAAGGATCTTTTTAAGTAGGGCAACGAGGCGGGTTGGGGTGGGTTTCACATAATCCAAACTCAACCCATTTAGAAAAATATTAAGCCCACGCCAACTCGAGCCTGTAACGGGTTTTATTTGTAAAACCCGAACTCGCCCCGAATTGATATTTATGAAATTTGACCCGACCCGACTTGCTTATTAAAATTAGTTTATTTAATGAACTTATATTTTTATATATTTAAAATAATGCTTAAGTACACCAACATGATTTTCCAACTTATATAATCAGTAGTTGAGAAAATATAACTTAAAACATATTTATCTAAAGGTTTTTCTTGTAAAATATAAGTTTTTTGAAAACAATTGGTAAGATATGTATAAACGGGTTGGGGTGATTTTTTTTTACACCTGAACCCAAGCCCGCCTCTAGTATAATTTTTCAAACCCTAACCCTTAAAAATCATTTCCAAACCCTCCCCATTAGGGGCGGGACGGGGCGAAAACCCAGCGGGGCGGGTGAAATTGCCTTTCCTGGATTTTTTTTTTTTTACAAAAACTGTATATTTTAGGAGTTTTTTTTAGAATTTCTTAAAAAGATTAACTGGAGTTTATTAAAGATGTTTTTGTTTTGCTCATAATATTTAAGAGGCTGAAGAGGCAGTAAACAAACGCACCTTAAATCTAGACACTAAATACTAAGATATTTTTTTCTATAGGAAAATAAATAACTTTTTTAGATTTAGATTTCACACTTAATTCAAACTTAAAATTTAAATAACAAAAAGGTTAATTAATGTTATTCCTTAATTTTTTTTTCATTTTATGATTAACCTAACAAATTTTCAAATTGAAAAAAAGCTCAAAAATAACAATAGCCTAATAATAGTGAATTTAACAGGACACATAAGATCGCTAATATGACACTACTGCAGTTAATGTTAGGCTAATGTCACTGTTAAGGATTGGGCTAAGAACAATATATAATAAATTAATCATCATCTTTTAATTAATGTTCCTAAAAAATACATTTTTAAATATGTGATTTGTTTATACAAATGGGGAAAAGTATTGTTTTAGGATGTAGATCGAAATTTTATGATGTAAAATTGGATTCAGTTCTATGTAATGTATTGAAAGACAAATTGATGTACTACATATTTTTAAGTACTGATTTGTTTATTTCTTGACTATAATATGTTCTCAAAATGGGGTTTTGCATAAAAAAAATTCATGAAATTGTAAAAACAAAATGGGTTGCAATAACTTAGTCTTGCAAGGTTACTTTAATCACTAAGTCATCGGGTCACTTAATGACTAAGCCTTGTAAGCCAATACACAGGCTTCTCTAATATCATCAAAACACACTTTTTGAATCGAATTATTCCATTTATGTAAATTCTAGTTTGTGAGATTATCAAAAGGAAGAAAAAAATTGAAACTTTCCCGTAGGAACCCCCACCCCTTCCATTCCTTCCACCGACAGGAATAATCACCCGCCCCATCGGGATTGTATATCCTAGGGTTTGCAACATCATTGTGAATTATAGTAGGTGTGAACCCATCTTCTTACTCCCACTGCTTCTTCTAATGAAGGATGGCATAGGGTTTGATCATTTTAGAGGTTATTTCTACAATTTTTGGTAGATTTTCCCTTAGATAAAGGGACTCCCCTTATCTACATGTGGTGAGGTATATTGTTGGTACAACTTTGATCCATTTGGAGAGACAATTATTTATTTGGGTATGTGAAGTTATTTTTCTTTATTTATTATAAGCGATTGAAGATACTCTTTACCCTTTATCATCTCTTGTGATCTAAGTATTTATTTCATGTTGCTCCGTTAATTTTTGGTGGCCACGTGAAAGATTTTGTGAACTATTTTTCAGCTATTCTATTTATTAATCTATTTGTGCCATAATTTGAGTTGTTTGTTAGTTCATTATTGTTGGTGTGTTATTGTTGATTTGGTGAAACATTCTTGATGCAAAAATCACGTGATATGATAAAATTTTGTTCCCCATCACAAAATTATGACACGATTACTCAATGGTAAAAAAATTCATCTTGGGGCAGATCATTTTTCTTATTATGTAGTGCCACAGGAAAAAATTGATTGGATTCTTAGAAAGATATCAATACTAAAGGAATTCAAACCAACCTTCAACGAGTGGTTTATCACAAAATTTACTTTTATTGAATTTATGTTCAACTCCATGGAGTCAAATGTTTATGAGATTTTTCACTATTAAGAGTATATTCCTCACCAGTGGAAGGCTATAACCACTATGTCACACAATGAGATTCGGGTATTTGAACTATATAAGGAGAATTTAAATGTACTTCAAGCCAATGATTTAGTATTGGCTTAGTATAGTTATATGACTCAGAGATGGAAAGAGTATGCTTCATATCGTCTATGCTTCATATCGTCCCTTAGCGACTATAAAGGGTCTTACCCGAAACGATGGAGAATCCTTTTGTGGCACCATACAAAATCCATAAATAGATTGATCAGGTCTAATATAAAATTCACGAGAGTCAAAAAATAATTAGTAACATTCTTAATATAACGAAATAAGTAAAATGATATGAGTAAATACAATAAGAGATAATAAAATGTTGAATAAAGTAAAACATCTCTCATACCATCCAATTGACATTATAAATAAACTCCAATTCTGAAAAATATAAATCTCAACAGTATAATATCCAACTTGAAATTAATACTCCAATAACAATAACATCATCATCATCATCCTTGCCTTAATCCCATCATATGGGGTCGGCCACATGGATTCTTCTTTTCCATTCTAATATATTATATGCATTAAAGTTTAATTCCATAAGGTCTCTCTAAATAATTTCCACCCACAATAGCTTAGGGCAACCACTTTTTCTTTTACCCTCTATTTTCAACAATCTTCCTCTTATTATAGGGGCATCTACTGATCTACGCAATACATGTCTATACCACCTAAGTCTACTTTCTCTTAATTTATCTCTAATGGGAGCTACTCCTAACTTTTAATTTATTAGTTATCCCCTTATCGCATAATACCCCTTTCGCTTGTCTTCATTTCATCTAACTAGTTGATATTATACTCGTAACATCCTCAGTAATATCCCCATTACTTTGTAACATTGAACCTAGATAACGAAATTTACTAGTTTGGTTTATCATTTTTTTTTAATATTTAACATTATGTTACTTGACGCCTCATTATTAAATTTACATTCCATAAGTTCCGTTTTATTTCTACTGATTTTTAGTCCCTTAGACTCTAAAGTTTTTCTCCAAGTATCTACTCTCATCGCTAAGCTTTCCTTTGAAGTGTCTACTAAAACTATATCATCCACAAACAACATACACCATGGGACATCTTCTTCTATGTCCTTAGTAATCTCATCCTAAACTGCAACAAATAAACAAGGACTTAAGGTTGATCCTTAATGTAAACCTACTTTAATCGTAAAGTCATTAGTTTCTCCACATATAGTCCTTACTCTAGCCTTTGTGTTTTCATACATATCTTCAATAACTTTAATATAACTCATAGGGATTATTTTCCTCCTTAAAGCCCACCAAATTATATCTCTGGGTACTTTATCATAAGCCTTTTCTAAATCTATAAAGATTATATAGAAATTTATATTCCTACTTCTACATTTCTCCATTAACTGTCTGAATAAGTAAATAGCTTCCGTGGTGGATCGCCCTGGCATAAATCCAAATTGATTTTCCGAAATAGTTGACTCATTTCTTAAACTTTGTTTTATAAACTTTTTCCATAATTTCATAGTGTTATTCATTAGTTTGATCCCTATATAATTACCGCAGTTTTGTATACCCCTTTATTTTTATACAAAGGTATTATAGTGCTTTTCCTCCACTCATTTGGCATGTTTCCTTCTTTTAAAATTTTACTAAATAAGCCTGTTAACCATTCTACCCCTAGACTTCCAAGAGTTTTTCACACCTTTATGGGTATTTTATCCTGGCCAACCGCTTTATTATTTCCCATTTTCCTTATTAATATATCCACTTCTTTTTTAGTAATTGGACATACCATTCCTATATTTGGTTCAATGTTCTCGACATCTTTTCTAGGATATTCTTAATTAAATAATCCTTGAAAATACTCTTCCCATCTATCTAGAATTTCTTTATCATTAATTAATATATTTTGATTTATGTCTTTGATACACTTAACTAAACTCATATCCCTAGTCAGCCTATCTCTATTCTTTGTCAATTTATATATTTTCTTTTCACCTTCCTGAGTACTTAGTACCTAATTTATTATAAAGATTATCTAGTGCATTTTGTTTCACATTTCTAATAACATTTTTTACTTCAATTTTTAACTTATATTTTTCTAAATCTTCTTGATTTTTACTCCTTTTCCACTCTTTAAAACTTAATCGTTTCTTATGTACTATCTTTTGCACTTACTCATTCCACCACCAAGTCTTTTTTTTATAAATCTTTTTCCTCTAGTCACACCTAAAACTTGCTTACCCTTTTTCTCGATATCATTCTCTGTTTTTGACCAAATATTGTTAACATTGTCGTTCCAAATCCACTTCAAGTTTAATAGAAACTTCTATCTAAATTCAATCTCATTGCATCCTTTTAAATACTTACATTTTATATTTTGATAACCTATTTTCTCTTTTCGGTACTTAAATCCTTTAATTGCTAAATCTATTACTAATAGATGATGTTGATTTGTTAAGCTTTCACTATGTCTAACTTTACAGTCTTTGCATATATACAAGTCTCTTCTTCTAATTAAGCAATACTCTATTTGAGTTTTATTCTCTCCACTTTTAAATGTTATTAATTCTTCTTCCGTTTTAAAAAAAATGTGTTTGTTAACGCTAGATCATATGCCTCAATAACAATAACATAACTCGCACAAATGCCTGACTCAATAAATCTTAAATAAATACAACTGACCGATAATTGAAAAGTAAATGAACACAAAATTGTAAGGGAGATACAATGATTAACACCTACACCCTAGGAATAATAAATAGAATGGTGGTGAAGGACTTCTCCAATAAATAGCTCAATTATATGACAACAATGACGGCCTAAGACCTATAGAAAAATAGTATAACAACGAGGCTTAAACCTAGCAAGTCTACAATGTTTAAGGATATACATTTGGGCCACAATAATAACAACGCGTCTTCCTCACATTTTAAGTTAGTTTTAAGTTAGCCAACCGAAACAACCTAAATAAGCATGTAGTTCTACTCCCAACCCGTGTGAGGCCCATGTGATATACTTTCATATTTTAAGTAGGTACTTATTACTTTAACAACATTAAGTTTGTCTATTTTGTTAATAATCTCTCACTCTATGATAATCTCTTACATTAATGTAATTCACTTACTAAACATTATTTTCTCAGATTATGATCTCAAATTTTGATTAGAAAAGAATATCCCTAATGTATAAATATTTATCGTTACGTCTCCAGTATATGTTATCGTATTATTGTCGAGTCATAATCTTAAGCATATACTTCTCTAGTATAAATATAACTAGTACAATCATCTCAAAGTACAAAAATACAAAATCACATTATCCAGAATGCACGTGAGTATGCTCAACTCACATATATTCACATGGGTTATGCTCAAGCCCACAAATAAAGATACGAAGGCATATCCCTAACTCCTTCGGGGATCATTCGTTCCATGTTATGTATAGTTGTAGGGCATCCTAATCGTATAACCTCAAAGTGTCAACAAAAGGAAACTCACTATGCTATCACACCAAACGTACGATCCCCATACTCAAGATTGTATGAGAGGGTCCTCCCGTTAATCCCACTCAGAAGATGAGAGGTTTAGGGCGTAGGCTCGGGGTAAATAAGACCTAGGTAGATCCCGTCTCAATCACAGGTTAATACGACGTTAACCAGTAAATAAGACTAAACTTCCCATCATATGGCCCCTATAATCAACGTCGTACGATGGGAGGTTAATACGACATTGAACG
Organism: Sambucus nigra; assembly: GCA_949130495.1. Taxonomy (NCBI): domain Eukaryota; kingdom Viridiplantae; phylum Streptophyta; class Magnoliopsida; order Dipsacales; family Adoxaceae; genus Sambucus; species Sambucus nigra. Next base: position 1,252,489 of record CASBWL010000058.1, read on the forward strand.
GCTGTGTGCACAGTCAACGTCGTACGCTCACCATCAAGTCTCTCCTAGCACGTCACCCACGAGCACACACACAACCCCAGTATGATTGCACATAAGTCAAGAAATCAAGCACAAACCCTACTTAATTGGGTTATATAGAACATCTTTTTTAGTAAAAGTTAATACGCATGTTAACTATATATATATATATATATATATAGAGAGAGAGAGAGAGAGAGAGACACACACACACAATACTAACCTGAACTCCTTAGGCTACAAGGTCTCGGTATGATTTCACCTACGTTTATGAATCGTTCTAAATTAGAAATCGCCATACTCTATAGGTTACAAATATTTCTAGACAATCGTGGGCTCTAGACAATCTCTAAGCGTCACCCGATGACATAGCATATCACAAGTCTCAACTCAAACTAGAGATCTCCAAATTAGGTGTGGTGACAAATAAGTTTAGCCCAAATTATCGAGAAAAGGCGACCACTAGAACAAATAAAGAAAATAAGGAATGACAATCACACAACAAAGAATTTATGTGGTTCAATAAGAATGCCTACGTCCACGGTGGTGCTCTTAATATTATTTCTCTATACTCCGGGGAGTGTTTTACAGGAAAAATAATACATGCCCTTTGCCCTGGGATAAGGGTTTGTTAAATACATGTTCGTTCTCGAGGAGTGGGGGTGTTGGAATCCCCCACGTCAGTCCATAACCCCTAGAATATCTGCATACGAGATTTTAGGAATTTTGACTGGGTTGTAACTGAATTAGTTAAGACGCGGGGCTTCCAGACTTTGGGCCATATTTTATTGGGCTACTCGTCTGGGCCAAGTTGACAAATTGAGGTACCCACAATTGCACCTAAAGTTATTGGGCCATAATTTGGGCTCAATAATTTTAAATGATTTGTCATAATGGCATTTTTGTAAATTCTGCAACACTTTTCAAGAACGAAGCGCCTCTTCGGAACTGATTTAGGCGGCAGCCTGCCTCGTTGCCCGTGCGCCATGATTAGGAACGTTTAAAAAACCTTCAGAGAAGTCTTTTCTTGTTGTCGCTTCAAATCTCTCCAAATTCTTTAATTTTCCCCAAGCTCCCGATGTTGCTCTTTCATTTCCAGATCTCGTCTTCCAATTTCACTCTTCTCATCGTCCTTGCTTGTGACTTTGCATCGTCCCAAGCTAAATTTTTACTTCATAAGTTCTTCTTTCTCCTTCTCTTTGCTTTTTCTGTTGAAATTTCTTCATATCTGTTATTAGGGTTTGTACTTTTCAATGACAAAAGTAGGCAGTAGATCGATATTTGAATTTAGGAAGTTTTATAACATTCCAGATTGGGTAGACATCGAGTGTCCCCCCCATCCCTCGTAATGTTAGAGAGGTTGAGGATAGTCACTAGATTCATGTTCTCTTATTGTCCCAAGGGGGTCTTACTTTTCCTCCAAGTAATTTTTTTTGCACTTTTTTGGTTATTTCAATATAGTCCCTGCACAGTGCTCGCCCAATGTCTGGAAAATTATTAATGGTGTACATAGAATAAATCAACTCTATGGCACCAATTTAGGGCTTGCTGAGATCTTCTTCTGTTATTAGTTTTTGCGAACAAGTTCTGGTCTTTTGTACCTCAAGACCAGGAGTCCTGATAAGGTATTGGTAGTGAATCTACTTGATTCCCACAAGGATTACTGGTATGCGGGTTTTATTGCTATAAATTGGCACTTCCCTCCCCATACTGAGGGGTCAAGGTCTGGGAGATTTGTGGTCCCCTTTTATGGGGAGGAGTACATAGGTAGGCTTATTCTTTGTTCTGCTCATCCATCCTCTATTCATGTATGATTATTCTCATATTTTCCTCTTTTTATTTTCAGCGAAGATAAAGAACTTGGAACCTGCTCTTAGCGAGGTTCGAGCTGCTGAGTTGGTCAAAGCCTGGAACATTAGAGAACTCTTGGCCGACGGTGAACATCCTCGATCAGTGGATTTCCTTTTAGAACACAAGAACATTGGGTATAGATTTATTGCACGACCTGTAGACAACATTCCTGAGCTAGACATCACCGAAGAGGTTACTGCAGATCCCATCCAATTGTACGAGGAAGAAAGCAGTTCTGGTGAGGAAAGTGAGGGTGCTAATGGGGGCAGTGCTGAAGGTGGTTCCAGCGAGGAGAGATCTGATTGTGAAGCATCTTCCAGCTTGGAAGAAGTTTTTGAGTTCCAAAAGTCTTCGAGTGAGTCAAGTAGTTCCAACGAAGAAAATATGGCTCCTCCCAGGCAGAATCTGATCCGTGATGATGATGATGATGTGCTTCTTTCTCATCGATTGAAGAAGTAGAAGTCTGGCAGTGGGGATGTTGCCACTAGATCTTAGTCTGCTGCCCATGAGAAGAAGAAGAATAAAGAAGAAGAGCAGTTAAGAGAGAGAGAGAGAGAGAGAGAGAGAGAGAAGGAGGAAGAGAGGAAGAAGGTAGAGGAAAGAATGAGAGATGATAAGGAGAGGAAAGAGAGGGAGGAGGAGAAGAGGATGGAGGAAGTGAGGACAAAGGTAGTGAAAGTTTTGGTTCCTGTGTCCGCTTTGCCTGAGGGGGCCTCTGTTGCCCTCTCCCCTCAGTTGTCTCATGCGTTGCTCGAAAGGGTGATTTTGCCAACTGATCGCTAGAAGGCGATGGTGACTGACCAGTTAGCTCTGAAGGTGAGTCAGAGGCTAGCCTTGGTAAGTCTTCTCTTATTCCTCTATTTTTTATATTATTTTGTTCAATACTTCTTTCGCTAATATTTCTCTTCTCTGTAGTTTGTGACCGACTTTGCCATCCTCTACCATACTCACGACGAGTTGGTGAAGAGGAATGCCGATTTGGAGAAGAAGAATCCTGAGCCGGAGGCCAGCTTGAAGGCTACTAATGATGCTCAGAAGTCCTTCGATCTCGCCCTGGTTGAAGCTCAGCGAGTGAAGGAGGCGACGACCAAGGAGCTCGACGAGCTGAGGTAGTCCTATGACTTGGTCTGCATGAGTAAGTTGGCTATGGTGGAGGAGAATAGGTGCATGCAGAGAAGGTGAAGAATATGGAAGAGAGCTTATACAATGCCGAGTGGGATTCTACGTACGAGGATGCTGAAGTTCAGATAGGCTATATCAGCCGACTGAACTTCAAGAAGGGCTGGAACAAGGCTCTTTTGGCTGTTTGGGTGGAAATTGATTCATCACTACTTGATGAGCATGATCCAGGTCCTAAGCCAATTATGGATGAAGCACCTGCCCCTGCCATTGACGGAGGAGTTCCTGCTGCTCAGACCGTTCCTAATGGTGCTCTTCCTGTCCAGGGGACATTAGTCGCTCCATCTGAGAGAGGTGTTCCTGCTGCTGCAGATAAGGGAAAATAACCGACGACCTCAGAGCAAACTGAGGTTGCAAGCTACCCTGCTCTAGGAAACTCTTTGTATTGTTTATTTGTTTGTTCTTTCCTTGTAATCGCTGATGTACCTGGAACCTTCCTTTTTAATGAAATTAAATCTCTTTTCTTCCTTCATACTTATTCTTCTGCTCTTTAATGCTTTTTATGTCTTGTAGTTGATTAATATAGATGAGTATATACCTGCTACTTCTCAATTAGGAAGGATCCTCGGTCCTACTACGAGCAATTAAGTTTTCCAAGCCTTTGTAAGGATTTATAAGTCTCTTAGGTCGAGGAACAAGAGCTTTAAAGACCAATTCGAGCTCGTCGCCAAACTAAAGGATAGACTTTAGGAGATGGAAGAGGTTGGTGCTTCTGTTCAAGAAGAAGTGAACGCTCTGAGGGATAAACTTCTGGATGCCTCCGAGATCAATCAAGTCGGAGAGCTTGTTCAACAGGAAAATGAAACTCTAAGGAGGGAGGTGTCACGACTCAGAGAGCATGCACCGAGCGTTGTACCTCGAGTTTTAAGGGGTTCCTCTTCATCGACTGGTCCGCGAACTGGTACAAATGATAGACGTGCAGCTAGGGAGGCTGAGGAGCTTTGACGAGATATTCGTCGAGCATATGTGATAGCTGCTGGGCTTCAAAGAGATGTTACGCTGCTGAGGCATCTGTTCAAGAAAGGTCCTTGACGAGTATGGGATAATGGCTATGATCAGGGTTGGACAGATGCTACGACGAGGTTAGCAGAGGTCGAAGAGCTATCCTTTATCAGGGGATGGTTGAGTGCTCTCAGGGAGCTGAAGGTCCCCAAGAACTCAGTGCTCTGGTATCGTCATGAGATATCTCCTTCAACTCTAATGCCTAATCCTTTCAGTAGGGATGACCAGTGGGTCCCTATAGATGCTATCCCCAGGCAACTATTGGAGCCAGATGCGAATGAAGTTGAGGAAGAATTATCTCCTCATCCGAACGACAATCGAACAACGCAAGTGGATGATTATCTTGCTCATAGGCCTAATCCTCATTAGGATTCACTTAATTCCATGTAACTCTTTTTGAATGTAATGAAGTAATAAAAGATTTATGTTTTGGGCGATTTGCCGACTAAACATGTGTTGTGTATTTTCTACTTCATTAATTTTTTGTTTGATTATCTTAGGCTCTTCGTAGCCGACTAGATTTGATGTGGGTAAAGTTGTTTTATTGCGTGTGTATCCTCCCAGTCCATTATGCTTATGAGATACCATTCTGCCCTACTTTACCTTTTAGGTCGTGTCGTCACACTCCCTTAGGCCTAAGTGTGGCAATGGCGAGGACACACCTAGTGTTGAATGTTCTATCCGATCAAGTTTTCTGAGCTAAACATTATTTGGTGACCAATTCGATTTGGCCGAACTACCTTAGGATCCCCTGTAGGGCTTCATATATTGAGAGGGGCAATGCCAAGAGGTTATTCGTGTTTCATAACGAAAACCTGAGGAGGGTGACTCCCTACTTTTATATATTAAGTAACGTGTCCGTCGCTTGGAAAAGATGTGCAAGTTATAAAGTTCATAATACAAAATTGACACTTCATAGAATGCCTACTGCCAAAAAATATTTTATTAATCAAAAACAATAAAAAATGAGTTGCTAATTTCGATAATGTAATAAAAGATCAATAAAGAAATTAAGAAAAACTAGAAATATAATTTCTTCAGGTTAGACGCATTCCAAGCTCGGGGTATCTCCCTGCCCTCCAGCGTTTCTAAGTGATAGGCTCCTTGCAATTCGTTTCTTGTCACCTTGAATGGTCCCTCCCAGTTTGGACCTAGCTTGCCATCTGATGGTTTTACTGCGATGCCAATGACTTTCCTTAGGACATAGTCTCCTACTTGGAAAGTCCTTGGATTGACCTTCTTGTTATAATGCTTTGCTAGTTGTTGCTGATAGCCTGCTAGTTTCACTAGAGCTAATTCTTTGCGCTCATCGGCTAGGTCAAGTTCAACGAGTACTGCTGCATCATTCTGGCCCTGGTCCACCAGGGTGGACCTCATGGTTGGGAGGCCAGCTTCTAAGGGGGTGATTGCTTCCATTCCATATGTTAGTGCGAATGAGGTTTCCCCAGTCGCTCGCTGTGGGGTAGTGCGGTAAGCCCACAGAACATATGGAAGCTCACTCACCCATGCGCCTTTGGCTCGCTCTAATCGTTTCTTCAATCCATTAATTACTATTTTTTTGGAAGCTTCAGCTTGGCCATTGCTCTAAGGGTAGGCGATTGAGATGAAATGGTTCCTGATCCCGTGGTCGTTCTAAAAACTCTGGAAAGGGCCACTCTCGAACTGCGTTCCGTTGTCAGTGATTATGGTTCTGGGGATCGCAAAGCGAGTAATTATATTCTTCCATATGAATCTCATCATATCTGCATCTCTGATGTTCTCCAGCGACTCTGCCTCAATCCATTTGGTGAAGTAGTCTGTTGCGGCCAACAGATACTTGCGATTATCGACAGCGATAGGGAGAGGTCCCACGATGTTCATTCCCCAATGGGCGAAAGGCCAGGGGCTAGTAAGTGATTTTAGGTCGCTGACAGGTTGGTGGACCATAGGAGCATATAGTTGACACTTCTTGCACTTGCGAGCATATACCCCAGAATCTCTCTACATGTATTGCCACCAGTAGCCTTCCTTCATTGCTTGGAAATCTAATGATCTGCCTCCAATATGGCTCCCACAGATTCCTTTATGAAGCTCATGTAGAATTTGCTCGACGTCTTTTAGGTGAACACATTGGAGGTAAGGGCCGGTGAAGGATCTCTTATACGGCTTTCCCTCAGGAGATAAGTGAAAGCGGGCAGCTTTGACTCTTATATGATGAGCTGCCTTCTTATGAGCTGGTAGGGCACCATCTTTCAAATAGTCCCTCAGGGGGTCCATACAATTAGGTGCTGATTCAATCTGGAGAATATGGCCCATGTCTGGAAGATCGTCGCTCTGGTTGATGCTCGGTTGGGCGAGGAAGTCGATAGGGATTGTTCTCTTTAAGTCAAAGTTGATTGTTGAACTTAAGACCACTAGGGCGTCAGCATGACTATTTTGCCCTCTAGGAAACTGCTGGACACTGACTTCCTCTAAGTTGGACATTAATTTCTTTGCTAAGGTGAGGTAGGCTACCATTCTCTCATCCCTTGCATTGCAGTCTCCACTTATCTGATTGGAGACCAATTTTGAGTCACCGAACACCTGTAGCTATTTTGTACCCAACACCTGTGCCTTTTGCAGGCCTGCTATCAATGCTTCATATTCCGCTTTATTGTTGGAGGCTTCAAATCCAAGCCTGATTCCTTACTTGAGGATTGTATCTTCTGGGGTAACGAGCACAATGCCTATTCCTTCCCCCTTGGAGTTAGAGAATCCATCAATAAACAGTTGCCAAATACCTTCTGTTGAGTGATCTTCCCTTTGACCCACGATTTGAAGATGATCGCAAGGCTATTCTCCTGTAAATTCTACGATGAAGTCAGCGAGGACCTGCCCTTTGATTGCATTCCTTAGTTGTAACTGGATGTTAAATCGTCCGAGCTCGACCGACCACTTCGATAGTCTACCGAACAGATCCATTTTCTGCAGGACTGCTTTAAGGGGGTGTGACGTAAGGACGATGATAGAGTGAGCTTAGAAGTAGTGCTTAAATTTCCTCGAGGCTACCACTAGTGCAAATGCGATCTTCTCCAATGGTAGGTAATGCTGCTCGGCATCCAAGAGGGTCTTGCTCGCGTTGTAGACTAGGTGATGGATTCCCATTTTTTCGTATACCAGTGCCGAACTAATAGCGTGGCTAGAAACTGCAAGGTATAGATACAAGGAATCATTCTCTCGAGGTATTACGAGCAAGGGTGGTATGCTGAGATAAGCTTTGAGCTCCTTAAATGCTTTCGAGCAAATATGATTCCACTCCACTATTTTGCTTCTCTTCAATAGCTGGAAGAATGGCTGGCACTTTTCGGATGACTTCGAGATGAACCGATTTAAGGCGATGAGCTTATCCGTAAGCTTATGTACATCTCTTATCGTACGGGGAGGCTGTACCTTATTGATTGCATCAATTTGGTCCGGGTTGGCTTCAATGCCTCTCTCGCTAACAAGTTACTCGAGAAACTTTCTTGACTGGACATCGAAGGAACATTTGCTCGTGTTGAGCTTCATTCGGTATTTCCTGAGGACTTTGAAGGTCCTTGATAGGTCTGAGAGGTGGTCTTCTTTATGCCTACTCTTGACGAGCATATCATCGATGTAGACTTCCATGGTATCTCCCACTTGATCTGTAAACATCTTAGTAACTAGCTGCTGGTAGGTTGCTCCTGCATTTTTTAGCCAAAAGGGCATAACTTTGTAACAGTATAATCCGATCGTGGTGATGAAAGCTGTCTTGTCTTGGTCTGGTGCATACAGAGGAATCTGGTAATATCCCGAGTATGCGTCCAGGAAACTCATTCTCTCATGAGCTGGTGTGGCGTCCACCAACTGATCGATCTTCGGGAGAGGGAAACTGTCCTTAGGGCACACCCTGTTAAGGTCAGTGAAGTCAATACAAACTCTCCATTTCCCATTGCTTTTTGGAACCACTACTGGGTTGGATAGCCATTTAGGGAATTGAACCTCCCGTATGGATCCTGCTTCTAACAGCTTCTCCACTTCTTTTTCTAAAGCCTTGGCCTTCTCGAGCGCAGTTCATCGTGCCTTCTATGCGATAGGCCTGAAGGTGGGATCGATGTGCAAACGATGACAAACCACACCGGGGTCAATTCTAGGCAGCTCGTAAGGTTTCCACGTGAAAACATCCAGATTGTTCCTCAATACTACCGTTAATTCTTTCTTCTCTCAATCTGTGAGAGATGCCCCAACTAAGAACATCCTATCTTTTTTGCTACCACCGGCTGCGACCTCTTACAAGTTTTCAACAACCCACTTAGAGGGGAGGATCCTGGTCTCTTCCACTTCGGGCCTTCCATACTTTAGATGCTATTCTGAAGGTATCAAACCTTCTTGTTCCTCAACCTTCTCTTTGGCATTCTCAACCTTCTTCTCTGGTTTTGGGCTGATGGCTTCTATGAAGCACCTTCTTACCATCGCTTGATCTCCGTGGATCACCATCATTCCTCGCTCAGTTACATACTTGAGTTTCTGATGGTAGGTCGAGGGAACAACCTTCATTGCATGCAACCATCCTCTACCGAGGATATCTTGGTAGAGCGAGTCGATGTCGACTACCAAAAAATTGATCATCTTAGAGACACTTCCTGCCCTCACTGGCAGTATGATCTTTCCCAAAGGGATAGTTACTTTTCTAGCGAAGACAACTAGAAGGACAGTGGCTTCCTTCAAGTCGGCAACGCTTACTTCGATTTCCTGAACAGGTCAAGATACATTACTTCGGATGAACTTCCCTGGTCGATGAGCAACTTGTCGACGTCATAGTTTGCTATCCTTAGGGTAATGATCAAGGCGTAGTGATGTGGGGTTCTTACTCCCACTAAGTCTTCATCCGTGAACACGATGTGTTTGCTGTAGTCAACGTCATCTGCTCATCGACGCTTTCTTGACTGTGTTTTTGCTGGATCGATTTGAAAAGCTTGCATTACTGCTGTAAGCTTTTTCACTTCCATCCAGGCTATATTTCCTTAAATTTGCTTTGGATCAGATGCCCCATTAATCACTACGAACTCATGGCTAGCATCGTCCTCGAGCACATTTTTGGGCCTTGTGTCTCCATTGGCAGCGACCTTCTCTGTCTTCTTTTCCACAAACTCGTTGAGGTGTCCGATCTGGGCCGACTCTTCAAGGTGAGAGTTAAGAGCCTTGCAATGCTCAGTTTTATGTCCTCCTTCCTTTTGAAAAGCGCATCTCAGCACGTTGTTTCTCTTTGAGGGATATCTTTCCATCTTTCTAGGCCACTTAATGAATGGCTCGTCCTTAATCTTCGCTAGGATCTTATAAATTGGTTCTTTAAAGACAGTGTTTACTGCCTGAAATGCTTTTGAAACATCGTTCTTGTTTCCATTCTTGGAGCCACCCTTGCCCACATTCTTTCCTCCTCTCTTATGGTTCTCGGCCTTATCGTTGCCCTTGGCAGCGAGCTTAACTCGACCATTCTCCCCTGCACTGAGGCGGGTCACATCCTTAACTTTGGCATACTTCTCGATGCGAGCCATCAATGGCTGTGGCCTCCTTCTTAGTGAGGCATTAGTGCAAGAGGCAAGAGTTGGGTAAGCCAATCTTGAAAGATTCCACTACTACCTGCTCTGAGCAGTCCTCGACTTCATTGAACAACTCCTAATACCTTTTTGCGTAGTCTCGAAGGCTCTCCTCGGGCATTTTCTTCATTGTCAACAAGGCATCCATCCTCTTCGAATGGGAGCTGCTGGTAATGAAGCGAGCCATGAATAGCTCTGCTAGGGATTCAAAGCTCCTGATGGATCTGCGAGGGAGTCTCTCGAACCACTTCTAGGCCACATCATACAAGCTCGAAGGGAAGATCCGACACATTAGTGCGTCCCTGTGGTTCCAGAGAGTCATGACCTGCCTGTACTGCCTAACATGATCGATAGGGTCAGTCTTTCCATCGTAGATCTTGAATTTAGGAATTGCGAATTTATTGGGAGCTTCTTCTTCTTCTTCTTCTATCTCCCTTGAGAAAGGATATTTCATATGAGTTCTGAGAGCTCGTCGGGCTAGCTCTCTGGTCGATCTAGCACCCTGATGTGCTGGGTGCTGGTCCATTTCTCTCAGGACCAAATTTCGTATATCATCATTTCCTCGAGCTGGACTCTTGCAACGGCGAGCTGGTCATTATTGCTCGAGCAAGTCATCATCCGATTCGTGTTCCTCAAATTTTTGAGATCCACGTCTAGGGCTCCTTCCTCAGCTGCGAGACTTGCTCGCCTGAGGGCTAGGAGTGCGATATTGACGTCGCTTGGTGCTATGATGGAGTTCTCTCTCCATCCTTTCCAATCTCCTTTTGAGGCAAGCATTCTCAACTTCTTTCTTGTGAGCGTCCTCTCCCTGCTCTTGGAGCCTTGCCTCATAGGCATCGATCAACCTGGATATTTGTGTGGACTCGGTTGGTCCCTGACTTTCTTTTGAGGCTTGCCGCCATAGGCGAGCCCTCTGATATGAACGTTGAACTTCAGATCTGATCTTGTGAGGGGCAGGCTACTCTTGGATATCCCCTGCTTGAGGGGAATTGCTATTGTGACTAGACATTCCAAATTCTTTGTTGGTGAGGGCTTTCTTAAAGGAAGGTAAACGTTCCCACAGAAGGCGCCAATTGTGGTGACAAATAAGTTCACCACAAATTATCGAGAAAAGGCGATCACCAGAACAAATAAAGAAAATAAGGAATGAAAATCACACAATACAGAATTTACGTGGTTCAGCAAGAATGCCTACGTCCATGGTGGTGCTCTCAATATTATTTCTCTATACTCTAGGGAGTGTTTTACAGGAAAAAAAAATACATGCCCTTTGCCCCGGGATAAGGGTTTGTTATATACATGTTCGTTCTCAGGGAGTGGGGGTGTTGGACTCTCCCATATCAGTCCATAACCCTAAGAATAGCTGCATACGAGATTTTAGGAATTTTGACTGGGTCGTAACTAAATTGGTTGAGACGCGGGGCTTCCAGACTTTGGGTTGTATTTTATTGGGCTACTAGTCTGGGCCAAGGTGACAAATCGAGGTACCCACACTAGGTATCATATATAATATATGGATTCCATAATCATTCTAAATTAATCACTACTCTACTCATTGGGTCACAACTACATTGTCACCTCGTACCTGAGAAACGATATCGCTAAACGTTACCTGGCATAATAAACATTGATTCAAATCTTAGATTTTTAAACCAGGTTTATATGCTCAAACATATTACCTATAAACTCCTCCCAATTGGTTAGACTCCCGAAAACAACTTTCTAATTAAAACCTAACCAAAGGACCCTATAACCGAAATATCCCTTGCCACTTAACAGGCTTGGATCAATCTGGGTCTGGGCTTGATCGCTTCGATGGGCCTAAGATCCTCTTCTTCTTCGACGACCATGGATGAAAATATTCAAACCCTAAAGACTATATAGCTCCAAATTGGCCCTTATCCTTCTCATACCACCAACATATTAATACTAGGGATCTATTTCTACAAGGTTTATATATTAACTCAATAATCATTAATAAAATCGTATATTTATGTTCTTCACAAGAATCTTTGAACTAGTCCACAAATTAACATCAATTAACATGATTACAAGAGAAATTGTACATATTAAAACATGTATGATTTACATACAACGTTATAGTCAAATTTCAACGATTCATGTCTCAATTAATTGATTCTTTAACAAGATTACATAAGTTCTTTAATATAAAATTGAAGTTCATCATTTGATTAGTCTTGATTACGGATTGAGGTTTGATTATGCACAAAATTAGATTTATAATTACTATTTTAATAGATTCCAATATCTTACGATTATTCTAACATAAATCTAATCATATTCTTAAACAAAGTAAACTTACCTTGGATCGATTGTATGAATCAAACCCTAAAATTCCCAGTTCTTTACGCCAAATCCTCCATTCTTCAATCTAGGGGTTTGTTGGTCACGGAGCCCTAATTCAATGCACCACTGCATCCCCGCATAATAGTGTTGTAGCAATAAACAGGAAATGCATGCAATGATACACAAGTATTACATATTTTGCATTTTTTTATTCATCAAGTCGATCGTAAGTATGATACCCACTGATATTTGGTTATGTGCTAACAATAGTCAAATTACACTTACTCTTATTGTGAATTGCCTAAAAAACTTATTCTTCGTGAAATTATTTAAGGTTTTCCCCTAAATTTATTTTAAAAGGCGAGGGGAATTTTGTCTTTTAAATTATGAGTTTTTTTCTAATTATTAATTATGGGGTTGGTTAATGGTGTTAGAGAACTGTTAGATGGAGGGGAGGGGGGGGGGGGGGAGGCTAATTTGGTATAAAGTAGGGAGTTATCTCTTACACCATTATCTCGGGGGGAAAAGTAAAAAAGAAAAAACCTTTATTTTTTTGTTTAATTTCTAAATTTAAACTATTAAGATTTTAACATATTTTAAGTGAAAACTCATGAACATGTACAATAACGAATCCACTTTTACAAAAAATTTAATGAAAAACCCAAACCACTTTTTTGCGAAAAAAATATGCCCATGATCTCTTGTAACATCTATTAAAGTATTTTTTCTAGGAATTGTACAATGTTATAATGTATATGTGAACTTATTCATTGTGGATTTTGTCCTATCATAATGTATAATCAAAGCATTATATAAGACGTGACTCGAGGTTCTCTACGTTAGGACAACTATGTAGAATTGATGTATACATTAAAAATTTACTACTACATTAAAAGAAAAAATACACATATAAAAAAAAAATGTTATTTGACCTTATTCTTAAATCTTTTGATTATGTCCAAAAGAAAAAAAATATCTATGAGGGAAAAAAGCTAAATTTTTCCATTAAAATGATTCTAAAACCTTTTATTGTTCAAGTGGATTGTATGTAGATTTTAATATTTTTTATACAAATTAAAAATAAACTATCAATAAAAGATTAAATACCTATTTAACCCTTAAGTTATTAAAAAAGTATTTTACATATTGATCCCTAAATGTTTAAAAGTTGTTTAAATCTAGCCTTGTGTTAAAAATCGTAAAAAATAACGAAATGGGTAGAAAATGACCTCTTTTCCCTAACACTAAAGGGTCCAAATAGATAATGTACTCTTCATTTTACTATCTATTATTTTATTTATGTTGAATTAAAATTTTAAACTTAAAAAATATTAAATAAACTTGTAATATTTTAAACCTTATTAAAATAAATAAAAAATAAAGGGTTAAATGAGAATTTGACCCTTATGTTTGGGGTATTTTGCACATTGACCCTTCTATTCCATTTTTTGCAATATTAACCATCGCGTTTCAATTTTTAACAAATTTGAATAGTCGTTAACCATTCGTTAGAGAATTTATGTTAAATCCTACATGGCACTCAGGGTCAACTCTTTGACTAATTATCAACCAATTATACCTTAACATGTGTTTCAACCTATCAAATAATTGGAAAAAAAATCTTCAAAAAATTAAAGAAAAAACATTAAAAATATAGAAAAAACACAAAAAAATTATTTTTTTCAACCGTATTTTAAAAAATAAAAAACTGTATTTCTTTTATAAGAGGTGTATTTTTATTTAAAAAAATATTTTTAAAATGAAATAAAGAATAAAATAGAAAAGATATAGAAAAACAAAAACTATATTTTTATAAAAACCGTATTTTCAAGCTATTAAATAATTGAAAAAAGTAAAAACTCTTCAAAATAAATAAATAAAAATTAGAAAATATAGTAAAAAAAACTTAAAAGCTAAGGGCCCGTTTGGTTCTCTATTCAGAAAATTCGATTTAAACACTGTTTTTAAATACAGTTTTAAAATTCAGTTTTTTGTGTTTATAATTATTGGTGTGCGTTTGGTAAAGTTGTTTTTAAATACAGTTTTTTGAAAATTTGACAAATGTGACAAATATGTATATTTATATCATACATATGCGTGTGTGTATGTGTGTGTGTATATATATATATATATATATATATGTATGTACATATAAACATACATAAAACTTTCATACATACATGATACATGAATGAATACATACATACATACATCATAAATTATATACATGTACATTTAATAACATGTATTTTTAGGTATATTTAATGAGGTATGTTGTGGAGTTTATATATATATATATATATATATATAACTTTCATACATACATGATACATGAATGTATACATATACATACGTACATCATAAATTATATACACGTACATTTAATATCATGTATTTTAGGTATATTTAATGAGGTATGTTAGGGAGTTTAACTCTCTCTCTCTCTCTCTCTCTTTATATATATATATATATATATTTATAATGATGTCGCATATATAATTCACTATAAAATTATATACATACATGAATTGATAATATTTTTTAATACATATGTACTATATGTATATTTTATATTATTCCATACATTAATAATATATGTATAAAACTATATATAAGTATCATGTATCTATTGATAATATTATTTAACTTTATATTATTCCATACGTAATTTTGTGTATATGTACATATATATTTTTTATTTATATGAATTACATACATTAATGTATTATGTATGTATATTATATAATAAGGTATAATTGCTTTAAAATATTAAGAATGAATAATTCTGAGTTGAAAAATAAAAAAAACAGATGTTATAAAACACCAAAAATCTGTTTTCTGAAAAACTTGATTATAACACAGGAATATTATAATTCTGTGTTTAAAAACAGGTTGTCAAACGAAATTTTTTATCAGAATTGTATTTAAACACAGAAAACAGAATTATAGTTGCAAACCAAACAGGCCCTAAGTGTTTTAAACCGTATTTTTATAAAAAATAACTATATTGATTTTTCAAAAAAATATTGTTTATAAAAAATGTATTTTTATAAGTAAAAACTATAGTAAAATACAATTTTATAAACCAAACTTTATTTTTTTTTAAATTATATTAAAAAAAGAATTTATTACAAAAAAAATTGTATTCAATACAGTTTTTTAATAATACAGTTTTTTTTATATAAAAATCTGTGTTATCGTCTAAAAATGGTTAGGAGATTTGTGTCTTAGTTAATGAAATAATAGTTCATAAAAGGAAAAAGAGAAGTGGGATGAGAGACAATGATGAGAGACATGATTTAGATGGTTCGGTCTAGAAAGTGATTTCTTAATTAGTAGTTGTGTGAGTACCAAATTAGGGTTCTGCTATGAAGGAGATGACTAAGTCGTTCTTTTCCACATATGTTTTTGTGCCATTTATAGTTGGTTAACTGGTAATATAATGGGACAGGGGGACTGCCTTTATAGGTCAGGCAGTTACACCGTTTACATAGATAACAATGAGTTAGTTACATCCCACGGATAGTGGGCGGAAGTTGGCAACAACCAATTCTCTCCCAGTTCTCCATATGACCGTTGGGAGTCCTTCCTGCGTATGCGCTGATACGGGTATGTAGTATGAGCGAGATATTGTACCCATTGAAGACAACTGTTAGGCGAAGATCGCCGAGCATATTAGAACCTGAACTAACCTCACACAAGTGACGAGGCCGACCCTATGAAATGGATCTTTATGGGCTCCCATTATGCCACCTAGGCTCCACGTAGATTGATTCAATAAGGGTATAACAATACGGTTTTTATGAAAAATACGGTCTTTTTTTTTTTTTTTATAAAAATACGATTTAAAAAAATAGTTTTTATGCTTTTTTCTATATTTTTTCTTTATTTCTTTTAAAGAGTTTTTATTTTTTCAATTATTTAATAGGTTGAAACACATGTCAAGTTATAATTGGTTGGTAATCAGTCAAATGGTTGACCCTGAGTGCCATGTTGGATTTAACAGAAATTTTCTAACGAATGGTTAACGACTGTCCAAATTTATTAAAAATTAAAATGTCAGGGTAAACATTGCAAAAATTGAAACAAAAGGGTCAATATTCAAAATCACCCCAAGCATAAGAGTAACATATGCCTTTAACCCAAAAATAAGGATATATTAAATTTTGAACCATCTAATAAAAGTTGTTAAATATTTAAATTTTTATTTACTAACCGTTAAACACCAAATATCAAGTATAAATTGTCAGTTGAATACAAAAATTTATTTAGAGGGTTATTTGTATTTGAGGGTCGATTCTTCTTTTTAATTTAAGGATCGGGTCTAAAGTTTTCACTATTTATGGTAGGTAGCCATTTTTATGTTGGATTGTTAGTTAAGTTCGTGACTATTGAATTATTTTCAAAGACCTTTTGACTGGTAGCATTATCGTAACGACAAATAATATTTGTGGAAATTAAAGAAACCATATGATACTGGATATTTTAATTATACGCAATTGCAAATTATAGTGAATAAGGGACCCAAGATTTTAGTCCATAATACCAGAAAGAGGAAATAACTCACATCATTTCTTGCTTCCTTTTGCCACCCAAGATCACCAACTTATTTAAAGTTGATTTTTTTTATAGATTATGTACTTTTAGGACTTAAAATAATATTGATTATGGATATAGGACAACAAACATTTCGTTTCTATTTTTAGTCTCTATTTTCAAATTATAGGAACACGTGGCATGATGTGATTGGTTGACGTTTTACGATTATGGGTTCGCGACAGCGGCTTTATTAAAAAATAGGGACTAAAACTATAAAAAAAATGTTTGTTGTCCTATTTCCAAAATACATATTACAATAGGCCCTAAATTTACAAAGCCATTTTTTTTAATATCCTCCATACTCTTTTCCTCTCTCTAATATACAAATGTTTTCTATACTCAAACCTCACCATCTCCAAACGCTCAAAGATTCAAACCATCTTAGATTGTATCATCCAACTATTTAAGGTTCTCGTGCTTATTATATATGATATAGGTGTTGGAAAATTTTTAAAATAAGTGAGTAAGAGCTTCGGGAGTAAAAGATTAAAAGCTTGTCCCACATTGGAAGTATGTGGAGAAAAATGGGAAGCTAACCCAATATAAAAGGGAGAGTATCCCACATTAGAAAATGAGTAAAGCTAAGTGATACCCACTAAGCTATAAAAGGAGTGGGCAACATTTGAGTCCCACATTGGAAAAATATTAAGAAAGTGTGCACTTAATAAGTAGAAATGGAAGATGAAGAGTTACTCCATCTAGCATTTAAGAGGCTATTAAGAGACCTCTAATACGGTGCCAAGCATAGTACGCACACGCACGCGCGCGTGCGGGGCAGTGGGTTGTAAAGGCGCTAGTGGCGCACTTTGCACTTCGCATGTCGCAGTGGTAGTGAGTTATCGGGATTCTTTCGGGTCGGATCGCGGTAGCTCGGGCACGATCACTTTTTGGTAGGTCCGTGTAAAATCATTTCGGTATTACTGTACCTATTCGAAAATGGTTTAAGACTGTTGGTAATTAACAGCCATACCATTTCGAAATTAAGTAAAAACTGTTAAAACTTAACAGTCACGACCCCTGAGATGCAACCTTTCATTTCCTATAAATAAAGGCATCCTATTTCGAAATTGCACATGATAAAAATTACCTAGTTTCAAAATTTCCAACCCTTGCTATTACTTTCTTACAATTTTCAGGAGATATAAATGATCTTATTCTGTTTTGTGCACATAAACAGAATAAGAACTTGATTGACTGTTCTTCGCTGCTGCATCCAAAGGCTGTCTTCAAATATACAAGTTGCAGGCAGTGCAAGTTACTTCATTGTATCTTGAGTATGGATTTACGGATTCCCGTTTGTATACCGAAGTTATTCATGTGGGGCAAATACTGTATTTAGGAAAGTGACATCACGCCTTGAAGTTTTCTAGTATCTATTCAGAAGTTACATTATTGTATTGAAGTTGACATTACTGTGATATACAAAGAGTTCCATTTCTGTATTTGCATTCATATTATCCAACAATCTAAATACAGTATTATCAGAAATGGCCGACTCTTCCAAATCACTTCGACAAATAACTGAAGGCTTTGTCAAGTTGGACCGTTTTGATGGTGGTAATTTTTTACGTTGGCAGAAAAAGGTTCATTTTCTTCTAACAACATTGAAGATTGTATATGTCTTGTCACAACCAAAAACAAATGAAGAAGAAGATGAAACCGTGGAACAGACTAGGCAACGCACAAAATGGGAGACCGATGATTACTTGTGTCGTGGTCATATTCTGAATGCACTTGCTGACAATTTGTTCGACTTGTACCAAAATGTTGGGACTGCAAAAACTTTGTGGGAAACATTGGAGACCAAATATCTTACGAAAGATGCTACAAGTAAGAAGTTCCTTATCGGTCAGTTTTTAAGCTTTAAAATGCATGATAATTGGCCTGTGCTAGAACAATTTCATGACATCCAATGCATCATAAATCATTGCAAACTGAAAAAGTTAAATATGGATGATAATGTAATTGTTTCTTCTATAATTAAAAAACTGCCTCCTTCTTGGAAAGATTATAAGAAAGAACTCAAACAGAAAAAGGAGGATCTTTCACTTGAAGAATTATAGACTCATTTAAGAATTGAACAAGAGTCTCAAATTCTAGATGGTAAAGAGGAACAAGAAATTTCTGTTTCTAAGGTCCATGTGGTGGAGGAAGGAAAGGAGAAAAAATATGGCAATCATGGAAAAAATAACAAGCGCAAGAATTTTTCAAATAATTCTAAAGCAAACAAAAAGAAGAAAGGAAATTATTTTCATTGCAACAAACCAGGTCACTTCAAGAAGGATTGTCGTGAGTTCAAGAAACTAAAGGAAAAAGGAGGGACATCAGACACAAAGCAAAAATTTGCTGCTATGATATCCGAGGCTAATATGCTTGGAGAAGACAACTCTTAGTGGATTGATTCAGGTGCCACAAGGCATGTTTGTAAGGAAAAGAGCTTGTTCTCTGCCTATGAAACAGTGGAATGAGATGTTCTCTATATGGGAAATTCTTCTACTGCTGCGGTTAAAGGCAAAGGGACAGTGGATCTCGAATTCACTTCCGGAAAAAACCTTAGCCTCACCAATGTTTTTCATGTTCCTGATGTTAGGAAAAATTTAGTTTCTGGAAGTCTTCTTAATAAATTTGGCTTTCAGCTTTTATTTGAGTTAGACAAATTTATTCTGATTAAGAGTGGTACCTTTGTAGGCAAAGGATATTTGTATGAGGGCATGTTTAAGCTCAATATCAATGAAAAAGATTCTTCTGCTTATATCGTTGATTGTCTTTCATTATGGCATAGTCGTTTAGGACATGTTAATACAAAGAAATGGTGAATTTAAATTTAATTCCTAAATATGAGAATGATGTGAATGAAAAGTGTAAAATATGCATGCAAACACAAATAACAAGATTGCCTTTTCCAAAAATAGAAAAAACTACATCTTTGTTGCAATTAGTACATAGTGATGTTTGTGATTTGCATGGAACACCTACTAGAGGTGGTAGTAAATATTTTGCTACATTTATCGATGAATTTTCAAAATATTGTTACGTATATCTTTTAAACTCTAAGGATGATGTGCTTAATAGATTTAAGACATATAAAAATGAAGTTGAAAATCAATGTGACAATAAAATAAAATGTCTTAGATCTGATAGAGGTGGTGAATATCACTTTCCTCAATTTTGTGAAGATATGGGAATTGTACATGAAGTTACTGCACCTTATACACCACAACAAAATGGAGTAGCAGAAAGAAAAAAAGGACACTAACTGCAATGGTTAACACTATGCTTTCTTATTCTGGTTTAAGTAAAGGGTTTTGGGGAGAAGCACTTTTAACTGCGTGTCATATTCTGAATAGGATACCTGTTAAAGATAATAAGAAAACTCCTTACAAATTATGGAAGAATAGAAAACCTAATTTAGGTTATCTTAAAGTTTGGGTTGTAGAGCTATTGTAAGACTACCTGAAACTAAGAGAAAGAAATTAGGAAGCAAAGATGTTGAGTGTATTTTCATAGGTTATGCACAACATAGTAAAGCCTATAGATTTTTGATTAGTGAACCTAATGATTCTGTTGAGGTAAATACCATAATTGAATCAAGAGAAGCAATTTTTTATGAACAAAGGTTTTCTTCTATTCCTAGAATAAATAATGAAAAAGAAGTAAACACTCCTTCACAATTCTTTGATACTCCACCAGTGGAACAAGAAGAGATTAAAAAAAGTAAGAGACCTAGGAA
This sequence comes from Sambucus nigra, assembly GCA_949130495.1. NCBI lineage: Eukaryota > Viridiplantae > Streptophyta > Magnoliopsida > Dipsacales > Adoxaceae > Sambucus > Sambucus nigra. The sequence goes on from CASBWL010000058.1 coordinate 1,272,748, forward strand.
AGAAAAAAGCTTTGGTCCCGAATTTGTAGTCTATCTTTTTGAAGGAACTAGAGATACACCTTGTAATATATTTGCTTTGACTCTTAGTGTTGAAAGAGACCCACAAACTTATAGTGAGACAATTAAGTCGGTAGATTCAGCATTTTGGAAAGAAGCTATAAATGATGAAATGGATTCAATCTTGGGAAATAAAACTTGGAAGTTAGTAAACTTACCTCCAGGATCTAAACCCATCAAGTGTAGATGGATTTTTAAAAAGAAAATGAAAATAGATGGAACAATTGATAAATTCAAGGCTAGATTGGTTGCTAAAGGTTTTACACAAAAGAAGGAATTGATTATTTTGATACCTATGCACCTGTTGCTAGAACCTCCACTATTAGAATTTTAATTGCATTAGCATCAATATATAATTTTGAGATTCATCAAATGGATGTGAAAACTGCCTTTTTAAATGGTGACTTAGAAGAATAAATTTACATGGAACAACCTGAAGGGTTTGTTATGCCTGGACAAGAAAATAAAGTACGTAAACTTATTAAGTCCTTATATGGCCTAAAACAAGCACCTAAACAATGGCATAAAAAATTTGATAAAGTCATCATTTCTTATGGTTTTAAAATTCATGAATCTGATAAGTGTGTTTATAGTAAATTTGCTAATGGTAAAAGTGTGATCATTTGTTTATATGTAGATGACATATTAATTCTTGGTACTCATTTAGAAAGCATTAATAATACTAAGAGTTTCTTGTCTTCTAAATTTGATATGAAAGATATGGGTGTAGCTGATGTCATATTAGGAGTGAGAATAATAAAGAAAGATAAAAATATAATTCTCACTCAATCTCATTATGTTGAGAAAATTTTAAAGAAATTTAATCAGTTTGATTGCACACCTGTTAGTACAACTTTTGAACCACAGCTAAAGATGATCCCCAATAATGGTAGAGCTATTTCACAATTGGAATATGCATGAGTAATTGGTAGTTTAATGTATGCCATGACATGTACTCGACCTGATATTGCTTATGCTGTTGGTAAATTAAGTAGATATACTAGTAATCCAAGTTTATTGCATTGGCATGCTATTAATAGAATATTAAAATATTTAAAAGGAACTATGGACTATGGTATATACTATAGTGGATATCCTTCAGTATTAGAAGGGTGTTCTGATGCTAGTTGGATAACTAAGTGGAAGGATCATTCCTCAACAAGTGGATGGATTTTCACTCTTGGTGGAGGAGCTGTTTCTTGGGGATCAAAGAAACAAACTTGTATAGCTGATTCTACTATGACAGTTGAGTTTGTAGCATTAGCTGCAACTAGTAAAGAGGTAGAATGTTAAGGAATTTATTGATTGAAATTCCAGTTTGGCCAAAACCAATGCCTCCAATATCTATACATTGTGATAGTGAGTCTACACTTTCCAGAGCTTATAGTAAAGTGTACAATGGAAAATCTAGACATATTATCCTGAGACATAGTTATGTCAGACAAATGATTACATATAGTGTAATCACAATGTATTATGTAAAATCAAGTCAAAATTTAGCTGATCCTTTTACAAAAGGTTTTGCAAGAGGACTAGTGTCTAAGACATCAATAGGGATGGGACTAAAGCCCATTAATCATAATCACTCTTGATGGAAACTCAACTTGAAACTTGATATATTCAAGTCTCAAGTTCAATGATTAAATTACATCATACGACGTGATTATAAGCACTATAAAATTTGACATCCCAAGGATAAGTGCTTAGAACATGTAATGAATAATGAAAGAGGATGATTTTAACCTTAATAGATTTATGGTGTTTTAGTTACATGAACACCTATGATAATATACCTATATGAGTGTGGAAGTAGTGCCACTTCCTATGAGAACTGGTCTCGACTCTAAAGCACTCACGAAATCAAGGTACATACACAAGGCCTAATACATGTGTCGGCTTATATGGATAATCAGTGACTAAAAGATTTGTGTGTGAAGACAAATCTGGATGATCAATATGGATTGATAGTTCAAAGACAAGTCTACTATACTTTCATGGTTAGCCTTGACGAACCTTCATAAGGTATTGGTTCAAGTCGTGAGACACCAATGCTTATACACAGTCTTACAGACAATCAAATATTTACAAAACTTATTTTTAAAATTGTGGAGGAATTTTGGAGAATTTTTAAAATAAGTGAGTAAGAGCTTTGGGAGTAAAAGCTTAAAATCTTGTCCCACATTGGAAGTATGTGGAGAAAAGTGGGAAGCTAACCCAATATAAAAGGGAGAGTGTCCCACATTGGAAAATGAATAAAGCTAAGTGATACCCACTAAGCTATAAAAGGAGTGGGCAACCTTTGAGTCCCACATTGGAAAAATATTAAGAAAGTGTGCACTTAATAAGTAGAAATAGAAGATGAAGAGTTACTTCATATAGCATTTAAGAGGCTATTCAAGAGACCTCTAATACGATGCGAATCACTGTACGCACACGCACGCGCGCGCGCGTGCTTGCGGGGCAGTGGGCTGTAGAAGCGCTAGTGGTGCACTTTGCACTTATGCCGCGTGTCCGCAGTGGTAGAGGGTTGCCGGGATTCATCCGGGTCGAATCGTGGTAGCTCGGGCGCGGTCACTTTTTGGTAGGTTCGTGTAAAACCGTTTCGGTATTACTGTACCTATTCAGAAATGGTTTAAGACTGTTGGTAATTAACAATCATACCATTTCAGAATTAAGTAAAAACTGTTAAAACTTAACAGTCATGACCCCTGAGATGCAGCCTTTCATTTCCTATAAATAAAGGCATCCTATTTCGAAGTTGCACATGATAAATATTACCTAATTCTGAAATTTCCAACCCTTGCTATTACTCTCTTACAATTTTCAGGAGATATAAATTATCTTATTCTATTTTGTGCACATAAACAGAATAATAACTTGACTGACTGTTCTTCGCCGCTGCATCCAAAGGCTGTCTTCAAATATACAAGTTGCAGGCAGTGCAAGTTACTTCATTGTATCTTGAGTACGGATTTGCGGATTATCGTTTGTATACTAAAGTTATTCGTGTGGGGCAAATACTGTACTTAGGAAAGTGACATCACGCCTTGAAGTTTTCTAGTATCTATTCAGAAGTTACATTATTGTATTGAAGTTGACATTACTATGATATATAAAGAGTTCCATTTCTGTATTTGCATTCATATTATCCAACAATAGGCGTTTTATCTAGGGTTAACTACATTATCAAACTATGGGTTAGCCTTTGATTGTTGACAAATGAGTGTAATCTTCCAACTAAAAGTAGTATAATTATTCAAAAATCACTAAGTAACATTAAAAATGTGATATACAAACGAAAAGAAATACCTTATAAAGCGTTTTCTAACATTCAAAATTTTTGCAACTTTGGGATCCTAATCCCAAGAAAGACGAGAATGACTCGATGTCTCTATCTAGAGGCATTTTTCTCTTTATTTAAAAGGGTTTAATTCGGGGTCCAAATGATAGGTTATGAAGTAACCTATCAGTGTCCAGATCCTGAGTATATCCATAATCATTTGTAGTTTACATACCGAAATAATCGGTCCCAAACTCATTTAACTAATTGAACTTAATTGGAGTCATAATCTCGCATTTGAAGCTTTAACCCGTTATGAGGACCCTAAATTGCAAGCTGACATTCATTATTAGTGGCATGATTTGTTTTTTATACTTACAACTCATGTCTCTTACCTCGTTTAATGATTAAACTATCTATTGTTTCATGTTAATATATAAAATCTTATATGGCATATTCAAGGAGTAGTAAGAAGCCCGTCACTGCATTTGAGAGGAAGCGTCAGGAAGAACTTCATGCTATATTGTACGCAAAAAATGTCTTTGAGGTGAGAGATGTGCAAAATCCTAGTTGTGTACATGTTACAAGTCCTACTTATATCTAGGTAGAGATTGATCCTATAAATTAACTGGAGGCTAATAGCGATGATGGACATTCTAAAACCAAAAGTTACCATGCAGAATTTTGTGAGAAAGGACCATCGAGTAATACAAAGTTAGTAGTGGTAGCAACCAAAGATTACGGTGGACCTAAGGATTTTTAATTGTTAAACACTTCAGCCACCATGTTGAATATGCGATATGGGTTAGATCATATTAAAACACTTGACCATATTTATATATTATAGTTAGAGGTAATTATTTTTAACAATTAAGGTTAATGTTTTTAACGTTGTTTAAATATGGTCACTTGTTGTGTGTCAACCACTGGGCTAAAATGAGTGATTAGAATATAAGAATTATTTTTGAAGGATTTTGAGATAGGGTTGTGAAGGCCAAGATTGTGGGGTTGTGAAAAATAGACACCATTATATAGATTAAACGTTGATTTCAATATTTTTTGAGACTTGGCATCATGAGACTAACGATTTTCATATGCCACTTGGGGAGATGATGACCAAACTTGATGACATTACCCCGATGCTGATTTTCCCTTAAGTTCAAAATCCATTATGAAAAGATGAAAGGGGCAAGCAGTTGTCGCCTAATGAGGTTGTAGAGTTTTTGGTAGACTGTTTGGGAGTTTCCAAAGTATGGGAGAAAGAAGAATGTCATCAATTAAATGTTTTAAGGTTGAAATGGATTGTCGATATGTTTGAGAAGATGTCCAAAGTTGTCGATGCCCCAGTGGAGCAACTTGAGGATTGTGCGAAGGCCTATTTATTATACATTATTGAGTGCGCTATCTTTCTAGACAATATGAAGAACATAATTTATGTCTATTATTTTCAATTTCTAAAGAATCTAGATAAGGGTTAGGTTACTGTGTGAGGTATGGGGATCATTTCACACTTATACCAGCAGCTTGTCATTGCATCTAGATCAAGAGTGAAGCAAATGAGTGGTTATTTATCTCTTTATAGGTAAATTAAGCAATATTGTTGTTGAGACCATGGTGATTGTGTATATTTTAAAATTTTCAAATAATGTTGTGTATTGTTTATGTAGTCATGGATTATGACCATTTTAGCGGACTAAAAGATTATTTGAATATGGAATTCAATAACACAATTCGAAGAATTACTTTGTGGGAATTGTGACTAGTCTTTGAGAAGAATGTGGTTTCATAGCTCTTTAAATACCAATAATGACTTGATGGCATGGCCGCTACTAATGTAAGTATTTTGTTTGTTCATACTTTAGCAGTTGTTATACTTTATATATGGTTTATATTTTTCTTTAGGTTTGTTGGTATAGGTAAAAGAACGAGAAAGATACATACCCATTCCGTGAGGTTGATTCTACAATGTCATTGTAGTTTTTTTTATGTTGGGGAATCGTACTACCCATAGAACATGTTGGGGAATTGGGACATCTTTAAATCATTCTTAGGATTCCAATGACACAGATCAAAGATGAGATTGGAAATAAAGTTTCTAGATCTGTAGTTAAGTTCGATATTCAAAATGGTCTCAGAGAATTGGAAAGACCATACACTTTCGAAGAAGTCATGTTCATTACTTATCTCATACGTGTGGGATTCGAGTGAATATTATATATTGTGGAACTTGATATTCTCCCATTCGATTGTCCAAAACCCTATCGATTGTCATATTTGAGCAAATAAATCATCAATTATAAAATTTTAATTCTATCAATTTAATTTAATTTGATATTCTTTAATTGTGACAGTTATGACGTTAAATCATTTTACAATCTGATGAAGTTCGGAGGGAGATAGAGTTATTTTCCTGAAACATCCGGGAGGGGGACACTACTTGAACGATATATTAAAGCATATGAAATCCTTTCAACAACAATTTAGATGGGTCATCAATGTGATAAAGAACATAATAAGAACAAAAGGAAAAACAGTTGCAATAAATGAGAGGTAGATTTCAAAATAAGACTAGGAAAAGGAAAAAATAATTGAGGAATATCATTTCTGTGCAATTTAAATAAGAATGTTAGTTTGGCATTTGTTTGTTGACTCTTTATTATGTAATTCTGGTGTATTTATTTGATGAATATTGTAACACCCCGTATATTACTTGGGTTGATAAAGTCTAATTATTAAATCATAGAGTTTATTAAACAATTTAAATATCATTCTCAGCATGAAAGGAATAAATGAAAACATGATACAATATAAGGATACGGTATGAAATTCCTCCAATATAAAACTCATGATAAAGTGTCCATAACATTAATAGAGAGAGAAAAACATCCAAACACCAAATCTCAAATGAAAATTAAACACTAAATCTCAAAATGATAAATGCCAATACCATTATCCAAAATACATGGTAACTGAAAGTCTAACAAAAATATGTCTCCCTCTAATGAAAAGTAAATGAAAGTCTACATATGGTATGAAATTACATTATACTCAACTGTCATTGAATGGATATGGAATAAATGATGTGTGCTAGCTAGAGTAAGGAACTCTAAATGGGAGTTCATTTGAAAATACTCAATTGTCATCACGAATGAGTTGGGTCAAAACCATAACAAATCGCAAAGCTATGTGACTCTAATTATACACACACACACACACACACACTAGGGTATGCCCGTGCCTGAAGGCACGACAATAAATTTATTCCCGTGATATTTTGTACCAGTGCCGATGACATAACAATAAATTTATTCCAACTACATTTTGTATTTTCAACGTGTCGCCATAGTACAAATATAAATACTGTTGATCATCCCATGGTTTAAATATCAGTTTAGCCTGGACACCTCATGATATGCTACCAAAAAATTATATCAGTTTAACGACACGTAACGAATTAGCATATTGATGGCATTATGGTACACTTACTATTAATGGTCAAGTTTAACCCCGTATTGATGGAACAATTAAAATATTGATCCAATGCTTTAATAGGGTGCATTTGTGTCTTTGAAATGTCTAGATTAGATTTTCAATTACTATTTTTAAATTATATCATTTCAAACTTTAAGTTTTAAAAATCTTACTTATCTTAAAATCTTAGTAAAATTCATAAGTTAAGTTTGCCATAAGTTAAGCCTGTATCAGAAAAAGTTATGATTTGAGATGGGTGTTTAATACTCATCTCGCTCATTTAAGGCTCGTGGCTCCATGTAGCTCGTGAAAAAATCACTCAAACATTATTAAGCGTAGTACGAATGGTTTGGGGTATTAGATTAACAATCTTGAGACATGAGGCTTATTTGACTTGAAAATATAGAAAATTAATAGTCTTTATCTAAGAATGGGGATTATATGTTTGTAGGGGTTTTAAGAAATTAGATAAAATAAATAATAAAACATCCCCAGTAAAACAAAAATCCTAATATTATATAAAATAAATAATAAAAAACTAAGCAACCATAAAAATCCATTCGGGTTCTACCCGAACAAAACTTCCAACCCAAGACCCAAACAATAGGGTTATGCCTGACTGACACCGGAAAATCGAAGATCTGTAGTTGCCAAAACCAACAACCTCACAACAATTAACATCAGAGATGGATCACAAATTACATTAGAGTTAAGTTTTGAACAAATGACCCGACCTCCCAAAACCTTGTACCTAACCCACTATTAACCCGTTGATCAGCTCTCTTAACCTCCAAACCCATCAATCCTTGCCCCGATTCACGAAACCCATTTCGCACATAATACTCCTCCAACAGCTGCTACACGTATACCAAAACATAGACCTCATCAAACCCAAACAATATATCTGCTCCGATCGAACCCGCCTGAACCAACACAGCCCCATAACTCGGATACCCCCTGCTGCCTTTCCCCATTACCGGACCTGCCTTAAGCTTCAGAAACAAAACAAAAAAGAAGATAAGGTTATTTAAACTTTGCAACTCATTCTCTACAAAGCACAAACATGTTCGTTTCTCTACCTCTCTTTCTCTCTCTCTCTCTCTTATCTCGCTCTCAATATTTCTCGAGCCATGTGTGGGTAGAATATCAGACGTGCTTGTGAGTGTCTTAGGTTGTACTTTAGTCATATACTAATTGTGAGTTCCAATGAGAACTTTGTCCAAGTAAGAAATCCGAGCCATATATCTCTGAGTGATTCCCAAGCATTAGATCTAAGCACCCCACATTTAATCTCAGTCGTGTAATATGTTATCTTCTTATGGAACAGTGAAAGGACCCTTGCTCCTTATTATATATATATATATATGTATGCAAATGGTAAAACCACGTTTTATATAATCAATACTGATAGCTTGACGTATATCACACAGCCTCATGGTGCATTTGAAAATACTCATTTATTTCATTAATTAATAATTCTCCTAATTGATTAACACGTAATCAACATGCGCCCCTTATCTTCGTCCATCTCAAGAATATGTGGTACGCCCATATAAAATCTTCACTCATCCCGTAGCTGCCCGTTTCACAGTGTCAGAATACCCTAGCCACCCTGCTATGCAGTGTCGAAACTTCACAACAACATGTGACACTACAACAATCCATAGCAAATCGTATTCTTCAAGTATGCCAAAATAAGGGTGTTCCTTCTCGGCACTCACCCAATGATTCATCCTCAATATATTCATTTATTAATGAACTTATCAATTTCAATCATATTTTATCACTCCTTGTTATCTCATCATTACCCCCATTTCCCAATAATTCGGGTAGTTTTCAAATAAAGCATTTAGACAAGTGTTAAACCATTACACTAGGATCTAAAGGGATAATAAGTCTACATGGAACTAATCGTAATTTGAAGCTTTAAAGTAACGTTGTATTATTTTATTATGGGTTCCTATGTCATTACTCCTACGCATTTCTAAAATTCATGAATGGGACGTCTCATAAAAATGAAATCCAAACAAGAAACCCCCTTAATACACTTCCATTTAGATAAGGTAGTTGTTAAGACAAATAATTAATTGAAGTTTTATTCTGATGAAAATAAAGTGGGATTAAGCATATGAATATTCAAACTACATAACCAACCATTATATATCCAATGCAAGCCACAACGACAATCAACTCCACAATACAACACAAATTTATCCTATACTCCTCCTAAATCTAAAGGATAGAAAGGGGCTTAAGAAAATTCTGATAAAATTAGTACATTTCTCCATTTCCAAGAGCATATTCGATAAGAAGCCTAAATTATCTTTTCAAGGGTATAACAAGGAGTAAACAACATAAAATCTTCATAGGAATAATTAGAATTTCATAAATCAATATTTAATATCATGGGTACTACTCATGGTGATCCCCATTCCTAATTTTAGTTAGATTCGTAACCACATATCAATTTCTCAATTTATATTCCAATAACCATAAGTCCAAGAATGAATTTAAACCGTAACATGTCAATTTCTAAAACAAGGATTACATATCCAATTTCGAACCATAATTAAGACTCAATTTCAATATAATGCCCATGAGGTTAATTAATTTCACATAATCAATAACATATACTAGGAACCCTAGAAATCTTATGGGTTTCTAATGTATTTTAAGCCTACACTTTATTTAGGTTTAGGTGAAATATAATATAAACATATATAAAAGGAGAAGAGTAAAAATAAACTTCCTTCAAAAGATGAATTAACTAGTCTTGAATTGAATGGAAGAGTTCTTAAAAAGTTTTCTTTAAATTTACTTGAAAACCACTTGAAAAAATCTTGTGAAACTTGATTTGGTTCCTTTTGAAAATTTCTTAAATCCTTATTTGAAAACTTTAAAGAAATATATTTAGCTTGAATTAGGGTAAAGAGGTTTCTTGAGAGAGAAATTTTGGTGTTTTAGGGTTTCTTGGTGAAGGAAGCAACTCAAAATAAAGAAAAAATAAGAAATGAAGATTAAAAACACAATGACGCATGTAAAATGACCCAGCAATCCATAGAACCTGCGACCCAACTACAATTTTGGCTCTGCCGCAGACGCGACCTTAATTCCCATGGGCACGACCCTCTCTTATGCGAGGATGCAAGTTCCCTTGCTACTCTAAAACCATAGTATCCTCAAATATTTGAAAACCCTACTTACCTCCCAAGTAATGCACAAGTACACAAATGTCCCAAGCCTTTATAAAAATTATGCAACAGTTTAATACCACTTTTTATTTCTCATAAATACTAATTTAACCAAAGACATCTATCAAATCAAAATTTAGCCCATAAATCTTTATTAATTTATTAATTTAACTCTAAAATTCCAGGCTAACTCAATTTAACTTATTTTCACATAAATAAATTCCCACTTCTCAGTTTTAATATATAATTCATTCGAGTTGTCTTTTAAGTAATTAAATTACTCTTAATTGATTAACCTCTTAAAAATATGAGGTATTACAAAATTTTGGTTGTCTTAGATGAATTTTGGTGGTTTTCTTCACTCTTCATCATGTAATTTATGTGGCTTGATTTGTGTTGTTGGATGAAAATTCATGTTGATTACGCTAACTCTTCATTATGTAATTTATGTAATATGATTTGTATTGTTGGATGAATATGCATGTTAATTAAGTTGACTCTTCACTATGTAATTAATATGATTTTATTTGTGTTATTAGATGACTATTCATGTTGCTTTATTTTTTTAATATCAATGTAAATTTTTGTGTAACCAATTATTGGTTTGTTTTTAAAAAATTATCACACTGCATAAATCTATGAAAATACAAACTCAGGGTGTGCATGACGAGTTTTACCACTAGTTTTGGCATCTTAATACCGAACCAGACTAGGTACACCTTTTGAAATGTTACCGTTATGGACATAGATAACAAATAAAATAAGATAAATTGGGAAGTTCATAGTGAACCAAACTTTATTAGTTATCTCCTTCCCAAACCAGACCTTGTTCCCATTGCACATTGCTTTTGTTAGGGGTCTACAACATAATTTATGTGGAAATATTTGGGGTTCAAGCCCCGATTCACATGTCCTCTATCATTTTTTAAGGTAACTTCTAAAATTGGTGGTAATATGGGGTAATAATTCTACACATCCCAATTTGGATTATTACTTTCAGGGATGACCTATTGAAGGTAATTTTTTTACTATTTGCAACCAATGACTTTAACTTTTAAACCAAATACAACATTTTTACATTCATCCTTACACCAAACATGACTCATTTATTATTTACACCAAAAACATGATATAAAAAATAACTCGGTTGCTGGAATAAACATAACTAATTGATAAATTACAACAAATACCAGATAACAAACACATTAATTCTTTCAAATACACCAACTACATAATAAGAAATACCCCCATCAATATCTCATCATAAATTCCATTACTTCATCAATTTTACAATTGATTTTGAAATACTCATCAAAGTTTGATGCTACAAAAAATTTAGCACCAAAATTTACTTAAAAAATACACATTATCATTCACTTGTGTATAAAAAAGATAAAAATCGGTCTCCCATTAGATGAGATTAACTGGAGCGTCATGTGTAGTTGCATTTAGGAATATATATTCTGAAAATTAGCAATTCTCTCAATGGATTTCTCAGTCGTAGACTGAGCTCCATTCACGACTTTTCCATGTAGTTGTTTGTAACCGGTTGCATTATGCACCTTTTCCATTGGAGTAACCGTTAATATTTTTTTGGGTTTGTCACATAAGCAGAACATAAGACATTTTTTTGAGGATAGGAAGACAGATACATAGTTATATGACTATGGAATAAGGTAATTACATTTGGCATAAGAAACCAATGGTTCTCTTTCACGAGAAAATAAAGTTAATCAATAATATTAGAACAGGACAATGAAACCACCCTTCTTCCAACGTATTAGATCTTATGTCCCTACAATTATCTATCTTTCCATCTTTCTTTAACATTTCAATAATACACCTGAAGCCTCAATTCCCATCGGCTTTAACGTTTATTATGCAGTCAAAGAAGCCTCGAAAGAATTGGGGTATCTCCTTCACATACTCTATATAGGTAGGCGTGTATTTAGGACAACACGAAGCTAGATGCAAATATATATTTTATTCAATGTTTAGTTTAGTTATCTACATCGCAATGGTTTACACCACCCCTTCCCGTATTCAAAAGTTGAGGGGTTCGTTTTTCTTAACATCTCACATTTTAACTCTCGAGATGTTGGTTTACGTCCCATCTAACCCTTACCAGCCTTCATTACAAAAGGTTCACGTAGATTCGTGGTCGTTAGAGAAGCAATGTCCTTAAGCTTACGAAATATTGCCTATGACTATAATCACTTGAACTTATCTATTATTATTATTTAAAAAAATGTCTCGTGTTTATAATCAACTTATTGGTACTTTTCTAAATTGGGGATTATTGTTATTTGTTCCAATGGTCATCCAGTTATCCCCAAGGTATCAAATGACCCTCCATTTGATATATTACTAATTTGTGAGCACGTGGGAGGCCAAAACTAGTTCGTAATACATGGTCACGCTAGCCAATGGTGAATCTACACACTAATAACACTGTCAGCTGTATCTGATAAATCGGTTGCTCATGAAAATCTAATAGCAATAAATGAATGTGACGCCCTCGTGTCAAACAAAACTCAACCCATATGCCTATGGATAGGAAACTTACCCTCTATAGCTGGCGGTGCTAGCAGGGCCTATGGAATCGTGGCATTCTGAATGTTGTAGACATGTTCATACTGTAATTGTCCCTACTAAGGTAGGATCTCTAGGGTTAGTGTTGTTACTGGAAATAGTGGTGATTGTGGTCCCTACTAATCACCCTATTTCTATCCCCTGGTTCTCTACGGACAAGCTCTCTGCAAATGGCTAGGCTCTCCACATATAAACATCTTCCAGTGAAATCCCCTGCCTTTGGCCCTATTGGCCATGTCGGGGCTGCCCTGGTCTCTGGCCTTAGTATTGTGGGCCCTAACTAACACCACCATTGTTCCCTTATCCTGGTTGGCTCCTCAAGGAACACGCTATTATTGTCCCTACTGGACATGCCTTAATCCTCCATCATTGGATTTTAATCCCCTTGATCGAAATCCCTTAGTCGGATCTCGTGATAGGTATCCCACTTGTGTCGTCTGCACTATTGACTATAGTCTTGCCTTGCTAGCTAGACTCTCCAACTCTTTTACCTCCCTTTACATGGAATCAGTGATCCTGACTATAAAGAAGTACGAGATTGACAATCTCAGTATAGGTCTTCAATGCGAAATTACCCTGCAAGTGTTGCTGGATCCTCCAGGCGAGTCCATTAGTAAACCTCAACATCTTTTCTCCTCTTTATTCAACTTGCCAGGCAAAAAAGTCACCAAATGGGTGAATTCCTCCTCATGATCGGCCACTATCCGACCCTCATGTGGAAAGTCTAGAAACCTCCTCTGCATCTCTATCTGAATCGTATATGGGAAGAACTTGAGGTCGAACCACACCCAAAAATTTCCCTATGTTCATGGTATCCCTGTCCTCAGATGTGGTGACTAACTCCACCAGTGCAATGCTGCTCCCACTTAATTGAAAGTAGCCAAGATCTGCTTTTGAGTGTCGCTGCACTCAACCATACGCAAATGTCGTTGTATATCCTTCATCCACTTACTGGAAGTAACAACATCTACACTGCCGTGTAACTCTGGTGGATAGCCTTTTTAAAATGCCTCTCTAACTCTCTCCCATACCGATAACATTGGGTGGGCCTAGACGATTGGTGCCACCCACTACTGCGGGTGGGTCTGTGGGAACTTTTGTGCCATGGCAGTCCTGGAGGAATTAACCGCCTGAACAACTATTGTGGCTACCTCGATTTCTATCACCGTCCCCTGTGGAACTTGCGGCTTTGGTTAAGCCTCATTTTCGTTGTCCCCGCTGGCGGCCCTAGCTGGTCATCCTCTTCTGTTTGGAATTTGAAATCAAACCGAGTTTGTATGAGATATATCATAATGATAAAAAAATGTAAATGCGAAAATATGAGTGCAACAGTCCTAATCATTGGGTTTTATATCAAAGAGCGCTACACTGGAAACGTAATAAGCTTGGGAAAGGTTGGACACCACCGATCACACTAGAGGGTGAGGTTACTAGCTTGAAACCCGTCGAGTCATGGACTGAGACTGAACATAGGCTTGCATTGTACAACTCTAAATTTCTGCATGTTATTTCCTCACATGTCACACCTGAAGAGTACAATAGGATCATGACTTACGAAACATCAAAATAAGCTTGGTGTATACTTGCACTCACTCACGAGGGCACAAGAACGATTAGGGCGTCTAAGTTGCAAAATCCCACCACACAGTTCGAGACGATTAAGATGTTAGAGAGTGAGACGTTTGATGAGTTCTACACTAGGTTATCCACTATTATTAATGCGTCTTTTATCCTAGGTGAAAAGATTCTCGATAATCGAGTGATTAAGAAAATTTTGAGATCATTGCCGAGTAGGTTTGATGCAAAAGTGGCCGTTATGAATTCCCTTGGTATGCTTAACTCGTCGAAACTAGAAGAGATCGTAGGTGACTTGTAAACCTATGAACTCGATATGTTTACCTCCAAGCAAGTGCCAAATAAAGAAAAAGTTTCGAATGACGACTCCGATTTTGATTTTGAGGATATTGCTTTGTTGGCCAAAAAGTTTAAAAAATTTCTTAAATTTCAAAAACATTCGAAAGATGCTAAAAAGTTGGAGAAATTCAAGAACAATAAAGTAGAGTCCACCTCTAAGGATAAGTTTGAGAAACCTAAGAGAGATGAGTCAGATCACTGTTTCGGGTGTGAGGGGCTTGGTAACAAGGTTGCTGAGTGTCCCACTAGACTTAAGAAAGAGGGAAAGAAACCAATAGCATATAACGCCACCTTAAGTGATAGTTAATCGGAAGAGGGAAAGAGTTCTCCCATTGAGAATAACTTTGCTATGTTTATGGCATGTCATGTGAGCGATGATGATATATCTTCCCCCGAGGATAATAATGTGCATGACACTTTCGAGGCCGTTGAGAGTGCTTCCCGAGAGCGTGAGGGTGATGAGAGCTAGGATGAGGAGATTGATGTAGGAGAGTTGAAATTTTCATTTCGAGAATTGTTTAAGGAGACGGTAAATGTGAAAAATGATAACTCGAAATCGCAAGCAAAGTTGAATGAGTGTGTTGTAGAAAATAATGATGCGTTAATTGAGGATCTTGAAGCTCAGGGAGAAGTTAGAGTACGTCGATAAAGAGAGAGATAGGCTTAAAGGTTTGATGGAGGCTTTAAAAAAGGAGATTATAGAGTTTGAGGAATCTAGGCATCTACTTGAGTCTAGGATTACGAAGTTGAAAGAGAGTTTGAGAGACTCGTCTAGAGTTAACTTTGACTTGGAGTCTAGGTCTGAGATATTGGACAGGATGTTAGGAACCTTACAAGTCAAGAGAGATAGGTTTGGTATAGGCTACGATGAGAGAGTTGTTCCCACCCCTAAAGACAAATACCAATCGTGTGAGATAGCCACTAGGAAAGCGAAGAGAGGTCGACATATTGGTAATCATTCCCACCATGTTTACACGTGTTCCCATCGTGGTAGGAAAGGTCACCTTATGCATTTTTGCAATAACCTTAGGAATGGTCCTAGAAAGTTTAGGAATAAAGTCATGTTGGCTCCCAAAATCCCTATGCGTTATGGTACACCTACTTGGGTTAGGAAATCATACTTAGAGGCTTTAGGACTATAACTTAATGGTTCTCATTTTGTTGCACTTGATTATTCCCATGCTATATCTAAAAGATGATTGTGCTACCATGTTTGTCATATGCTAGCCTTTGCATTCATGATATATACTTTGCTAATATTATGACATGTTTATCATTTAGTATTATATTTTTCATTTATTGAGTCTTCTTTGAAAAATACAAAAAGATTTTGTTTTTGAAAATTTCTGAGAAAAACAAAAAAAGATTTTTCTTTTATTTGAGTCAAAATATTTTGAAAAAGCCAAAAAATATTTTCAATTTTTGTGTTGTGAGTTAACATGTTTGATATGGCATATTGGTGTGCCTTGACCCCCTTCCTTCCATCGTCCATATGGCTAGGACATTTGGTCATTATTTTTTATGCTTAGAATGCTCTTAACCATTGTATTATGGGGTTGTTTCGACGTTGATATGCATTTTGATTCGACTTTGTTTATATGCCATAATTGCACACATGCACGATTTTATATGGATGTTTGACTACTCTTGCATATTTGAGTTTGGTGAGACATTATTATCTCACTTTTGTCATTTATACGTAAGTACACTTAAGGAGGAGGTGTGCATGTAATATCTGTTTATTGTGATGATTAATCTGGAAAAATGATGAGTGTTCACGGAAAAGGGCTGTGAGAGTGTAAAATTGACTCGTCGTGAAATCCACTGTTTAAAAGAGCCCGAAAAAATTAAAAGGCAATAAAAAATTTCATATGCC
The DNA here is from genome assembly GCA_949130495.1 of Sambucus nigra. Lineage (NCBI taxonomy): Eukaryota > Viridiplantae > Streptophyta > Magnoliopsida > Dipsacales > Adoxaceae > Sambucus > Sambucus nigra. The sequence goes on from CASBWL010000058.1 coordinate 1,289,129, forward strand.
AAAAATGGGCCATATTATTTTAGTTCATTCAAAAGAAAATATGATATATTTGAGGGAGTTTGGATGGATTAAAAATTTAAACGGGTTTGCACAAAGAATCCTAAAGTTGAAAATTTGTGTCATGACACTATTGTTTGTAGAATCATCAATTTTCCTGATTCGAGTGCATGATGTATGTTTAGTTCATTAACCTCAAAATTTAATTGTCACATATGGTTTGAATAAAGTTTGATGATGGATTTCTATCAATGAGAACTTCTTGATCATTTAAATGTGTTGGAATTGTGATTCATTTGTTATAGTTCATGCACATGCATTTCATGTTCATGTTTGAGCACATCGGTACTACGTTAGCATGTAACTCATATTTGTTTGTTTTGTGTTTTCTTAGTTTAGTTACTATTTTGGTACTGTTTTGTAGTTTTGAGTCCCTTGTAGTTAGAATTTTCACGAATTTTTTTCACTGGGCAACACTGTTTAACATTTTGGGGAAACTGTGAAATTTTGATGTTGTCATTCTAACGACATCACTTATTATTCGAGCGGCGTAGCTTGTCATTCAAGCGACGCCCCTGGCTTATTCGAATGACCATATTGACTTATCTGGTTGACTTCTGTTTCAGTACCCTGCTATATTATGTGTTACATTTTGGTTTTGGGTTGCTTCTAGACATAATGTTTATGCAGCTCACTTTGAAAGATTCGATATTTTACTTTATTTATTTCGTTTAATCTCATCTGAATGGATTTATATAGTCTTTGTGTGATTTATTATTTGCTAGATACGAATTTGTCATAGTAGATCATTATTAGCTGGTTGTTTCATATTTATCTAGTTATTCTTCAAGATTGATTTAATCAAATTGGTAACATAATATGCCAAAATTTCTTTTATCTTTTCACCGGATTATCTATTCGAGACAAAAAGGGGGAGAGATGTCTGTGATTTTGAGGCAGTTATTTTGTGAGTTTCATAATTGCATAACATATTGGAATCATGTTTACAAATTGGTATAATGTTTCACTCACATAACAAATGGTTTGGATTTCATTGTTTATTATGATTTATATCATTTGTTCCTCCATACTTCACTGGGTATTTGTCTGTTTCATGTGTGTAGGTATTCTTAAAGAGATTCAAGAATTAAAGATTACATCACATTCAGACATTCAGAGACAGTTCATGATTGCTGGGCCATCGTTTAAAAGTCTTATCCTGTATTGATGATGTATTTTTACTTTTGGGTTCTATGGGATGGGATTTAGGTGGCAAACGGCTCAACGGCCCGACTTAGGGATTTCACTATTGGTTTTGTCTTGGAATACTCAAAGGGGGAGATTTGTAAGGACCAAATTTCCAATTGAGTCTTATGTAGTTTTGACTTATTCCCAAAACAAAACACGTTTGAGTTATTGGTAGATTTTTATTTGTTACGATCCCACACAGACAATGACAAGTTGAAGATTAATTGAAGACGTTGTAGCAAAGCTTCAAGAAATTCAATTATGTCGAAGTTTAATTGGTGCAAATTTATTCATCTTTAGGGTCAATTTGCATTCCGAGATCACTCAGGTATGAATGCATATTATTAATGAAACTCGGAATTAATAAAATTAAGGATGTTATTTTATAAAGAAAAATGTTTTAAAATGTTTTAAATGTGTTTGAATTCATTTACACTTCATTTTATACTGATAAGGACGAATTAGAGTTGGAATGTTTTTAAACTTTAATTGGACAGTCGCTCAAATGATAGGGGAAGTCGTTCGCAAGAGATAACATGTCGTTCGAACGACATGGCATCTCGTTTAAATGATAGCCAATGTCGCTCGAACGACGTGCTGAATTAAAAATATTATTTAAGGCGTGTGTCAGTCCTTGTTTTGAAGTGCGTGCAGAGAGAAAATACAGTATACGTCCAGTACGCATTCTGCACTTGGTTTTCAAAGGTTTTTCATATTTTAAACATCCTTTGAATTTCAAGATCCGAGATTTTCATTAGTATATATTTATGTGATCTTGTGTGCAGCAAGTTTGAGGTTCTATTTAAGATCAATTGTTGGTCTTGTGGAGAAGATTCAGCGGAGACCTGTTTCAACATCGTAGACGTTACACGCAATATTGGTGAACACCGAGGCATTCATAGAGGCGACTGCTATGGACAAGCATCATAAAAGAAGGTTACTTTATGAATGGGCACTATGAGAGGAGTGGTATAAGATCAGAGGAATATCAAGTCTCTTGGGTGGATCCATATTCATAGTGATTGTCTGGCCTGGGCCGTCCGAGGTTTTTTCCCATTTTGGGTTTCCTCATACATCAGTGTTGTGAGTATTACTTTACCTTACTTTACTTGTTTTAATCACTAAATGCATGCTTAGGGTGAAACACGAAAAAATTTGGTTAAGTTAATTTGTGTCACAACTTGGTGTGGTTTGATAAAATTGAAAAGAGTTTTTCAAAAAGAGAAAGTTGGTTTGTGTTCATCCTTAAATAAATTCCGCACAAGCAAAGTTTTTAGTTATTATAGTAAGGGGCCTACACGAATATTCAAGTATTCACTTACTTGTTATAGATTCATAAATATCATAATTCTAGCCACTAAGTTATTCTACTCCAGCCCATAGCCTATCTCTTTCCAAAATCCTAACCCTATTTTAAAAATTATATCTCGAGTATCATTGACCCTAGAACACCCGTAATCCTGTACCTGGATTTTATTCTTGTCTAACCCTAGGCAGGTTATAGTCTCTCCTATGGATTTCCAGAAGTCCTAAATCACCTATCGAACTTCATAAACTTGGTGAAACCCTCAACAATATATGAAAAACCATAAAGGAAAAAGTGAGACAACCCTGCCTAGCGAACCGGTTTGCATGGCTACCCAAATCGATTCGTGTGACGAATCGGTTCTCCCCCGCCTAGCGAACCGATTCGGTTCCCCCTGCCCAGTGAACCGATTCGGTTCCCTTGAGTAGTGAGCCAAAATTTGATGTGTTTCTTCTTCCTCCCATCGATCGTATGAATACCCAACATTATTCATGCCAGAAACCAAATCTTCCTATCAATCCTAAACGTAATATCACGAATTTTTATGTCTAGATTTAGCCCAAAACATTTCAATTCATGGGATTCACCGCAGTTTATCAAGAACATTCACTTTCTTTATTCTAATTCAAGTCTGTCAATTCTCACATTAGTCGTTAAATATAACATCTTTTTAATATAAATCATCGCAGATTTACTATGGGATTACAATCAAATTATTTCTCTAAAATTTCATTCCCCAAAATCCCATTCTACATGTGAATCCTACACCAAAATTTGTGTCCATGCGCCAAATTTTAATATGAAATATTGAAACTACATGAACCATAAAATAAAAAAAAACACTTGCATTTTTATTGTAGGAATTCTGATTTCTTCTCTTTAGATCCTCTTTACGTAATGGTTCTAGACCCAGAATGCTCCAATTCTCTTCCTGGATTGATCATCCTCTCTTTTTCTTGGGTTTTTCCTTCTCTCTTCTCCTCTATCTCAAACCTAAGTCTTTTGGATGGTGTAATGGATTCCCACACCATCCACCTTCCCTAGATATAATATCAATCCTGAAATTAGGCTAAGTGTTATGTGCAAAATGACCTAAACGCCCTTATACGGGTCCCATTTAGCTTAAAAAATCCTCGAAACTCGATTATAACCCCCAGGTACATAATTTTGACTATCTCGGCCCATATTGGATCATTGGAGCACTAGAAATCACCATTCGAGTCACCTACTATAAATTTCCTATCTCATTCCCAACACGACCCTACACGCACTTCCTAAAAGAGATATCGCCAAGCCCGTCGATTTGACTCACTTATGATATAATATTATTTATCATATCTAGTTTACTTATTACACAAGTAAATATACGAATTACATAAATATTAATCATTTTACTCGCTAATTAATATTTATTTAATTCACTTTATTTCTTAATTTACATAAATTACGTGCACATGTGTAATTTAAGAATGCTAAAAAATACGGGGTGTTATATATTTCCCCCTTACAACCGAATTTTGTCCCCAAAATTCGAATATACCTTGCATAAAGAGCTTTGGATATTTTTTCCCATATCATCCTCTTGCTCCCACTTCGACTTATCGGCATTATAATGTCCCCCTTAAACACAAACCAATGGCACTTCCTTTGATCGCAATTTATGCTCGCTAAGATCCAGGACATCAATTGGTATTTCCTCATAGAGATGTATGGCTATAAATAAATCTCCTCCAAGTAATGTGTCAATATTCCATCTCACTCCTCTAGTACTTCTTCAATGATGAAACATGAAACACATCGTGAATCCTCTGCAAGTGCTCTGGCTGAGTGAGCCTATATGCAACTGGACCTATCATCTTAATAATCGAGAAAGGCACCACATATCTCAGTGAAAACTTTCCCTTCTTCCCAGACTGCATAACCCCTTTCATAGGAGACACTCGCAATAATACCTGGTCACCCACCTCAAGCTCCACGTGCCTCATATCTGCATCTGCGTAACTCTTCTGCATGTCCTGAGCCATTTGTATGTGACCTCGAATTAGATCGATTTTAGAAGAAGTGTTCGGGATCATCTCTAGTCAAAAAGTTTATTTTCCCCCACCTCTAACTAACAAGAGAGCAAATGATAAGGCCAACCATACAACGCCTCAAAAGGCGCCATGCCTATCGTGAACTGGTAAGAGTTATTATAAGAGAACTTTACCAGTGGAAGATACTTCTCCTAACCTCCTCTGAAATTCAATATGCACATCCTCATCATATCCTCTAGCATCCGATTAACCCTCTCAATCTATCCATCTATTTGTGGGTGGTAAGTGTTACTCTACCACAACTTAGTCCCCATAGCCTTCTCGAAACTCTATGAAAAATGGGACACAAAGATCGTATCTCGATCGAACACAATACTAATCGTCATCCCATGCAACCTCACTATCTCAGCTATAAAAACTGGGCAACGTACTGTCCGGTCGTATAATCTATGTGAACTGGCAAAAAGTGAGCCACCTTGATTAGACAATCCACAATGGCCCATATGTAATCCTGTCTGAACTAGCATCCCCGAGTTGTCCTCCCGGATGCAATCTCTAGCATGCTATCAGGCTCCAGGTACATCACGTACAATACCTGGGCCACCAAGTGAGAATCTCACCGCCGAACCCAAATCGTAAACACATAATTGGAGGCAGTCATAAACATACATCCGTGGGTCATAACCATACCAAATTATCCCACTAGACTCTAAACTCACGTATAGTGTCCATACAATAATGCTATGACCTGGGAAAATGCCCTAACCCCTACTGGTCATGCTATGGTGGACCGCCCACTATGTGTAATCGCAAAAGATAACATCCATAGAGTAGGTATGTTCACATATATCAATCACACATATATATCCATATATATTTACTATCTCTCTCAGTACATGTATATATAACCAACTAAATGTGCATAAATCACTTGTAGCACTAGCCCACAATTCCCGAGTCTACCCCCGACTCTCAAATATTCAAGTACTCACTTACTTATTATAAATTCATAAATATCATAATTCTGGCCACTAAGCTAATCTACTCCTGCTCGTAGCCTAAATCTTTCCAAAATCCCAACCCGATTTCATAAATTATATCCCCAGTGTCATTCATCCTAGAACACCCGTAATCCCATACCCAAATTTTATTCTCGTCTACACCTAAGTAGGTTATAGTCTCTCCTATGGATTCCCAGAAGTCCTAAATCACCTATTGAACTTCATAAACCAGGCATGACCCTCAACGATATATGAAAAATCACAAAGCAAAAAGTGAGACATCCCTGCCCAGTGAACTGGTTCACATGGTTGCCCGAATAAATTTAGTGGGTGAACAGGTTTGCCCCTGCCCAGTGAACCGGTTCGGTTCCCCTGAGGCGTAAGCCAAAATCTGACGGGTTTCTTCTTCCTTCCATAAATCATATGAATACCCAAAATTATTCAAACACCAAAAATTGTCTCTTAACTCAATTTTTACGTCTAGAATCACCCGAAAATATATCAATTTATGGGATTTAGCATAGTTTATCAAGAATCATACACTTTCTTAAATCGAATTCAAGATTCCATTAATTCTCATATTAGTCATTAAATATCACATCCTTTTAACATCAATCATCTCAGATTTACTACGGGATTACATTCAAATAATTTCTCTATAATTTCATTCCTAAAAATCCCATTTTACATGTGAATCCCACCCCAAAATTTGTGTTTCTACACCAAATTTTGATATAAAATATTGAAACTACATGAACCATTAATGCAAGATAAACACTCTCCTTTTTCTCGTAGGAATTCTGATTTCTTCTCTTTAGATCCTCTTTACGTAATGGTTCTAGACCCGGAATTCTCCAATTCTCTTCCCGGATTAATCCTCCTCTTTTGCTCTTAAGTTTTCCTTATCTTTTCTCATCTCTCTCAAACCCTAAGTCTTTAAGATAGTGGAATGGTTTCCCACTCCATCCACCTTCCTTAGATATAACCTCAATCCCGAAATTAGACTAAGTGCTATGTGCAAAATGATCCAAACGCCCTTATACGGGTTCCATTTAGCCTAAAAAGTCTCTGGAATCGATTAAAACCCCTGGGCACCTAATTCTGTCTATCTCAACCCATTCCGAATTATTGTCACACTCTAGATCACCATCCAAGTCACCTAACATAAATTTCCCATCTCATTCCCAACAAGTCCCAACAGGCGCATCCCGAATGAGATACCGTCAAACCCGTCGATTTTACTCACTTGCGACGTAATATTATTTAACATAATATCATTTACTTATCACATAAGTAAATATACTAATCACATAAATATTAATCCTTTTACTCTCTAAAAATAGATATTTAATTCACTTTATTTCTCAATTTACTTAAATTACAGGCATACGTGTACTATAAAAATGCCCAAAAATAAATGCTAAAAAAGACGAGTGTTACAGTAATACCCATATATTTATATCTATACAAAATATAACATACAAATGCATACACACACAAACACACATGGGATATGGGAAATGGAAATGGTTTGGGAAGGGTTTATGGGGTGTTTGGATGCCTCGAGTAACCAAAAATTGGAAATCATGTTTTTGACCCATTTTTACTGTCAATGCCTTGAATTAAGCATTTCCATACTGTAATTGCATATTCACCTAAGAGATAAACAATTACACACAAATGTCCAATATTACCGAGAATTAAAAATTAAAATGAATTTATTTGGGGTATAAATATAACACTTTTAGATGCTTATCACACTGCCCCTAAACAGTAATTTGCTAGCCCTAGAGCAAAAACAGAGACAAACCATGATAAGGAACGAAAACAAAAAAGGGATATATATATAAATAAAAAATTTCCACTTTCGTAGGCTTTTCTCGATTTCACTTAGCATCTGCAATAAGCCGTTAAACCTATAGGTTACCTAACAGGACAAGTTTTGTCTCGTGAGGGTTTGTAGTGAATTTAGCCACAAAATGTAATTATTTTGATATATGCATTTTATGAAAAGACTTAATGAATTTTTATATTTTATGCTTTTATTTATTTCTTAAACGCATCAAACTTGAAAATAAGTCTATATCCCGTATCAAAATTGAGAATATTGTTCATCAAGTCTTGTGTGTGCGCGCTAACATTTTTACAATACTTAATTTCAAGCAAAGATAGCTGTTAACATTTTTAGAGAATAAAAGACATTTTTCAAAGATATAAACTTTTAATCGGTCATATAAGAAATAATCAAATCATTTACAATATGCATAAGGAATTTTAGCTCAAAGCGAATACGACTTTCACACACAAAAGTTAGGCATCTTTTTCCTTAAGGATTTATTAACCAAGATTATTTCGCTAAGGATCATTTATTATTTTTACTTTTTTTTTCTATTTTTTTACATCCCAAATGAGATTTCTCTCTAGCCCAAAGTGACATCCATTTTCTCTATCAAAAACTTACTTTAACTACTTGTTTGATTTAAAATTTCTTTAAAATGACATAATCCTTGAGATATTAACAAGTGAAGAAGATTAGTCCATATTAATTAAAAAAGGATTTCCATAAATATACTCATGAAAATTTGTTTGAAAAATATACCTTTATTTGACAATTACTAAAGATAATCTTTTCTTATAAATTAAACAATAAAGAACATTATGTGCACAAGAGTTAGACTTTCCATGAACATTTATCTAACTATTGATAATTGAAACAGACTAAATCCTCAATTTCAAATATGGTAAGAATTACTGTTTTGCGAAAAATATTAAAGTTCGTTAAAATCTAAATCAAAAAAATACATCACTAACAAAATTTGAAAATAGACTTCTTTTTTTCTTTTCGATTTTTTTTTTGTTTTTTTTTCACGATTTCTTTTTTTTGAAATTTTCCTGGCTTGCAAGCTAAAAAAATGATATAACAAAAAAAATACATAAAACATATGTACAGAGTTACAAATAAATACACTTTAAAATGACTGCATTCCCCGGCAACGACGCCATTTTGACGAGACGCAATTTACGAGTGATATATTCTCGATTTTTGCATAAACTGTCTTTCAATCCAAACTTAAACTCGCGACTATTATGTATAGTGGTAAGTAAAGGATCGTATCCATGGCGAATGGTATTTTAGAGTTAATATTGATTTAATACATAAATTATAACAAAGGTGATATAATATGAGTTCTAAAAAATTAAAATTAATCTAAACTAATTAAACAAAAGAAGAGGCAGAAAATAAAACAATGAAAGATAAAAGTCTAACTAAATAGAATATTTACAATTTTTTCTCTCAATAAGTAACAATCTCAAAGAGAGAAATGATATTACGTCTTTTGCGTATGTATCTCGTTGTAGAATAAAGCACCGTTAATAAAAAATCCCGTTTGTACCTATAAACACACTAAAAATGTACATGGCAAGTAAGGGGTCAATCTATGCTCCTTAACATGGACAAGAGCAAAGTGAAGACTATGTGATGGGTTTTTAAAATAATGGTAAAGGGATGTTTATTTTAAATAATGGTGCACTAATTTTAAACTACAGTAATAAATAAATAAAATAATAAAGTGCGCTAAAATGCGAGGAATAAATATTATGAAATAACAAAAGGGACTAAAATTCACCACTTAACCTATTTATTTTTATTAATTAATTTATCAATTTTAAATACCACAAGATATATATAATTTCACAAATTCGCTCTCGTTGAAAATCTGAAGTTGTATATAGTCTTTTTAGAAAATTAATATTTAGATTTCACTAACTCTATAAAACATAGATTCAAATTTTTTTCTATTAAATCATACGCTAGGAAACATTCACTAGAAGTATTTTAAATCATTAAAAATTACATATAGAGTTGAGAATTTTGGACTACAATATTATTAGAAAATTTCCTATCTCTAGATTAATTAATGAATAAATATGAAAATCTGAATTTGTGATTTTCTCTCGAAAATAATTCACCCTCTCTCGAGGCGTAAATAAAAATTGTAAAACTACAATATTAATATTCAAAGGGGTATAATAAATAAACAAACAGAAAATAAAAATAACTATTTAAGGGTTTCAATTCACTTGAATGGGGGTGTTTAGCCCCTAATTTCGGTATTATTACATATAAAATGTAATAATGACATAATAAGAAATAAAAAATAAATAAACTCAAGAGAACAAAATAAAAACCAAGTCTTCGTAAATTTTCATTGCACTCTCAAGCCTGAACATAAATAATAATCCACAAATCTGAATTTTACAACACTAAAAATTGTCTCTTAACTCAATTTATGTTTCACAATATATTGTGCCTCACACTCAAATCATTAAAAAAATATAAAAGAAGAAATAAAATTTTATACAACTGTAAACCAAAAATGAGCTCCAAAACTTATCTATCTTCCCCTTTCGAAATTCTTCCCCTGAGAATTGAGTTGTTGACCCTTTGGTTTGCAAAACATGCAGATGACACTAAGGTACAATGTGGCTCAATTGGTCTATTGAGTGAAGAAATACTTAATCCCTTAAAGTGTCCGGCTTCCAATAATTATACATTAAACCCAAATCTTCATAACTTTTGCTTATGACCTTCAAATCACGTATTGTGAAAATTGACGTGACCCTAATTTTGATGCCATCAATATTTCATAGTGCCCGGGTCATGGTGTTTGACCTCGGGTATGACTTGGGACTTTGACTTTGACTTTTCCTTGATTTTGAACTTTGCACGGTCATAACTTCTTCATTTGGAGTCCAATTGATCGTCGTTTGAATTCAGGCATCCCTTGATTCAAGGTCTATTGTGAGGGCAAAAAATATGCCTACATAATTGCATGATACGTGGCGAGCACCCCGGTCAAGATGGCGAGCAACAGACGCTCCAACAAGATACGGACGACTAGAGTCCTTGATAAACTAGAAGACCGAGGAGCAGTATCTGATTGGAATTAAACTCCACGAAGATAGGACTCATCCATATTTGTAACTCTAATGTAACCCCTAACTCTATATAAAGGGGACACCCCCATTGTGAAAGGGGGATCAGAAGCTAGAGAAATACTCTAATGTAAAACTCTCTCATCATTCTAATGAAACACAGCAGTAGCCTCATGGACGTAGGCCATTCATGGTCGAACCACGTAAATCTTTGTCTCTATCGTATTTATTTTTATGCTTGTATCGTGATGAATTGGCACCCTCCTACGGGTGAGATTTTTTGCACCTACATCCACAATTTTTGTGTTTTGTCAGATTCTAAATTTAGTCGTCTGAATTTATCAATTTTCCCTTGAAAGTGCATATGAGACCCTTATTTGCTCAAATTGCCTTGAAATAGTTTGCGAGTATGTTTTTACTTACAAGATAAACAAAATATTCACATAAGGCCAATTTTATCGAGCACTAGCAATTAAAATGTGTCTATTTTGAGGTATAATTATAACACTTTTGGGTGCTTACCACATCACCCCCAAACAGGAAATTGGTAGTCCTCGAGCAAAAACAAAGAGAAAGATAAAAAAGCGAAAGTGTGGCACTTTCATAGGTACAAGTGATTGCACTTAGCACGTGAAACAAACCGTTAAACCTCTAGGTTTTCCTAGTGTATGAGTGTTGTCTCGTGAGGGTTTGCAGTAAATATAACAACAAAATTCAAAATATTTTTTTTTGAAAATTATTTATTAAAAAGGCAGTTAGTCTCATCTTAAGCATTGAAATATCACACAATCCATCATTTAAGGAATAAAAACAATGAACTATGAAACATATGAAAATATGATCTTTACTTAATACCCAAGGAAAATCCTTCCTTAAAAACAATGTGTGTAGTGTGTGTCACTCAAAATAGTTTTCAAATATCATAAAAGTAATTTGTTAGGCTTTCCTTTAGAATCAATGTTTCAACTTTCAAATCTCACCGGATAAATATCTTAAAACGATCTCTCGAGATTTGGGTAAGTGTATCTCTCTTGTGTGTGAGGAGGGGAGTAAATATAAACAAGGTCAACATCTCACACACATATAAGAAAGAATGGATACTAGAAATAATTTTATCTCATGGAAGGAATGCAAATCACTAAATCGAGAATGTCAAATTATTCACCACATAGAATTTTCATTTGTTCGAACACTACACCAAAGGTAGGGGTGGAAATTAGTGTATTTGGTTCGTGTTTTAACTGTATACGACACGAAATGACACTACATGACAAAGTAATATCAAACACGAACACGAACACGACACGACTTCGTATTTTTTAAGTGCCACGAAAACAACCTAGAAAAAACATGAAACGACACGACACTTTTAACATGAATTATAATTTTCCATACAATTTAACAAGTGAAACATGATTTCCATGAGAAGCACGTTTACCACAAGAAATATGAGTTATAATTTCTCAGCCATTTTTTTTCGAGTCTATATCTAGAGAACTTTTTAGTAAACGAATTATCAACAACAATTATAAAAAGTAATTAAATTCGGCAGAAAAATAATTTTGCAGAATTCTGCACAAAAATAGGTGGGTTAACATTGAATGAGAATAGCAGAATTCTGCATATTTTTTTTTAAAAAACACTTCATATATACAGTGTTAAAAAAAATATGAGAGAAAAAATAGATCGAAATTAATACACTGTCAAGAAATATGCTCTATTAAAATACCCTGTCAAAAATAAATATGAGATTGAGTTCAATACATAAAAATATGAGATAATAAAAAACACACTATATTTTTGAGATCGTGATAAAAATATAAATAAAGCAAAGTTACAGTTCAAGCAATAAATAAATAGAAACAAAAAAAATCCATGTCGGGTTTAATATATGAGATATTGTTGAGATATCGTTACCTCGTTATTTTCATCCAGATTGGGTTCAATATCAACTAGATTTGTTGGGGCAAAGGTGACTTTACCTTTCTTCTTCACATTCATGGTGTTCGGATCCTTGTAAAGTGATCAAGCCCTTTTTTTGTTGTTACTGTGTTAAAGATGGAGTTGTTGGAGATCAGACCCTTTTTTTTCTTTTTTCTTCGAAGGGAAATGGAAATGGAGTTATTGGAGATCTGTTACAATATTATGAGAATGGAAGGATGGAAGATGAGAATGGAGGTGAGATTGAGAGATGGAGTGGTGCGATAAAAAATGAGAATGAGAGAAAATGATTTAACTCTTCATTTGTTTAGAGTGAGAATAATTGATATGGTGACAAATTTTAACACCCCATGATTTTGGGACTGAGAAATTAAATTTTTGGGAGAAATAAAGTTTATTTAAATCGGAAAATTTTAAAATTTGGAAATTGAGGTCCAAAAATTGAGGACGTTATAAAGTATTCCGGATGACGATTTTGAGTGTGTTATCGGTTTCGAATGCGTCGAGATAGTCAAAATGACTGTCCTTGGGTTTTATTTCGGTTCCGGAATATTTTAAGTAAGTTTGACTCGAATTGTAGTAAACATGACATTTAAAGTGTGTATTATCATTTGTGTTTTAAAGGTTTAAGAGGCTTACGGATCAGCCTATGTCATTTGTGAAAAAGAGAGAGAACCCTAGAGAGAGAAAGAGAAGAGGAAAAGAAAGAAATAAGAAGAAAGGAAGAAAGAGAGAGGAGAAAGCTTGGAGATTCCGGACAATCCGCGGTCCCGGGGATGATCCAACCTCTACAACTTCGAGGCAAGTGTTTAATCTTGCTAAGTATTTCATTTTTGTATTTCATTTCATAATTTGTGGATAAAAGATTTGGATTTTGGGTATATATATCAAAACCTAGATTTTGTAGACTAAAAATTGAATTTGATGTTTATACATGGGATTGATGGCATTTAAATTGATGAGATGAGATGTGGGTTGGGTTTTGATGTGAAGAATATGATTGAGATAAAGATTGGTGGTTAGATGATGATATTTGGGTGTTTGGAGAGTTAGGGCTTGTTTAAAAATGGAAAAAGGGCCATGATATCTGGTATGGCCGGTCGACCGCGGTCAGGGGACCGATCGACCGCGCCTCAGGGGAAAATCCTACTGCATTCTTCGTAGGGAAAAATTTAGACCTGCGGTCAACTGGGGGTCTGGGACCGGTCGACCGGTCCCTTGTTTTTAGCCCAATAATGGGATTTTTCTTTTACCCTTTTTCTTTTGGGTTTTATTCTTAGGGGCTTTCTTAATGAACTTATTATGTAGGGTTATGATGTAATATTAAGGGATTTGTGCCTTAGGGTGATTGGGGGCATTCGGACCTATGTTAAAAATGGATTATGAGGGTATGATGCCTCTTTTAGTAAGGAAACGATTATGGGACTGAGAGATAGGCAAATTATCTTAAAATGATGATGGTGGGATCTGATGAAATAGTTATAAAATGTAGAGATAGTCCCTTCATGTTTAGGCGCGTATTAATGAGAGATATTACGAGGTATAGTGGGGAATCTCATTGAGTATGGGAGTTCCATTTAGAGGTCAGAAGTGATCTTAGGTATGACGTAAGGTTCAGGACTCTTTGAGAGAGTGGTGGGGATATGGCATGAAAAATTGTAGGCCAATAATTGTGTTGAGCCCTTATAGCAATAGGACTCTATTTAAGATATGATTGGGGACCAATGAGAGGTAGATGTCGCGTATCCTTAGTGATGCTAAACGCAAGGAATAAATCATAATTGTGGAGATGTTAAGGGTTCATAGGGACAATTGAACCGTAGTCTGAATTGAGAGTGATTGGATCATATCATCAACTAGAATAGGGCGTGTTGTAATTCTAGTAGGGATAGTTATTATATATATCAGTGTGTGTTTAACAATGGGGATTCCAATTATGGATGGGATCTTGGAATGAATTTAAGATTGAGCTTGAGGTTTTGTAGACTATTAATTATGGGCATACCAATATTCGTAATTATTACTATATATATCGATGTGCTTTCGGATATACATGGGATGTGTAGTGATTGCTACATACATTAAATTTTGGGTTGATAATCTTAATGTGGGATATATTGGAAAACTATACATATCATAGGAGTAATGGATGGATATGCTTCAAGTGAGGGGTCACATTTATATTACTAATTAAGTTAATACGTTTGGAGTGATGGCTAGTATATTGAGGATTATGTACACTTATAGCCGAGTTTAGGAATTTCATACATACGGACGAGAGATGGTATGTGTATATATATATATATGTGTGTGTGTGTGTGTGTACTTATGGAGTGAATATCTATGCCGTGTGTGATGGTTTGATTATATAATGTGATCATATGGATGTATATATATAGTGTGAATAATATATATACTTAATGTGTGCAGCATAACCGACACATGATATCATGGGAAGTTGCGCGATGAGGGTGAGCCCCTGGCTTGAGGAGCAGGGTGTGGATATTCCCCAGGTCATAGTCGTCCATTTTATTTATTTGCATGATTGTATTTTGGGGGTGAGAAGGCTTGGATATGAGTCGTTCCCACTTGCCAGTAGGAACTATGACCGCTTCCCATACATTGTGATTTGGTTTTGACCAAGAAGTAGGTGATATTTAGTCCTACCGGTGGTCCCCAGGATGGTATGTGAGTGATGCCCTGGAAGATGATAGCATGGTGCAGTATTTTGGCATCCTATAGCCGTTTATGTTATGTGTATTGCATAGTGTACATTATGTGTGTTATGTATGCGTGGTTATGGGAATGAATGATTGCTTATATATATATATATATATATCCTATAGGTGTAGAGGATATAAAGTTTCGATGATATACATCTTGGGTGATTTTGGGTATACTAGTTCATTGGGGTCGAAGGATCGTACTTAGATACAATTGCAGTTATGTCGACCCAAGGATTTAATAGAGATTTTAATTATGTTCTTAGATATAATGCTAAATTTTAAGTAGTTGTAGTATTAGGTTATGTGTAGATGATTGAATGGATCCCTACGATCAACATTGTCGAGGAGTAGTGTATCGGGGGGGGGGGGGGGGTTCCTTGTTTGGATTTCGCTTTGCGAGACCCCCCATGCACGAAACGTAGTGCAATGTTGAGAGTAGAGAGAAATTTTGTTCTTAATACTTGTATGCATGTTGTTTAGAGAATAAACTCTTATATTAAAGTAACATTAATGTGTGACGTATTAAGACTTATAACTGGTTTAAGTTAATAATTTGGAACCTAACTTATGAAGGCTTATCTGTGTGTATATATTTAGGTGGGATTAAAATGGTAAGGATTTTTGGGTTATGTTAGGATGGCAGGTCATTCGGGTTGTAGGTTGTTCTTATATGGGTGGGACAACTTAATTAAGGTTCCAGGATGCGATTAGGTGCACGCAGTAGATGAGAGGTGAGTTTGGGGTTTCACGAGAGTGAGAGTCCAATTTAATTATGAAATATTGCATTTATATTTATTATGCACGGTTAACACACTTGCTAAACATTTTTACACCTCGGGCTCTGACCCGTTTATATTTCTCTTTTGCTATATATATATATATATATATATATATATATATATATATATATATATATATATATATATATATATATATATATATATATATATATATATATATATTGTTTACTACAGGTGGCCTTCCACATGGATACCAGATGTTTTTCTATCTCGAGTCTTGAGAGCCGTAGTAGTTGCGGACTGTGGTGGGATTTAGATCTTAGTTGCCTCCTACTTCTTTGAAAATATAGGTAGGATTCATGTTGTGTATCGGGTTTATACCCAAGGGATATTTGTAGATGTTTATATTTATCTCTTATGGTTGTTGTACTATCTGTGACCCGATAACTTATTCAGGTATATTTCCTTGTATATTCTCATTTCATTTTAATGTTAGCACTTCTTATTTCATGGTTATTGTGTACAATTTACCTTTGCTAGTGGTTGTATATTGTTGGTTTGATTTCCTTTGTATGTTTTATTTAAGTTTTGGCATCCACTTTTATGGTTTCGGGTAGTTAGCCTTATTTATTGTTGTATAGTCTGTTGACGCTGAGAATGAGCCATCTGACATTCTTGATTAAATGTAGTTTAGGGATGGCCACCCGTTATTATTTTAAGCGGGGTGTCACACAAATGGATGAAATGAAGGATTTGTATTAAAGTTCAAGTGGGTACCCTATAATGACTGCGATATCAATGTGTCTAATTCGTGTTAAAATTGGGAATTCATGTCTTTAATTTCGTGTGAATTGGGTCGTGTTTTTGTATCAACTGGGTCATGTTTTCATGTCAATTTTATGTTTAATTTTTGACACGAATAGGATACGACACGATTTTGTGTCTAAAAACATGAACATGACACAAACACGACAAGTCGGGTCAATTTTGTGTCGTGACGTGTCGTTTTATTGGGTCCTGTCTGAAATTGCCACCCCTAACCAAAAGTAAAAATAGGGTTTTTTTAAAGGATGTGAGGAAATGATATGGGTAATATTGATAATGATTTTAGGTCATTGAGAAGAGTGGACTAACTTGAACAATTAATGTCTTCATTTAGAAAAAAACTGATCGCATTCTTTTTTTTCATATATATATTTTTATGTATCTCTGTTTTTTTTTCTTTTTCTTGCGACGCTTTTTTATGAGGCATGAAGCGTCTTTAGAGCCCAAATGAAGAAATTTTACATTTATAATTTCAAACCACTCTATTTATCAAAACCAAGGGTGATATTGGGATAATGATATATGGATGGTATGGGGGATATGTATAGGTCTGGTGAAAATGGTAAATGGGTGAAGGATTAGTGCTCGGGACAAATTTCAAGACATGTGTTTCTTACGACTCGAAAGTGATGTCATTCTCAGTGATTATGCCAAAAATGAAGAATAATGAGATGACGCAATGACTTTTAGTGCGGTATCCTAAGGAAGTTGAGTCAACTTGTGGCTTGGAGATTGCATACGAACTCTCAAAAGTGGTGAAAATCTCAAATTTCACGGGTTTAAGTTTCCACAAGTGATCCTTAAAGTTTTCTTCAAAATTTTCACTCTTCAATTTTAGACTATTATGACGTGATTAGTGCTCTAATAGTGTTGACTCTAGGAATTCATGTTGCAATATTCCTTACAAAGTATTACTTAAGCTTTTAAGTTTTAAAAATGAACTTCAAGTTCGATTAGAGTATTCTAGACTTCGTTGATGAATGATAGATAAATCACATTAAGAACGAGAAAAAAAATTAATAAAAAGTGAAAAATATGGCTTCTTTTTTACAAAAATTTTCAAAATAGGTACAATTTTGAGAAATACCCCACCCCCAAACAAAAGAGAACATCGTCTTCGATGTTTAAAATCGTATTTTGAACTCTTTAAAGCACATGGAAGGAAAAATTATATCGAAATCAATCGATAATGAAATTTGTATAGTGTGATGGATCATATGCTGAACCTGAAGAATAATGGTTGCACAAAATAGGCACAAGTCTATGAATCATACGTACAGAATTGAGGGTGGATGGAACACTACCCCCAAACATGGTAAGACTCATACTCAGAAATAAGAAATGACAGGTTGCCTCCCGATATCACTAAGTTTAACGTCTTTAGCCAGATGTAAGTGTACTCACCCCTAAAGATATGAACTATGATAACACAGGGTGCAAAAAAGACTGATAAAATAGTATTGTTTAGATAAAGGCTACCCGGGTTAATGCACTTGTATGAAAAATTTCTTCAAGCGATGGAAAGCATCGGTGAACCATGGGTGGGTGGGAAGTAATGTATCTGAAAGGATGGAAATGGTGATGGTGAATAGGCACTGATGCAGGCCTTATTGAGCTTAAAGGTGAGGGAAACAAGGGCCCTATAAGCATGGTTCCCAATTTGATGAGGACGACGAAAAGGTTTGACACCGATGATGGTGTGGGTGTCATGGGTTCTATAAATGGTTGATGGTAATGGTCACGTTGGGTAACATCGAAAAGCTGATGGGAAAAATAATCACCACGAGGAATGGGTTCACCAGGATGATTAAGCTCGGTGTCACATAAGGTGAGATTAGCACAAAAAATAATCTCATGTATGGTAGGATAGATGAATAACTCACGCGATGGCTCGTGGAGTTCATGGGTGGGTGATGAGTTTAGGTAAGGACCAAAATGGGTATATGGTAATGGTAAGGGAATGGGGTCCAAACATGGTAGAGGGTTGGGTGCTAGAATGGGTGGGTCGGGTGGTATAATGGGATGAGGAAGATGATTTAATTCAAGAGTAAGGGATACACACTCATTTTGAGGGTCGGAGTAATCCTCAAGGTCCTTCAGAAGAGGGAGTGCGGTATTAAGTGATGGCGAGATCAACTTATCCACTAATATGTCCCCATTCGAGGTGGTGGAAGTGTCTAACGATGCAAATAGGTTTGAAGAGGATCCATATGATCAGAGGTAGGAAACTTCTCCAATTCAATCTCGGTGCATTTGGGAGCACTCGTAGTCGAAGCTAACATAAAAGAAATGGGCGTCTCGAGGACACAATTAATGGGCGAAATAGGTATAAACTCGGGCATATTTTTGGATATAACGAGAATGCGAATCTCAAATGTGGGTTATTTTGGATATGGGAGGGAAAGGAGAACCTCGGCATTCGGTTCTTTTGGATTATCAGGGTATGGATCAGTCTCACATTCGATGGATAAGTAAACAAAATTGTCAACTTAGAGCTCTAACTAGGAGGTGGTCTCAACTTTGAGATTCTCAGGGTGATAGGGTTAGTCGTACTCAAAATTTATAGTATAAGACGGCTCATCATCGTTCCATGTGGGTGCAATAATGAGTTGAATTGGGAGGTAATCCAACTCGCTCGCACACTCAAATTTATTGTAGCATTGTTCAAGCCGTTGAAGGGCCTGATTTTGATATTTTGTGCAAGAGGTTTTTGAGAGAGGATGTGGATGGTGGTGGTGAAGTGATGGGTTTTGGTACTGTGGTGTACGATTTAAGTGGACACAACTCGCTATTAGCAAAACTATATGGAGAATACTCGTATGAAGTGTGTGGAGTGGGGTCAAGTTCATCATAGACAAGAGGGTGACCTTCATCAGAGACAAAAGGTTAATAATCTTGGGTGAGTAGTGAGGGGACTGATTGAAATGGAGTGCACTAAGTTGCCACGGTGACTATTTGAAAGCACGAGGATCCATAACATTGGGTTGGGATTCATATTGCATGGGAGGGTGATAAATCCACCATGGATAATTTGGTTTCTCACACCACTCAAATTGGATATGTTTTGATAATAAGCCAATGTGGGTTTTGAAACAATGTCGAATGATACACTTGATCCATGGTTGGTTCAGATGAATAAGAAAGGTATGGGCACTCATGGGACAAGTGATTGGTTTAATAGCAATAGGTGCACTAGGAATATGGAAAATTGCCAAAGTTGTCCCATAAAGGATTGTCTTTAACCATGATAGGATGGATAGTGGAGAAAAAGATTTGTCCAAAAATATTTTTGTATTTTTAATTCTTGAAAAAGAAAGAAAATCTTTTTGGGTTTTGAATTTTTGAAAAATAAGGAAAATAGTTTGGTATTTTTTAATATAAGAAACATATGAAAAATATTTTTGGATTTTTTTTAAAGGGGATAAGAATGAACTCGTTTTGAAACTCACAAGGACGGACCACGCAAAAACGGCTACCAAATTATTTGAATTAGATATGTTCAAGAAAAGGATAAATCCTCATGAGCACGTAGCTAATTTTTATCTTCAACTAAGTGATAGTAGACCCAGATTTTAATTATTCCGCGGGCGAGAAAAACACGGAGTTTTAAATGTCTCCTTTGAAAAATGTGTGTCCCTACTTTCTTCACAAGACACCTAGGGACTTACCAAGAGATTTCACACACTAATACGACGAAACGGTCGACTGGTACAATGTTGGGGACAGCACAAACCCATTTTACTGGGCGGCCGCAGTTAAAACCCAGTTTCCCTGGACACTAATGCTCCTCAAAGAGAACCGATCGAGGATTTATTGGGTGGAGAGGACTCTATGGGTTTTCCTACAAGTTAAATTATTTAGAAAGGGTCCTATGAACACCGTATCCTATTGGGCTAGCTAGTTGATTGATTTTAAATTTAGTTATAGTTGGGGTTACAAACAATAGATAAGTGGTTAAGTCGGGTGATGAAGACCCTTCTCATTTCAGTAACCGTATCTAGGTCTTAAGTCCAATTAATTCATTAAACCATTCAAAGTTCGACCATGCATAAAATAAAGTCATGTAGGAGCATATAGTCAGACAATAAATGGACTCGCAAATAAGAGATGCATGAATGATAGAGAATTGTGTAACACCCCGCCTAATTAAATACCGGGTGGCCAGTACCATACCAAATTAAAACAGAATATACCGTTGGCTCATTCTCAGCATCACTGTCGAAAACATTTACAACTTACCCAATACTCAGTTAAGCTGGTGTTAAAAACTTTCCAAATTTTATTTTCAACAAAATCCATTTTCCAGTTTAAGAATAACACAACATATTTTATTCTACAACATTGATAACCAAATAGATAACACAAAATAATTTAAATGCAATTGGAATAAACATTCCCAAATAATATAAATCCATTACAGTAATCCCAACAATGTTAAATGTATTAAGATGACACGAATACCATAGTATTTGACCCCGATAGCAAAAAGATAACTGAATCCTTTGGGCGACATGCCCTACTAAGAGAACACTGTGAATCAAATGAAGATAAGCATCTAAGCAAAACTCCATAAATCCATAGCCTGTCATAATCCGCTAAGGTTGGCGTCCCTGCTGCTGGACACCTGATATAGAAGATACAATAAAAAAGAAAATATGCAAGGAAACGGGTCAGAGCCCGATTGTGTAAATGATTTTTAAAATAGCAAGTATTTAACAAGTACAATAAAGAATTTATTATGTACATGTTAGTATCCAGACTCTCACTTGATATTCTCACCTCTCATCTAGAGTGCACACTTAACATTTCCCAATAACCTCCTAGTTAATGGTTCCTCCTCACTAGTTTCCATAATATGATTCCATCCCATATCATAATCCCGTATGTCCCATACCATACTTAGTATAATCATTCATATTCGTTTCCCATTAAAATGAGTTAAGCTTTTGAAATCTATCAGAATAATATTCATTAACTTAATTCAATTCTTTTTCTCTATTCATCGTCATCTACAATTATCACACAGTAGATTCATTAAACCACTCTATATACATTAATTTTATTCATTATATACATATACATATATAATTTGGCACCCCGAGACACAGCTGCGGTGCATGCATTACTCTGCTATCATGTCCCAATATCGTTGGTCGCCGAATAGGGGACTAAAGGTTCGGTAAGGATTCCTCGAACCACAAACAACAACACATAAATTGGAGGTGAACATAGTTCTCATACCCATGGGTCATGCACATACCTACGTTCCCATAGTCAGCGGACTTATCAACTCACCAATAAGTCTTTCGTAGACCTATGTTCTCGAGTGACAAATCAAAGATCCCATGGATTCATCAGGATATGACTGCCCTCACGCGCAAACCTCCCAATCGATAGCAAGTAAGCTAGGTATGTCATACACATAAATTATCAATCAAATCAAATAGGCATTATCATACCTATAATATACTATCAACAAGGTACTCACATTACCCTTAGATTATTCCCATATGTAGCATTATATCTCTTTAAATCCCACGTATTAAAATATCATAACTTTACTTCTTAATTCAATTATCCCCGAGCCTCACTCAATACTCAAGGTTCAAATAGGTTTTTCCTCAACATATATTCATTAAGAAGTCACTAATATCCTACTGGTCCATACCAACTTATCTCCCGAATTACCACGAATTAACTCTCCTTTTAATTTAAGGTTAAAACCGATAGTTTCAAATCTCTTATAAACACATCTTCTTTCACTTAGGATTGAATACCATCATCACAAGGCTCATAGTCTATAGTGTTTCATTAACACTATATGACTTATCAACAAAACCAACATCTTCGCATCCTATAACATCTCTCCACTCCCGACGTCGTTAAGGTTCATGCGCGGAGCGTCTCGCAAAGCGAAATCCAAACAAGGAACCCCTCCAATACACTACTACTTAACTTTATCGGTCGTGGAGGTCTGTCAACTTCAAATATGCCACCGGGATAACCTCATCCCCTCTCTCAACCAAATGTGGTCTAAACTCTCATCTCTATCCAGGAGCCATACCACTAAGCGCTTGTACTACACTCAGTCCTTGTGAAATCAATAATGAGCTTAAACTCAATCCTTGGTGTTCAAATTGTAACCCTAAGGCTACCCTCACTTATTTTAAATCATCCCTACTGGACCTATCCTTAATCCTCATGCATACCAATTATAATCCAACACGTGAATCTAGCAACCGAAATATCTTTCAATTTAATTATCATCATTCTAATCAATTAAATCCCAATCACTTTAATTCAAATCTTTTCAAGGGTCTACTGATCTTTTGTAAGTCCCATAATATCCAATTAATAATTACCAAAGATCTACAAAAGGTTTGGGATAAGAATCAACATTAAAAAGAAACAACTTTAGGAATTCTGGGGAGGTCGATCGATCTATCCCTCAGGTCACAGCCTGGTTTTTCTGCATTTCTGCAACTACGGGTTTAGCCATTTTTATTCACTCAAACCTTCATAGTAACATCCTAAATGACTTATAATCCTTACTACATCATATATCAACATATATAAATGATTTCTAATGATCAAAACATCCTAGAATCATCAAGAGATTGTATTAAAAGCATATTTATCTCCTCATTTTTTTCAGAAAATTTTATAACTAATATCCTCAAGAATACAACAATGGTTTTCAGAATTTCCTCCATAGATATATGAATATTTTGTGGATTATTATCATCCTACAACATGAGTTCACTTCCTATATCATTTCAGTTTCTAAAAATCCATAAAACAACTCCATTATGTCTTCCAAACATGAAAAATCATCTCTTTTCATAATTATTCTAACATGGACAATATACGAACTTAATTTGCCATTATCAAACACTTGCCTTTACTGAAGGTCTGATCCTTTGGTGTAGTTTATCTCAGGTGGTTCTCCCATTTTCCGGTGAGCTTCCGGTGGTGGTTGGTGGTGGTGATCCTTGGTTCTTAGTTTTGCTCCTTCCTAAGTAGGATTTTCTCTTCCCAAGCAACCTTTCACTCTCTATAGGAAGATGACTTCTCAATTTTGTGTAGAAGAGATGAAATGAACTTAAATACACTAATCTCCAAATACTTATAATAAGACAAAATCCAAATCACTATTCCTCCCCCTAGAAAAATGACCAAAATGTCCTTTTGGGTTGTCCATTCATTTCCAAATGACCCGAGACTCAAATTCAACGTCCCAATAGACTTTTCTGACTATTTCAAACCTTTCGAACGTAATGACGCAGTCGAAATGACTATAAGGTCGATAGAAAATAAATTTCCTTTTTAATTTAATAAATTAGTCCGGACACGTCCCATACCGCGTCTGACTAAAAATTCAAATTACCGAATTTATATCATACTATCATATCAATGACATCACACTCATATATTACCTAAATATCTTTAAGTAATATTCAGAATCATCCATTTTAATATCCACAATCCGGATAAAACCCAAATGAATTAATTAATAATAAAATCCAATTAATCCATAAATTTAAAATATAACCCATTTTAAAAGTCATTAAAATCACGGGGTATTACAAAATGTACATCCTATGACTTTTACATAAGTAGGGTGAAGACTGAGCTGAGTTGACCGGGGGAATTTTACCTAACTTCAGTCATCCTAGGGAGTCCTACGGACCCAAAATGGAGAGACTTCTAATACACTTTAATGATGCTCTCTCTCTCTCTCTCTCTCTCTCTCTCTCTATTTTTGTCCCGTTCCCCTTTTTGCTTTTTATATTGTTTTGTTTAATTATTACAAATTATTGGTGTTCAAAATCACCACAAATAAATATACAAGACCTCAATAGTCCTAATACAACTAATCTATTAAACTAAAGATTATATACAAATGAACAAATGTGCAAGTCTTCAAAATGCCCTTCAACTAGAAAATCGGCAACGGCACTTCGTGAAAAGTCAATTGCCAAAGTTTGAACAAAGTCCAACGCTTAAGAAAAGGGCATCGGTCCCATTTGATATTGTGTCTTTTCGGTGTATGTCGTTGTAATATAAAAGACCATTAATCTAAAATCCTTTTTGTTCCTACAAATACACTAAAACATGTACATGGCAAGTAATGGATCAATCCGCGCTCCTTAATATGGACAAGAGAAAAGTGAAGACTATGTAATGGATTTTTAAAACAATGGTAAATAGATGTTTATTTTAACTAATGGTGCGCTAATTTTTAAGTACACTAATAAATAAATAAAATGATAAAGTGAGCTAAATAATTATGAGATAATTCAAGGGATTAAAATTCACCACTTAACCTATTTATTTTTATTAAATAGTTTATCTATTTGAAATGCCCCAAGATACATATAATTTCACAAATCAGCTCTCGTTGCAAATGTGAAGTTAAATATAATCTTTTTAGAAAATTAGTATTTAAATTTCACTAACTCTATAAAACTTAGATTTAAACATTTTATATTAAATCATCCGCTAGGAAAAAACCATTAGAAGTATTTTAAATCATTAAAAATTACATTTTAGAGTAGAGAAATTTATACTACAATATTATTCAAAAATTGCCTGAAAGTGCGCAGGCAATCAATGTTTCAACTTATTTAATTAAATTCCATTTTTTTGTCCAAAAATCATAACTCTTGCCATTAATTGTGATAGATAATTTAAATTAATTCAAGCATGTAAGACAATCATAATATGAGGAAAAATCCCCCAAAGGGGAAAACCCTTTTTGTATTATTTCACTATAATTCGTAACACTTACCATTACAGAGAAATACAGTGACATACCAATACCCGCATGCGTCGATTCGGCATCGTGAGCAAGAGATCCCACAAGAGCTCCAAGTCAGCAATGGAGAATTAGCCTTCTTCTCCACATAAGCACTCCAGACGAGTAGAACAATTTTATCTTGGGTTTATAAGACTCGCATATATGTTTGGGAATGATTTGTGAATCAAAAAGGTAGAAAAACCATGAAAATGAAGTTTGGAAATATGAAGTAGATCTACAAAAACGTTAGTGCCGAAGACTTGAAAAATGTGTAGAATGGGCACTCCTATTTTTTCAGGAATCGAGGCGGCGCGTCGCTGAAACGAAACAAGGCGTCGCACTAATGAGATGATGTGTCGCTTGAGCGACTTTGCGCGACATGAAAATGTCGTTTGGACGATCTGCCTCTGTCTCTCGAACGAGCTCAGCTTCATTTTTTCTTCGCCTCAACACTTAGAAAAATTTGTTCTTTCGAAGTAAAAACATTCCAGACCTTTAAAAATATTTTATAAAAGTTCCCAAATATTTATGTGAACATTAAAAACTCCAAATAAATTATTTTACCATAATCGTGAGTGGTGTAGTGGGAACGGTTGAGTGTTGAAGACACACGTTGCACGATTGCTCAATGATGATGCACTACGCACGTATGAAGATATTGGGAGCGTGATAACTTCGGATCCAAGCCGAAGCCGTCATGGGTAAACGTGTTGACGTGCCAAATGTAGCGGTATGAGACATACTAACTGTGATCTAGGACATACAGAACACTTCCTAGATTATAAATGGACATTTATAAAATCATGTCCTTAAAAATATCCCCTATGTCTATGTCAGTACATACATAAAAAATATTCAAATTATGCTACCCAAACCCAAAACAAAAGACAAACAATTTAATATCCCCATTAAACCCAAAAACTGGAAACACTAAATTTCATGTCTTCAAAAAGTCCTCAACTTCTTCAAAATTTCTCTGTCATCATCAGTGTGTGCAAAAATAATCCTCAATTTTGATACCAACACACATGAGACAAGAAACAATACCCGTGATGCGCAAATAGTTTGAAAAATAATAATGATAAGACTATATCAAATATCAATATCAATTAAGCACAATCAAATCATTATAGTTTCAAACATGCAAATCTCCCCCAGAATTCGTTCTCCCCCTTTTTGTAAGGACATAATTTTATAAATGTCCGGGTAGTATCTAGGAATTTTCTATTTTCCTATATCACAGTTTGTATGTCTAATACCGCTACATTCGACACGTCTCTACACGATCTCATACGACGACCTCAATCCGAATTTTGGGAATCAAGCATTCAACATCTCCGTCATGTGTCCCACATCGGCCTCAATGACTTCACGTTCCATTATTTTAGGCACTTTATGCAAGTGGTACGCAAGAGAAGTCAAAACAGTGAAAGAAGGCTCGATATGAAAGTTCAAGGGCATTTTGGTAATTTTTACAGTCACCATATGGAGGACTGGTCAGCTGGAAAGTTGAAGAGCTCAATGCCACGAAGATACTGGAAGAAACGACACCTCAATCCGAGCTATTGTGAAGAAGTTATGGCCTTTTGAAAATGGAGAAGAAAAATAATAATGAAGTGACGCAAATCTCTTTTTAGTCTTCATTATTTTTTTGTCTTCCTCATTTTAAGGGTATTGTCTTCATCATTTTAAGGACTTTGTCTTCATCATTTTAAGGGTCTTGTCTTCATCATTTTAAGGCATTTGTCTTCATTATTTTAAGACTTTATGCCTCTTTAAATGCACACTTAATTCTCATTCATCAAGTGCACATTTCTAAACCTTCAAGAGGTCTTATACACTCAATTGGAGTATTTTATGGAGAAGCCGGTATCTTCTTCATTGCTGTCCATCTGAAATTCTTGCGGGAGATTTCAGCCGATGACATCGGAACCGACACCTACGGGTATTTTCGTATGTCACACTTATTTTCAGTATAATCCGTGTAAACCGTTCTTTACAAATTATAATGAAAATAATATGCTTTTGCCCTGCGGGGATTTTTCTTGATATATTGTGTCACATGCTATATTTATTTTAATTGATAAATCATCTAGATGGATTCTTTAGGATTTAATTGAAAAACGGTGTTTAATTAAATAATTGCTGTATTTGAACAAAAGCGCACTCTTCAAATTGGTATCAGAGCCAATTACACAATTATACTGTGTAATTTTCCGCAAAATTTTTCTAAGATATCAATTTTCTGAAAAATTAATTTTTGAAAAAAGGGTGTGTTCAATGGAGAAATTATATAATAAAATGTCAGTTTTTGACGGGACTAACTATGCTTACTGGAAAGCCCCCATGAAATCTGTCTTAAAAGCCATAGATGAACGTGTTTGGATTTTAGTAGAAAAAGGGTGGACACCTCCCTCCGTCACTGCTAATAACGTGACTAATTTAAAATCTGTGACTGATTGGACTGAAGAAGATTTTAAATGGTCATCTTTTAATTCTAAGGGTTTAAGTGCTATTTCCGGATCCGTCACTCCTGACGAGTTCTGACGAATTATGATGTGCTCCACGTCAAAAGAGGCAGGGGATGTTTTGCAACTCACTCATGAAGGAACTAATGCTGTAAAAGAATCTAACCTGTAAAATTTAACAACTCAATTCGAAACTATCACCATGCTTGACACTGAATGTTTTGATGAATTTTATGCTAGGTTATTTGATATTGTTAACAGTAGTTTTAATCTTGGTGAACACATTCCTAATGTTAGAGTTGTTAAAAAGATTCTAAGATCACTTCCTAAGCGTTTTATCCCTAAAGTCATTGTGCTAAATTCTATAGGAAATCTAAACACGCTTAAATTGGAGGAACTTGTAGGAGACTTACAAACTTATGAAATTGATATGTTTCCTAAAACCTTCAAACCGAAAGATAAGGGTATTGCACTTAATGCTCAAGCTAGAAAAGTGAGGGTTTAGCGAGAAAGAGAGTTGAATCATCTAGAAAAAGAGAAATAGAAACGTCAAATTCTGAGAATGATTTTGATTTAGATGACTTGGCTCTATTTGCAAAAAATTTCAAGAAAATTCTCAAATTCAAGAAAAATGAAAATTTCAAAGATAAAAAGATTTTTGAGAGAAATAAGAAAAATGAAAAAGGTTTTAAATACCCTCCTAAAGATGGTGAGAGATGCTATGAGTGTGACAAAAAGGGACATTGAGCTTTTGAGTGTGCCACTAGACTGAATAGACTTGCAAAAGAAAAAAAATAAAGTTGTCCTAAATGCTACCCTTAGTGACAACAGTGAGGTCGAGTCGGTGGACTCTGGAGACAAGTCACCGCATGAATGTAACTTCACCGCATTCATGGCTAGTCATACGTCTAGTGATCCTCACGACGATAAGGATGCTACTTCACAGGGACTCCTCGATAGTGAGAACGATGTGAGTGACGGGGAGAATGATGCAAGTGAGAGCGAGTGTAATCTTCAACGTGCCTACGCTGAATTATTTAATGAATCATTTAAAACCAAATAGCGTAACAAAGCGTTAGTTCATAGGATCACCGCTCTAAAAGAAGATTTAGAAGAAGCGAGAGAGAAAGAATTCTCCACCTGCACTACTTGAGAGAAAAAGAGTCTGCCTTTATTGAGAAAGAGAATTTGTTTAGAGAGAGAGAGAATGGTTTTAAGAAAGAGATAAGGGACTTGACTAATCAAGTGGCTAATCTTACGAGGGAGATCTATTCCTACATGGAAACTCGGAAGAAACTTGAAGCCCTTGTTACCCAACTTACTCATGATCTTGAGAGAGCTCGGGAAGTCAAGGTACAAATCGAGGACAAATCTAGAAAGATGGGAAAGATGCTCCTCGGTCCCGCTTTAGGCTTTGGTGATAGGCAAGTAATAGGTTATTATGGTTCCCCCACATCTCAAATTGCACCTGTACCTATTCCTGAGTTTACTACGACTCCATATGGCCATCGTCAAAAACCACGTAGGAGAGTTCGACCAAGAAAAGCAAACGAAGGTCCGCCTAATACTGTGTTCTTTTGTACTTATTGCAAAAGAAATGGCCACCTCAGCAAATTTTGTTATAGTTTGGGTCGAACACGACGTATTACCGCTCCACCACATCATTCTGATGATTTTGCCAATCTGAGAGAGCGTGTTGAGTTTTTAGCTGCCACATCACAGAGTTTGATGGAGGAATTCCTACGGATATCTTTACCGTCAGTGAATGCTTCTTACATTCCGGCTAAAACCAACAACAACAAGGGTATACAGAAGGTTACCACGTCTTGGGTGCCTAAGAAAGACGAAAAGGCCCTTGTTGTTCATGTTGCTCTCAAAGCTCATAATACCTCATAGTTGTATTTTGATAGTGGTTGCTCTAGACATATGACAAGAGATGTATCATTTTTTACCCACCTAGAGGATTATAAGGATGGAAGAGTCACCTTTGGAGACGGGAGAAAATCTAGTTTTGTTGGACGAGGTACAGTAGTTTTACCAGGATTTCCTAAGCTAGAGAATGTTTTGTACATCAAAGGTTTGATGGCAAACCTTCTCAGAATTAGCCAACTCTGTGACGATGACTTTGCCGTAAAGTTTGATCGGGACGTGTGTAATGTCTATAATCAATCCGGTAAACTTTTAGTGCAAGGGGTGAGGACAAAAGATAACTGCTATGGGATTTTGCCCACATCCTCACTTGTCTACAACAGCACCACAATCACTCCTATGGATCTGTGGCACCAGCATCTAGGTCACGTGAACGTAAGAGATTTGTCACATTTAGCTAAAAAGGACCTAGTACATGGCTTACCATCTCTTGGAAAGCCTACTTCCACAATTTTTGGACCCTGTCAGTTGGGAAAACAAATCCGTAGTCACCATCGGAAGCTGCATTCCATTACCGCCTCCCGTGTTCTTGTGTTAATTCACATGGATCTTATGGGTCTTACTCACACTGAGAGTCTGGGTGGTAAGAGGTATATCCTTGTGATGGTAGATGATTTCTCCAGACATTCGATTATTGGTTTTCTGAGAGAGAAATCAGATGCTGTTGAGTTTTCAACGACCAAGTGCCGTGTCCTGCAAAATCAGCACGGTGTCACTATTAACAGGATACGTAGTGACAATGGCACAAAATTTAAAGAAGACAAGGTTGATCTTTACTTTGACAGTCTTGGAATCAAACATGAGTTTTCTTCTGTGAAAACTCCTCAGCAAAATGGGATTATTGAGAGAAAGAATAGAACGATTCAAGAAATGGCTAGATCTATGCTTCTAGGTCGTAAGGTTTCTAGGAGATTTTGGGCAGAGGAAAAGTCTACTGCATGCCATACGGTGAATAGGGTCTACCTACGTCCACACACACTTAAGACACCTTATGAATTGTGGACTGGTAAGAAACCCAACCTAGCATATTTTCGTGTCTTTGGGAGTAAATGCTACATCCTACGGGATAGAGAGAAATTAAGAAAGTTTGACTCCCGGAGCGACGAGGGAATATTCCTAGGATATTCATCAAATAGTAGAGCATACCGGGTCTTTAACATGAAGAGCTCCAAGGTTATGGAGTCAATAAACGTCACCGTGCAAGATGACGAACCTTTCGCGTTTATTGATTCTAGCCTTCAATGTGGGGATGAGGACTTTTCTGACAATGATTTACTTGTCCCTCACCCATATTCTGTGGACTCTACTCTTGTGTTAGGGGACACACCTTCTTGGGTTTGAGAGAGTCATGATCCTTTTGCCATTGTTGGAGATCCCACCTTAGGGGTCAAGACTCGTGCTCAGCTAGAGAACGTTGTTAGCCATTTTTGCTACACGTCCACAGTCGAGCACAAGAATCACAAAGAAGCACTCAAAGATGAAGACTGGATATCTGCTATGCAGGATGAGTTGCTTCATTTTTAAAAGAACAATGTCTGGAACTAGTCCCCCGACCTAGTGAGACTAATGTGATAGGTACCAAGTGGATTTTCAAGAATAAAATGGATGAAAATGGTACCATAATCAGAAATAAAGCCAGGTTGGTCGCTCAAGGCTACACAAAGATTGAGGGTGTAGACTTTAGGGAGACATTTGCTCCTGTTATGAGGCTTGAGTCCTTTCGCTTACTACTCGCCATCGCATGCCATCTATGATTCAAGTTGTATCAGATGGATGTCAATAGTGCCTTTCTAAATGGACTTCTACAGGAAGAGGTCTATGTGGTTTAACCAAAAGGGTTTGAAGACCCCATGCACCCGGAACACGTATACTATCTAAGGAAATCCTTGAATGGTTTGAAGCAAGCACCCCATTCTTGGTACGAGAGGCTTACTTCTTATCTCTTAGCCCATGCCTTTAAGAGAGGGGGAGTTGATATGACGTTGTTCGTCAGGAGAGACGACGGTGCTATTTTGGTTGCCCAGGTCTATGTGGATGACATAGTCTTTGGATGGAGGAGATGAAAAGTGAGTTTGAAATGAGCATGGTAGGTGAGCTTACATTCTTCCTTGGTCTCCAGGTTCGTCAGCTAGAGGATAGGATGTTCATCTGTCAATCCAAGTATGCTAGAGACCTAGTGAAGAAATTTGGTTTAGACTTCGCTAAGCATGGTCGTACACCTATGAGTACTTCTATCAAGCTTAGTAAGGACACTTCAGGTAAGGACGTAGAGAAAATCTTGTATCGGAGTATGATAGGTAGTCTTCTCTACTTGACTGCTAGTCATCCCGACATTGCTTTTAGTGTTGGAGTCTGTGCGTGATATCAGGCGTCCCCGAAAGAGTCTCACTTACTTGCTCTAAAACGTATTATCAAATACGTGAGTGGGACTCTCTCATATGGTATTTGGTATTTCCTTGATACCAATGACCATTTGTCCGCCTATTCAGATGCCGATTGGGTCGGGGATGTAGATGGATGTAAGAGCACTTCTGGTGGGTGTTTTTATTTTGGTTCTGCTCTTGTTTCCTGATTGAGCAAGAAGCAAAACTCCATCTCTTTGTCCACTGCGGAGGCTGAGTACATCGCCGTCGGGAGTTGTTGCACGCAACTCTTGTGGATGAAACAGATGCTGGAGGATTATGGGATTTCACAGGACACCATGTCCATTTCATATGATAACACGAGCGCGATACACATATCCCGCAATCCAGTCCAGCATTCACGCACAAAGCACATCAGGATACGTGAGCACTTTATACGACAACTTATTAAAGAGAAAGTTGTATCCCTAAGTTACATTCCCACCGACCGTCAGTTAGCTGATATTTTCACGAAACCTTTAGATGCCCTTAGATTCGAGTGTCTTAGAAAATCTTTAGGGATTTGCACAGTTGACTGAAGGGATGGTCCGTGTCTAGGATAGGATGCTTTGTCATGTTTACATCATATGATTCCTATTGCTAGACTATATCTTATGTATTATTATTACTTTTATATTGTTTTCAAAAAAAAATGAAAAGATAAAAAAGATTTTATTTTTTTTATAAAAATTTTAGAAAAGAACAAAAAGATTTTCTTTTTATAAAAATTTTAGAAAAGAACAAAATTTTTTTTTTGCACCTTTTATGAATGAGCATTTCAGATAGCCAAGTCACAATTTCATTTCATTTATTCATGTGACTATTTGATAGTGTTTTGAGACAATATATCTTGTCATTTTTGTGCTTTATAATGTTTGGAGTCATTAAGATGTAACTAAGTGTTACTTCCTACATGTTTGACTCATGATTTCCTTTATTGCACACATGCACGGATTTGTTTGAATATTGTTCTTGTCTTATCACATGTTGGTTGGGTGTTTTCACTTCAATCCTGTCCTTAAAATGAACCAAGTGTGATAAAACTTGATAAGAAAGGTTTGCATGTAATAACCGTTTTGGTGAGACTGTGTTTTTTATAATGGGGAGGGGCTGCGAAAGGTAAATATCTATCCTTTGCGCAAAAGTCACCGTTAAAACATACCTAAAAAATAGAGGAATTTTATTATCCGGGGTCCAAAGAGGTTAAAAGAGCCCGAAAAATTTAATGGCAATAAAAAAAAATACATGCCAAATATGGGCCATTAGGTTTCACCATCAATTCTCCAAAGTTTGAGAATTTAGTTTATCACCTCTAAAAGAAAATATATCTGAGGGAGTTTGGTTGGAAAATTTAAACGGGTTGCACGTCCTTGAAAATCTTGAAAAAGCGCTAAATAGTTTTGGACGTTATTGGTGTGGAAATCACTTTTACTTTGATTTGTTGATTTGATTAAGACGATGTCATCTAAATTCAACAATTTTTACACCTAAGGATACTTTTGATGTTCATTCGTTAGGAGTACACGTATGCATCGTGCACATATGATTAATTGAGTTTATTTTCCTATCGAATGTGTTCATACCCCTACATTTACGCTATCATCGACTTTGTTGTTTTTGTGTTCTTTCATGGTGTGATTCTTTGTTATATATTTTGGGTAAAAAAAAAATAAATCAAAAATAGAAGATTCTTTTATTCTTTGTTGTATATTTTTTTTTAAAAAAATTGAAAAATTCAAAAAAATAGAAGATTCTTTGATTCTTTGTTGTATATTTTGAGTAAAAATTTGAAACAATTCAAAAAATAGAACATTTTTTTTTGTGACATTTTTCATGTGTTATGCTTTTCATATTTGTCTATTTGGGGACATCATAAAAAGGAGGAGAATGAATTATGTGGGAGAAAATCTTATTGATTTATCTATGATTTGCTTAAACTCAATTGATCTTTGATTTTTGCATATCATTATATTTCAAACTGTTGCGTGTCACGTGTATTTTCTTTATCTCATGTGTGTAGGTACAAAGTTGATATCTATTGGATTGCACACCCTGATGAGAAAAGCTTTGGGAGTTTCTAAAGTGTTAAGATTTGAAGATGTTTGATTGAAGACATGTCATTTAGTATTCTCAGTTTGAGGGTTTAAAGGGGATATTATCATATGTCATTTGTTTTGGGAGATTGCATAATTCGGATTTTTATGTATGTACCGGCATAAACATAGGGGGAGATTTGTAAGGACATAATTTTATAAATGTCCGAGTAGTATCTAGGAATTTTCTATTTTCCTAGATTACAGTTTGTATGTCTAATACCTCTACATTCGGCACGTCTCTACACGATCTCATACGACGACCTCAATCCAAATTTCGGGAATCAAGCATTCAACATATCCATCATGTGTCCCACATCGGCCTAAATGACTTCACGTTCCACGATTTTAGGCACTTTATGCAAGTGGTACGCAAGAGAAGTCAAAACAGTGAAAGAAGGCTCGATATGAAAGTTCAAGGGCATTTTGGTAATTTTTATAGTCACCATCCGGAGGACTGGTCAACTGGAAAGTTGAAGATCTCGATTCCATGAAGATACTGGAAGAAACGGCACCTCAATCCGAGCTATGGTGAAGAAGTTATGGCCTTTTGAAAATGGAGAAGAAAAATAATAATGAAGTGACGCAAATCTCTTTTTAGTCTTCATTATTTTTTCTTCTTCCTCATTTTAAGGGTCTTGTCTTCATCATTTTAAGGCCTTTGTCTTCATCATTTTAAGGGTCTTGTCTTCATAATTTTAAGTCCTTTGTCTTCATCATTTTAAGGGTCTTGTCTTCATCATTTTAAGGCATTTGTCTTCATTATTTTAAGACTTTATACCTCTTTAAATGCACACTTAATTCCCATTCATCAAGTGCATATTTCTAAACCTTCAAGAGGTCTTATACACTCAATTGGAGTATTTTGTGGAGAAGCCGGTATCTTCTTCATTGCTGCCCATCTGGAATTCACGGGAGATTCCAGCCGATGACATCGGAACCGACACCTACGGGTATTTTCGTATGTCACACTTATTTTAAGTATAATCCGTGTAAACCGTTCTTTACAAATTATTGTAAAAATAATATGGTTTTGCCCTGCGGGGATTTTTCCTGATATGCTGTGTCACATGCTATATTTATTTTAATTGATAAATCATCTAGATGCATGTTTTAGGATTTAATTGAAAAACGGTATTTAATTAAATAATTGTTGTATTTGAACAAAAGTGCACTCTTCACTTTTCATGATGTCCCCAAATAGACAAAAATAAAGAACACAAATCAATGAAAATGGAGAATGTCACAAGGTAATAAAACTCTCTTTTTAAATTTTTTAGAATAAAAATAAATATACAATAAAAATAACACCATGAAAGAACACGAAAATAACCAAGTCGGTGATAACGGAAATGAAGGGGTGTGAAAAAATTCGATAGGAAAATCAATGCATGCAAACATAACATTTGTGCACGATGAATTTTAGATATTCATAACGAATGAACTCAATATCTCCTTTAGGTGTAAAAATGGTTGGATTATAAGAAATTGACTCAATAAAATCAACAAATCAAAGCTCAAAGTGATTTCCACACCAATAACGTCCAAAACTATGTAATGCTTTTTCATGACTTTCAAGAGCGTGCAAACCCATTTTATATTCCATTCAAACTCCCTCATTAAATAATAATGCTTTTTATTTTTTTCTTATGAGGTGAGAAAACTAAAACCTATTGGCCCACTTTTTGGGATATTTTTCTTTTTTTTTGCCTTATTAATTTTTTCGGGCTCTTTTCAACCTCACTGGACCATGACTTCTATTTTTGCCACATTATTTTTGGTCCTATTTAAACGATGTCTTAATCAAAAAGGACGAATGAGTACCTTTTGTAACACTTCCCCATTTTTCTAAATCACAAAAACTCACTGCAATGGTTCTTACATGCACTATTATCTTGTCAAGTTTTATCGCATTTGGTTCGTGTTATAGACAAAATTGAGTTGGAAACACTTAAGGCAACATGTGATATACATGTACAATACTTAAATAATACTGTGCAAATGTGTAATAAAGGATATAAGGAGCCAAACATGTAGAAGATATCTCTAATCTCATCTCAATGACTCCACACATTGTAAAGTACATGGATGAAATGATGTAGCATCTCAAAACACTATCAAACAGTCACGTGAAATATGTAATGAAGTCATGGCTATCTTAAATGTTCATCCATAAAAGGTGCAAACAAAATACAAAACTATTTTTGTGTTTTTCAAAACTTTTATTAAAAAGAAAATCTTTTTGGATATTTCAATTTTTCATAAAAAAAAGAAAATCTTTTTATATTTTTTGAAAATTAAAATAAAACAATAATGATACAATCTAGAGATAAGAATCATATGATATAAACATGAAAAATGCATCCTACTCTAGACATCGGACCACCCCTCAGTCAACTATGCAAATTCCTAAAGACTTCCTAAGATTCTCGAATCTAAGGGCGTCTAAAGGCTTCATCAAAATGTCGGCTAACTGGAGGTCGGTAGAAACAAAACTCAAGGATACGAACTTTTCTTCGACAAGCTCAAGAATAAAGTGATCGCGTATCCTAATGTACTTTGTGCGCGAATGGTGGACTGGATTGCAGGATTTGTGTATCGCACTCGTGTTATCACAAGTCATGGTGTCCTGTGATATCCCATAATCCTCCTGCATCCCCTTCATCCACAGAAGTTGCGTGAAATAACTCCCGGAGGCTATGTACTCAGCCTCCGTAGTGGACAAAGAGATTGAGTTTTGCTTCTTGCTCAACCAAGAGACAAGAGAAGAACCAAAGAAGAAACACCTACCAGAGGTGATCCTACATCCATCTGCATCCCCGACCCAATCGACATCCGAATAGGTGGATAAACGTTCATCGGTATCAAAGGAATACCAAATACTAAAAGAGACAGTCCCACTAACGTATTTGATAATATATTTAAGAGCATGTAAATGTGACTCTTTCA
This sequence comes from Sambucus nigra, assembly GCA_949130495.1. Classification (NCBI taxonomy): domain Eukaryota; kingdom Viridiplantae; phylum Streptophyta; class Magnoliopsida; order Dipsacales; family Adoxaceae; genus Sambucus; species Sambucus nigra. The sequence continues at coordinate 1,326,525 of CASBWL010000058.1, forward strand.
GGGATGCCTGATATCGCGCACATACTCCAACACTAAAGGATATGTCGGGACGACTGGTAGTCAAGTAGATAAGACTACTTACCATACTCCGATACAAGGTTTTCCCTACGTCCTTGCCTAATGTGTCCTTGCTAAGCTCTGTTGAGGTACTCATCAGGTCCGTACGTGCGTAGCAGAGTCTAGACTAAATTTCTTCATAAGGTCTCTAGCATACTTGGATTGGGAGATAAATATCACATCCTATAGCTAATGAACCTGGAGACTAAGGAAGAATGTAAGCTCACCAACCATGCTCATCTCAAAATCACTCTTCATCTCCTCCTCAAAGTTGAGAGCATGAGACTATGTCGTCCACATAGACTTGGGTAACCAAAATAGCACCGTCTCCTCTCCGAACAAACAACGCCTTATAAAATCCCCCTCTTATAAAGCCACGGGATAAAAGATAGGAAGTAAGCCTCTCGTACCAAGCAAAGGGTGATTATTTCAAACCATGTAGGGATTTTCTCATAAAATAGACATGATCAGGGTGCTGAGGGTCTTCAAACCCTTTTGGTTGTTCAACCTAAACTTCCTCCTGTAGAATGCCATTTAGAAAGGCACTCTTGGCATCCATCTAGTATAACTTGAAGCACAGATGACATGCGATGGCGAGTAGTAAGCAGACGGACTCGAGCCTCGTAATAGGAGCGAATGTCTTATCAAAGTCTACACCCTCTATTTGTGTGTAGCCTTGAGCGATTAACCTAGCCTTATTTCAGATAATGGTACCATTCTCGTCCATCTTGTTCTTATAGATCCACTTGGTACCAATAACATTTCTCTCACTATATCGGGGGACTATATCCTAGACATTATTCTTCTTAAACTAAAGTAACTCATCCTACATAGCAGATATCTAGTATTCATCCTTGAGTGCTTCTTTTACATTATTGGGCTCGACTTTAGACGTGTAGAAAATAAAGCTAACCACGTTCTCTAGTTGAGTACGAGTCTTAACCCCTAGGGTGGGATCTCCTAGAATAGCAGTAGGATCATGACTCTTGCAAACCCAAGCAAGTTTGTCCCCTGAGACAAGATTATGGTCCACCCTGGGTATGGAAGGCATAATGGGATCATCAACAGAAAGTGTGTCATCCTCACACAAAAGGTTAGAATCAACAAATGTCGCCAGTTCTTTATCTTGCACGGTGATGTTTATTGACTCCATAACCTAAGATCTACTTGGTTTAAACACCTAATATGCTCTACTAGTCGATGAATATCCTAACAATCTCCCCTCGTCGCTCCAGGAGTCAAACTTTCCTAATTGCTCTCCATCCCATCGGATGTAGCATTTTCTCCCAAAGATACGAAAATATGAAAGGTTGGGCTTCTTTTTAGGCCATAATTCGTATGGCGTCTTAAGTGTGTCTGAACGAAGGTAAACCCCATTCACCGTATGACATGCGTTAGACACTGCCTCCACCCAAAATCTCCTAGCAACCCTACGACCTAGAAGCATAAATCTAGCCATCTCCTGAATCGTCCTATTCTTCCTCCCAACAATTCAATTTTGCTGATGAGTTTTCACAGTAAAAAATTTGTGTTTGATCCCAAGGCTATCACAAAAAAGATATACTTTAGCTTCCTTAAATTCAGTGTCGTTGTCACTATGTATCCTATTGATAGCGACTCCGTGTTGATTTTGCAAGACACTGCACTTGGTCGTAAGAAATTCCACAACATCGAATTTCTCAATTAAAAAATGTACAATCGAGTAACGGGAGAAATCATCTATCATCACGAGGATATACCTCTTACCACCCAAACTCCCAGTACGTGTAGGACCCATCAGATCCATGTGTACCAACTTAAGCACTCATGAAGTGGTAATGGAATTTAACTTCCTATGGGGGCTATGAACTTGCTTTCCCAATTGACAGTGTACACAAACCACGGAAGTCAGCTTTCCAAGTGATAGTAAGCCACGCTCTAGGTCCTTTTTAACTAATCTCTCCAAATCTCTAAAATTCACATGACCTAGACGTTGATGCCAGAGATCTATAAGAGTGATCGTGGTGCTATTGCAGACAAATAAGAACTTGGGCACAATCCCATAACAATTATCTTCAGCCATCACCCCTTGCAATAGAAATTTATCGGCTTGATTATAAATATTGCATTCATTATGGTCAAACTTTATTGTAAATTTTGCGTTGCACAACTGGGTAATGCTGAGTAAGGTCGCTTTTAAAACTTTGAGGTACAAAACATCCTCTAGCTTAGGAAATCCTTGTATCTTTACTGTACCACGTCCTATTATGCTAGACTTGATCCCATATCCAAAAGTTACTTTGCCTTCCTTTCTATCCTCTAGGTGGTTAAAGAATGACACATCACTAGTCATGTGTCTGGAGCACCCACTATCAAAGTACCACTGATAAGTATTATGTGTTTTCAGAGAAACATGAACAACAAGAGCTTTTTCATCATGCTTAGGCACCCAAGATGTGGTAACCTTTTGTTTTCCCCTGTCATTTTTTACTTTAGTCGGAGTTTTAGAAGTGTCCACTGATGGCATAGAAATCCGTTGGAACTCTTCCATTAAACTTTGAGATGTGGTGACTAGAAACTCAACTTACTCTCTAAGACTCAAAAGATTTCTAGCGTCACGTCATCGAGTAAAAGTACGTCATGCCTGACCCAAACTATAGCAAAACTCCCTAAGATGACCTTTTCTTTTATAATAGGTACAAAAATACACAATCTTAGGTCGACCTTGGTTTGGTTTTCTTGGAGGACTCTTTTCTGGGTTTTTAGTGGGTGGCCGTATGGATTTGAAGTAAACTCAGGAATTAGTTTCGATGTCATATGAGATGTGGAAACGTCATCAAAACCTATTCCCAAGCTTTCACCAAAACCTAAAGTAAGGTCGAGGAACATCTTTCCCATCTTTCCTGATCTTCCCTCTATTTTTACCTTGACCTCTTGGGCTCTCTCAAGATCATGAGTGAGTTGGTCTACAAGGGCTTCAAGTTTCTTTCGAGTGTCCAGGGAGGAATGAAGTTCACTCGTCAGACTAGCCACTTGCTTGGTCAAGTCCCCTTTCTCTTTCTCTAAAGAACTCTCTCTCTTTCCAAATAATCTTTCTCTCTCCCTAGACTGACTCTCTTACTCTATGCAAACTCTCTCTCTCAACACAAATGGTTTCTCTCTCTCACTCTCAAGGCAGTGCTCATGGAGGACTCTCTCTATCTCGTTTCTCCTAAATCTTTCTCTAAGGCAGCTATCATAAGAGATAATGCTTTGTTATGCTTTTTAGTTTTGAACGAATCATCATATAAATCATTGTATGCGCGTTGTAAATCACTCTCGCTCTCACTGGCAGCATCCTCCCCTCACTCATATCACTCTCACTATTGAGGTGTCCTTGTGAAGTTGCATCCTCATTGTCTTGAGGATTACTATCAGTACTCACATGACTAGCTATGAATGCGGTGAAGTTACATTCATGTGGTGGCTCGTCTCCAGAATCCACTAACTCGAGCTCACTATCGTCATTAAGGGAGGCATTTAAAGTAGCTTTGCCTTTGCCTTGACGCTTCAATCTAGTAGGACACTCAAACGCCTTATGACCTCTACCCTCACACTCATAACATATCTCCTCATCTTTCTTAGGCGTGTCCTTTTTATCTTTTTCAATTTTTTTTCAGACTCATTTTTCTCAAAATTGTTTTTATCTTTAAAATTTCCATTTTTCTTTAATTTGAGAAATTTCTTGAATTTTTTTGCAAATGAGGCCAGATTATCTAAGTAAAAATCGAATTCAGAATCAGGCATGTCTTCCTCTCTTCTCTTAGATGACTCACCTCTCTTTCTTGTTGATCCCTCACTCTTCCTAGCATGGGCTTTAAGTGCTACCCCTTTGTTTTTTGATTTTATTGTATTAGGAAACATGTCAATTTCATTGGTTTGTAGGTCTCCAACTGATTCCTCTAATTCCAGCCTACTCAAATTTCCTAATGAATTTAACACATTGACTTTGGGGATAAAACACTTAGGCAGTGATCTAAGAATTTTCTCAACTACTCTAGCATTAGGAATATGTTCACCTAAATTGAAACTAGTGTTTATAATATCAAATAAGCGTGCATAGAATTCATCAAAACACTCAGATTCATGCATAGTGATTGTTTCAAATTGTGTAGTTAAGTTTTTCAATTTTGATTATTTCACTGCACTAGTGCCTTCATGGCTAAGTTGTTAAACATCTCATGCCTCTTTAGATGTGGTGCACATCATAATGCGTCGAAAGTCCTCAGGGGTGACGACATTCGAAAGAGCACTAAGCTCACGTGAGTTATATGTGCTCCATTTAAATTCGCCCTTAGTCTAATTAGTCACAGGTTTAAGATTCGTTACATTATTAGCAGTGACAGTGGGAGAAGTCCACCCTCTTTCACATACAACGCAGACATGTTCGTCTATGGCTTTGAAGTGAGATTTCATACGGGCTTTCCAATATGCGTAATTTGACCCTTCAAAAATTGGCTCTCGATTATACAAGTTTTCCATTGAAATTGCCCTTTTTAAAAAATCAATTTTAAGAACAAAATTGATATCCAGAAATTTTTTCCACAAATAATAATTCACAATAAAATAGTGAATATGCTCTGATACCAATTTGAAAGTGCACAGACAATTAATGTTCCAACTTGTTTAATAAAATTCCAATTTTTATCCCAAAAATCCTAACTCTTGCAATTAATTGTGACAGACAATTTAAATTAATTCAAGCATGTAAGGCAGTCAAAATATGAGGAAAAATAACCCAAAGAGGCAAAACCTTTTTGTATTATTTCACTTTAAATTGTAACACTTATAATTACAGAGAAATATAGTGACACACGAATACCTGAAGGCGTCAGTTCGGCTTCGTCAGCAAGAGATCCCGCAAGAGCTCCAAGTCAGCAATGGAGAATCAACCTTCATCTCCACACAAGCACTCCAGATGAGTATAACAATTGTCTCTAGGGGTTATAAGACTCACATATATGTTTGGGAATGATTTGTGAATCAAAAAGGTAGAAAACCCATGAAAAACGAAGTCTGGAAATATGCAGTAGATCTGAAAAAATGTGAGTGCCAAAGACTTGAAAAAGGTGAGTGCCAAAGACTTGAAAAACATGTAGAATGGGCACGGCTATTTATATAGAAATCGAGGCGGCGTGTCTCTCGAACGAAATAGGGCGTCGCTCCAACGATATGACATGTGGCTTAAGAGACTTTGGGCGACATGCACATGTCGTTTGAACGACCTGCCTCTGTTGCTCGAACGAGCTCAACGTCATTTTTTCTTCGACTCAACACTTAGAAAAATTTCTTCTTTCGAAGTAAAAACATTCTAGACCTTTAAAAATATTCTATAAAAGTTCCCAAATATTTATGCGAACATTAAAAACTCCAAATAAATTATTTTACCATAATCGTGAGTGGAGTAGTGAGAACGGTTGAATGTTGAAGACGCACGTTGCACGATTGCTCGACGATGATTCACTACGCACGTATGAAGATAGTGGGAGAATGATAACTTCGGATCCAAGTTGAGCCCGTCATGGGTGAACGTGTTGACCTGCCAAATGTAGCGGTATCAGTGATACTACGTGTGATCTAGGACATACAGAAAACTTTCTAGATTCAAAACAGACATTTATAAAATCATGTCCTTACATTGCCCATCTCTAGTTTAATTAATGAATAAATATTAAAATCTGAATTTGTGATTTTCTCTAGAAAATAATTCACCCTCTCTCGAGGCGTAAATAAATATTGTAAAATTGTAAAATTAATATTCAAAGGTGCTTAATAAATAAAAAAAACATAAAGTAAGATCAAATTTCCAATCGAGTCAATTTGTATGTAATTGGCATAATTCTGGAAAAATTGTTTAAGTCGTAGGATAGACCTTGTGTTTTTTATCCCACTGATGAAGACGTAGCGACCACGCTTCAAAGATTGAATGTCGTGTTTAACGTGCAAAGTTTGTCTTCACGTTACCGAGAATCTCACAGGTATGAATGTGTATTAATTTTGTGTTCTTGGAAATATTTTTAAGGGAGTTAGTTTTTTTATTTAAAAATGTTTGGAACTATTTTTTAATAACTTTTTAAAGAAAAAATTTCTGAGTATATTTTTGTTAAAACGAGATATAAAATCGTTAGAACGAAAATGCAGTGTTCGTTCAAACGACTTTATAGCTCCTTAGAAAGAATTTGAGATTTCGTTAGAACAAACATCAAACGAACTTAAAACGAGAATTCTCTACATAACATGTCTTACTTTGTTAGAAGCTCGTTGGAAGTTGGTTCAAATGATATTGCCGTCTCATTCGAACGAACTGAGGTTTTAGTTCAAACGAGATGCTATTCTCATTCGAATGACTTAAGTTTTCATTCGAACAAGTTCACCGCCTTGAAATTCGTATTTTTCTATTTAAGGTTTTTTTAGACTCAAAATTTTTAGGAACTTTAGGCAAAAAAACGTTTCTACACCTGTTTACCAAAGTCACCCTTAATGATTCAAAATCCAAGATTCATATTTCCTATGCTTTGAGATCTTGTTTGGGATCCAAACTTTATTTCTTTCATATTGAGAGAACTTATTTCGTGTGGTGAACTCTGTACGTGTTGCTTGCGGGGCTTTACGGTTGCTGAGCCTCATCGGTGGTTACCTAGGTACGTGTGGACTCGTGTATTGGGGTAGCTTTCATGGGTGGACTCATGTGTTGCACTGTAGAGGAGTGGTTGAAGATAGAAGAGCGTCAAGACTTATGGGGGATCGAGTTCTTGTGTAAGTCTAGTGTCTGTGCTTTGTAAAACCATTTCATAGTGAAGTTTTGGCTGGGCCGTCCGAGTTTTTTTCCATCTTGAGTTTTCCTCATACAATGACGTATTATTCGATTTGTTTATTTTATCCGTTATCACCTAGATGCATGTTTTAGGATAAAAAAATAAAATTGGATAAATTATTTTATCGCTACAACTCAGTTTGAAATTGGGTGTATTTATTTAAAGGTTCAATATTTAATAAATTAAAAAATAGAAAAATAATTTTTTTTATAATGACCGTGCTTTTTGGGTGTTTTCATATGCACTAACAAGTGGTATCAGAGCAAGTTGCACTAATTTATCATGTAGATCCTTATTTAGTGTTATTTAGGGTGGGTATTTATCCTTCTCTCTTGGGTTTGTTTCTATTCTTCTCGATGGATTCATGTAGTGATAAGTTGTCCAATACGTTTAGTGAAGACAAGTTTGATATTCGAGAGGAGTTTAATAAGCTTCATAATTGTGTTAGAAAATTAAGTCATTTGAATTTGAAATTTGCTAAAAAAAATTAAAAATTCTTGAAAAATAAAATTTTCATTTTAATGCAGCAATGGAGCTTTTGCAAACTATTCAAACTCAAAGATGTTTCTTTCGTGAGAAGCTTGTGGATATGGGACGTGATTTTAAAATTTTAGAACTGTCCAAGAAACAGAGTGATGATAGAGTTCGGATTTTAGAAAAGGAATTAGAGGACTAAAAAATTTATAGGGTTTGTGTACGTGCCAATAAAGATAGTGATAAATTGATTTTGGATTTGAAGGCACGCGAAAAGACTCTTAGGGATAAGTTTCCTTGCATTGAGGGGAGAGAGATAACCTTCTAGTAATTATTGAAAATTCGAAGGAGTCTATAAAAATTGAAGAGTATAATTATTTGCTTGTGTCTAGAATTTTGAGGTTAAAAGCTAATTTAAAAAACTCGGGTAGTTTTGGTAGTGATGGTACTTGCTCCTTTGATTCTAATGCTTCCGTTACCAAAGCGAAGACTATTTTTTATTTTATAGGGTTAACCACATACAAGGACGTTAGAAAAGGTCAATCCATAAGTAAAATTCCTCGTGTTTACACATGTTTGCATTGTGGTAGGAAAGGTCACCTTAGGGTGTTTTGTTATGGCCTTAGAAGAGTTCCTAGGAAGTTGAAGTCTAGTGTTCCCTTGGTTCCCAAAACTCGACGCGTTAAGTATACATCTATTTGGGCTAGGAAATATATTTTTTAGACGCTAAATGTTAGGTTGATTAATTCTCACATGCTTGCACATGATGCTTCACATGCTATATCTTATGGGTGACTGCTTGAATGATTTTATTTGTCATACTCTAGATGTGCTTCATAATATATATTTTCTAGTGCTATGACATGTGCACCTTTTGTATTTTATTTTTCTTTTATTGAGTTATAATGGAAAAATACAAAAAGATTTTCTTTGATAATTTTTTTTTGAAAATACAAAAAGATTTTCGATTTTGTGTATTTTAGATTTACACATATGGTGAAGAATATTGGTGTGTTTAAATCCAATTCACTGCACTTTCCATGTGGCTAGGACATTTGGTTATGATTGTAGATTCTTAGATTGTTCCTAACCATGTTTGCATGGAGTTTTTTCGAACTTGATCGGCTTAACGGATTCGTCTTTGTATATGTCTTCGCACACTCACGCCCGAGCTTGTTGAACATTAACGCCACATTTATATTTGAGCTTTGTGAAATTTTCTCCCATCGATTTTCTCATCTACATGTTTGTGACTATGGGGGATTTGTGCATGTAAGAATCGTTGCCCGTGAGGTTTGTTTGATTATTTTTGAAAAATAAGAGGGTGCACGGGAAAGGGCTAAGAAAGGAGAAAATCTCCTTTGCGGGAAAGCCACCATTGGTAGGAACCTAATGAAAAAAATTAAAGGCAATAAAAATAGAAAAATTGCTAAAAGGCCAACATAGTTTAGTTTGTGTGATCTTTCAAAAAGAAATAACTTCAAAAGAATCAAGAAAAGAAAAGAATATAAAATATGTTATATGTTTATCTTTTGAGGGTGCTTAGTTGAAGACCAAAGGGTTTGCACAATGAATCCTAGTTATGAATATTTTGTCATGACGCTATTGATTTGTATAATCATCACTATTCTAGGCTTGTGTGCATTGTGCTTGTTTGTTAATTAAGTTCACTTTATTTTGTCATTTGAGGCTAAAACATTATTTTGATAATGTTTTGCGATGAATTAGAAATTCTTGAATATACTTGAGTGTTTGGATCATAATTCGTTTTTATCTAGTTAACTCCCATTCACTCTATCCCACATGTTTAAACACATCGATACTATGCTAACGTGTAAAGATTATGTATTTTGTGTCGAGTTTTGTGGTCGTTTATACCTATATATGTGTGCCGTATTTTCTTTGGTATATTATGCATATATTATACATGGTATCGTGTTTTGAGTACTTGCGGGTTGCATTTAGTCCACGCATACCATATGCTTGATCATTTGGATTATTTGAGCTTGAGTTACCAGGTTGTGTTGTTTGATACACTTCACACCGTTTCATGCTTTATTCCCTTCTCCCTAGGTTTTAAATTCTTGGTATCAAATTTTCTTCAATTGGTATCTTACGATCACGTATTTAGGGGAGTAATTGTTTATGCTATCTTGTTTTGTCCATTCTTGGACAAAAAGGGGGAGAAATGGTATATTTTCTTTGCATTATTAGGATGTCCTTATCTTAGAGGGAGACGTCTTACCTAGGCTGAGATTGTTTTAGACATTGTTAGATGTTTATACATTTGCAGATTTAGATATTGTTATATGTTTATATTATCCTTGCATCTGAAGGTGTATTTAAATGTGCAAGTCTATAGGTTTACATTAATGCGGCAAAGTTTTTAAGGAAAACAAAGATACTCATGTTTGTGTATCTTTTGAGCGTCTGTACTCTTTTTACTTTTTTGTGGTTGGAGAATGAGTCTTTTTAGAGCGCTTGATGGCCAATAGGATTTTTATTTTGATTTTGTCCCAGAATAGACAAAGGGATAGATTTGTAAGGACAAATTTTCATTCGAGTCAATTTGTATGTAATTGGCATAATTCCATACAAAACTATTTGAGTCATATTCTAGACTTTTAGTTGTTGATCCCATGAGCCTATGACGTTATTTGATGAAGACGTAGCGTCCAATATTCAAAGATTGGATGTCGTGTCGTGCTTGTCGTTCCAAGTTTGTCTTCACGTTACCGAGAATCTCATAGGTATGAATGCGTATTAATTTTGAGTTCTTGGAAATATTTTTAAGGGTGTTAGTTTTTTATTTAAAAATGTTTGGAACTATTTTTTAAAGAAATTTTTTCGGAGTTTATTTTCATTATAACGAGATATAAACTCCTTAGAACGAAAATGCAGTGTCCGTATGAACGAATTTATAGCTTGTTAGAATGAATTTGAGATTCCGTTAGAACATACATCAAATGAACTTAAAACGATAATTCTCTATGCAGAAGGTCTTACTTCGTTAGAAGTTGGTTCAAAAGACATTGCAGTCTCGTTCGAATGACTTCAGTTTTCTTTAAAACGGTTCGTCCCCTTAAAATTTGTATTTTTCTATTTAAGGTGTTTTAGACTCAGAATTTTTAAGAAGCCCAGAGTTTCACCCTTTACATTTCAAGATCCCAGATTCATAATTCTTATGCTTTGAGATTTTATATGGGCTCTAAACTATGTTTCTTTCATATTAAGAGAACTTGTTTGGTGCAGTGAACTCTGTACGTGCTGATGGCGGTGTTTAATGGTTGTTGAGCCTCATCGGTGGATAACGAGGTACGCATGGACTCGTGTGCTATGGCAGCTTGAGTGGGTGGACTGCTGCGTTGCACTATGGAGGAGTGGTTGAAGATAGAAGAGCGTCAAGACTTGTGGGGGATCGAGTCGTTGTGTAAGTCTACTTTCCGGTTTGGGTTTTCCTCGTACATCGACGTATTGCGCTATTAGTTTAATTTATCCGTTATCACCTAGATGCATGTTTAGGAAAAAAAGATATATTGGATAAATTATTTTCTCTCTAAAACTCGTTTTAACATTGGGTATATTTATTTAAAGGTTCAATCTATAATATATTGAAAAATACAAAAATAGAATTTTGATAGTGACCATCCTTGTCGGGCATGTTCATATGCGCTAACACAGAAAATAAAAATAATTATGTTATGGGTTTCAATTCACCCCTTGAATATGGGTGTTTAGCCTCTCATTTCGGTATTATTACATATAAAATGTTATAATGACATAATAAGAGGTACAAAATCAACAACTAAAGAGAACAAAATAAAAACCAAGTCTCCTCAAATTTTTATTACACTATCAGACTTGGACATAAATAATAATTCACAAATCTGAATTTTACAACACTAAAAAATGTCAGTAAACTCAAAATTTATGTATCACAATATATTCAGCCTCACACTCAAATGACTAAAAAAATATAAAAGAATAAATAAAATTTTATATAACACTACTCCTAAAACTACACCAAAAATGAGCTCCAAAAATGGAGCTCCAAAACTTATCTATCTTCCCTTGTTGAAATTCTTCCCCTGAGAATCGAGCTGCTGACCCTTTGGTTTACAAAACATGTGGATACCACTATGCTACAATGTTGCTCAATTGGTTTACTAAGTGAAAAAAAAAACTTAATCCCTTAAAGTTTCCAGCTTCCAATAATTATACATTAAACCCAAATCTTCTTAACTTTTGCAAATGACCTCTAAAGCACAAACCGCAAAAACCTACTTGACCCTAATTTTGATGCTGTTAATATTTCATAAGTGCTTGGGTAATGGGATTTGACTTTGGGTATGACCTGGGCTTTGACGTTTCCTTAGTTTTAAACTTTACACGGTCATAACTTCTTCGTTTTGAGTCCAACTGACTCGCCGTTTTGAACCCATCCATCCCTTGATTCAAGGCCTACAATTTTTGTGTCCGAATTTAGTCATTTAAAATTATCAATTTGCCCTTGAAAGTGCATATGTGGCATTCTTTTGCTCAAATTGCCTTGAGATAACACGTTGGAGTCCGCAAGTATGTTTTTACCTACAAGATAAACAAAATACCCACATAAGGCCAATTTTATCGAGAATTAGCAATTAAAATGAATCTATTTTAGGTATAATTATAACACTTTTGGGTGGTTATCAAGAAAAATAATACAAAAAAAGAAAGAAAAATAATATATGCAATATGTACAATGGGTGAACTCCAAAATACTCCTCAATGTTTGAGATAAATCTGTCAAAAATTACAAACAACTCCCATACATATTTGTATATGGCTATTTCACCATATAGATTATCTCTTAATGCACTCTTAAATAATAACAAATATTTTCTAAAAATACAAATACTCCCACAATAAACTTGTACATAAAACTTCATCCTAAAAAGATAAATTTTAACTATATCACTCTATATTGAGATATTTGCGAAAAATACAAGCATTCTCTATGGAGTGATGGAGAAAAATTTATCCCATGTTTAAAACTAAAATGAATGGTCCTTTGAATTTGGTGCATCTCTTAGTAGTTGTAGGAGGAATGTGGAATAGGGTTTATGGGCTTTGGCTACGCAAGTTTTTGCTGGTGGGTTTGATGGGTAGTAAGAGAAAATGATAAAATGAGTTTAATGGTGGTTGTGGTGAGAACACAAAGAGGCAGAAAAATGGGTTAAGGTGGTGTGGGTAACATCTTGGGTTTGAATGGGTTTAAATATATGTGTATGGTATATACAAAGGATGGAGAGTTTGGGGTGTGTCGAGTGTAATGGAATAAGAGGTGGGGAGAATGACGAGTTTTATGGGTTTATGGGTAGGTGAGGTGTTTGGTTTATTAGCTGAGTGAAATGGATGAGGGGAAATGAGAATATAAGTAGTAGAGGAGATGTTTTATTTTAGGTAGTAAATGGGGTCCACACTCATGTCAGTATGAAGGGAGGTGAGTGAGTGCGAAATAAAATGGGTTTAATAGGGGACCATGGGTAGAACAAATGGGGTGTTGGGTTTAGGTGGTTTATAGAAGGGGGGGGGGGGGGGGTGCATATATACTCTAAAATACTATATATTAATATAAAAACAAATAAATTTGTATAAAAATAAAAATACATAAATACATACATATATAAAATAGTACACATAAATACATAAATGTTAAACATAAATACACCCAAATATAAATATAGTAATATACATACTAACATAAAAAAATGACACAAACCTATAATAATAATAATAATAATAATAATAATAATAATAATAATAATAATAATAATAATAATAATAATAATAATAATAATAATAATAATAATAATAATAATAATAATAATAATAATAATAATAATAATAATAATAATATAGGCACATAACACATATATAATTATATATATATATATACAAAATATAACATAGACACACATGGGATATGAGAAATGGAAATGGTTTGGGAAGGGTTTATGGGGTGTTTGGATGCCTCGAGTAACCAAAAATTGGAAATCAAGCTTAGACTCATTTTTATTGCCAATTCCTTGAATTAAGCATTTCGACACTGCAACTTCGCATTCACCTGCAAGATAAACAATTACACACAAAGGTCCAATATTATCGAAAACTAACAATTAAAGTGAGTCTATTTGGGCCATAAATATAACAATTTTGGGTGCTTATCAGCGAGTTATCTCTTCCCATGCATGATTTTCCATGTTTTGGGCAATGTCGAATGTGCACAACATGACGTTGCATGTGGGAATACCACCCATAATGCATGCATGCATGCGTATTACCCATTAGTAACAAAAATGTTGGGGATTGAAGATGGATTAAATAATGTCTTCAACCATCCCAAATCACATCAATAGTTTTATTCTTTTCTACTACTAAGAATGCAAATGCAATGGCGAATGAGAGACCATAATAGGTCATTCAAAACCATCTCAAACAATGGCATCTTGCAATAGTTCATCTTGTAAATATAATCAAAAACCACTACTAAAAGAAAAATGTAGATACTTAAATGGTTCAGGACGGTCCAAAATATGTCATCAACTTGACCGGTACTCTTATTTATCCTGTACTAATACTCATAATTCTTGTTAATTAATAGTGTTGGCCTGAAAATATACACAACCGGGGAATGAATTGAGTATATTGATTTTAATAGAAATTATAAAACTTTCTTAACTTCTTTTATAGATCAATTGCAATATGATAAATCCGTTAAAGTATGAATAATTAATCAACAATAGGCACAAGTAGTTAAGAGAGAGAGAGAGTTTAGAGAAACATTACAAATTGAGGCTTTAATGTGGTTAGTCTACAACCTACATCCATGCTCGATACGGTACTCGAGAAACTTAACTATCTCTGGTTCACTTAAGACTGAACCAAAATCCTTTCAAGGAACGACACCATGCACCCCACAACTAGGAAGATGCTTGGTATTCAAATTTGAAAACTTGAAAACTTGAAAACTACTGGGTGACTTAGAATTCAAACATACAAACTACTGAGGTTTGTGTGTTTGATGAAAGAACCCAAGGTAAATATTGGGACACCGACAATTCAAATTTGAAAACTAGACATTATGTAAATTTGAGTTTTCAAACACTTATATTCAATTATACATTTTTGTAAGGACAAATATCCAATAGAGTCATTTTTATGTAATTGCCTTCATTCCGTTTGGGCAAAACCATTTGATTAATATGTTAGGCCTTGGACGGTTTACCCCTAAAAACCTATGTTGTGTGTGATTAAAAACCGTAGAGTCCAAGTTAGAGCGTCTACATCATCATGTCATATTTCGTGCCAAGTTTCATCTTCAACGTCCATGGATCTCATGAGGTATGAATGCATATTGTTTTTTATCCTTAGAACTTCATTGGGTGTTGTTTTAAAATAATATTTGAGTCATTTTTAATTAAAAAGGTTTTTAAAGTAAAATTCTAATTTTTGTGAATGTGACAACCCGCCTACTAAAATAAGAGGTGGCCAGTCCGATACTCTAATAATCACAGGAATCATACATGGTCCATTCTTAGCATCACTGCCGATTAAATTAATTGCACGAGATAACCACCAATTATTTTAGAAAACGGACTGTCAAATTAAATTTTGCAAGTAAAAGAAAAACACTCAGACAATCCTATTTTAAAAAACGGTGGATACCAAAAATCAATGAGCAATAGAATACGATATGCATAAAGTAATAACCGAATAAGTTGTCGGTTAACATAAAAATACAAACAGGTTACACCGAGTATTACAGTTTAATATCGCATTATAATAAATGAGTACAAAACATGGGCAACACGCCCGAATAATATACTGAACATAACTAGAGTACAAGGAATAGAAACGTCTACAACAATTATCCTACAACATCCGCAAATTGCTATAGCTCCAAGACAATGGGAATGGAAAGGTCAATACGGGCATCCTTGCGGAGGAGCACCTGAATGGACAAAGAGTGCATGCAAAACAAAGAAATATGGAGGGGTTAGGGCCCGGTTTGATATGATTACCATGTAACTAAAATGCATGACAGTTATGAACGTAACTTTCTCTCGCAATAATACATAAAGGTTCTCACCCCTCATTATAAATGCACAACCTAACGCAATATCAATGCTAATGCTCAATGATCACATAAGCATGGGAGAACTCATCTACATATACTCAAGGAGACATTAAATCAACTTTTCACAACTCTACATGCACAGTTCCTATTCCTCTTCAGGAAATATATAAATGGTAATTCATTTTATCAAATGTTTACCAATACAATTTTTTTATCTCATTTCTTTCTTTACAAAGTCTATTTCCCTTCTTCCATCTAGGAAATATATTTAAAGCAGGTTTATTATCATAAAAATGTTTTTTCATAACATAACTTCTCATTTCCTTTCTTCCATCCAGGAAATATATTTAAAGCCATTTTATTATCATAAAATTCTTTAACATCAATAATGTCCCACATTATTATAAATAGTTATATTTCGTATCATATAACGTTTCTAAGACCACCCGTTCGAGTTTCCCCACTGTGCGCGCCCCTAAATGGATATCATCTTCCAGGGCCTCTCACCAGGACAACCTGGGATCCTATAACGCAAGACGTCGGGAAGCGGCCATATGCCTGCGAGTGAGTCATAACCACACCCAGAATTACCCCACTAGCGCAGAAAACACACAATAAATCTCATATGGCCTAGGACTAAATTCACCCTGCTTTCATTAGCCAGGGGACTTCACCTCACGTGCGCAACTTCCCTTATGATAGCGATTTAGAGAGGTGTGTTTACATAAATTATCATTTATGAAAATCATTTATTTTTCCATTTGAAAACATCCATATTTTTCAGTCTCAGAAATCATTTATTTTCAATGATAAAATATAAATTTTAGACTGTGCATCTCTTATTCTTAAAGTCATATTGTATTAATGACCTAAGTCCCGAAGTGCCAATATCCTCAAACTAGTCTCCAAGAGTCCACAACGATATCCTATGCCATGAAAGTGAGTCTCCCTCAATAATTGTCTCCCAAAAGTCCCAACATTATCATTTTATCTTCTATTAATTTTAGGTTAACTTCCTATATCATTCGGACATTAACCTACACAATCCAACCTTTAGAATAAGCCCAAATAACCCCATGCTAATCTAGGATATTTGTCTACCCAACACAACCCTCTAGGACTCCTCATTACTTCCCAAAGGAAGGTTCCTAAACCTCAAACCTAAAAGAAAAGGGCTAAAACAAAACTAAAAAAATCTCACAAAAACAAGGCATCCGAATCGATTCTCCCTATGGCCGAATCGATTCGCCCCTGATTGCGAATCGATTCGCCCAAAAGTGAATCGATTCGGCGAGTAAAACCAACATTCTTCCTTAGCCGAATCAATTCGGCCCCAACCCGAATCAATTCGATTTATCCAGACCCGTAACCTTCCCCTTATTCGAATCGATTCGCCCTAAGGCCGAATCGATTCGGCCCTGCAGATTTGCCCAATTTGGGCTACGGGTTGTATGAACCCTAAAATTTCAAAACCTCAAATCTTCCATTTTCTCCAACATCAACAACAACTAATTCTACCAAATGATTCCTACACAATAACTAACTAACTTATTTTCCTCAAATCAAATTAAACTACAAGATTAAGGGTTTAAAAACCAAATTCAACAAAAAACCCATTTATGGTTTAAATTCAAAAAACTATCTATACATACAATTTATCACATTAAATCATGATCTAGCAAGTAAGAAACTTGCCTCGAGTTTGTAGTCTCGAATTCTCTTCTGGTAGCAACGATTTTCGGCTCCAAATCTTCATTTCTCTCTATTTTCCCCATTTTCTCCTAAGCTCTCTCTTCTCTCCCTCTCTCTCTTGGCTTATAACATAAGATTGAGAAAATAAAAGGGTTGGGAGACTTAACCGGGTTTAAAACATAAATTCCCCTCTTTTCAATGTTGATACACCCTTAAAATGCCTCGTAACTACATAATTGAGCCATAACCGGTCAAAAGTGCCTGAAACTAAAAAATACAACTTGCTACCTAATTTGACTATCTCGACTACTCCAAAACTAACCACACCCCCTATTTTGGCATTCGGAGTAACGTGTAATATTTTTGTGTTCCAAATTCATTTTGATTCTTTAATTTTGCTCCATTCTGAATATAAATCATAATCGTCGTTTAAAATACAACGACTCAATAAAACAAAATATAACGCTATTTACCTTCTCATATCAGTAAATAGACAAAACACGATAAATATTACCCCTTAATATCACGGGAAATAATATTTACTCCAACTTCCACTATTTTATAAAATTAGTCCATCAGCCAAAATGATATAAAATAGTCGCTCAAAAGTTTAGCTTTTTACCTATCCCCCACTTAGAAGGGAATTTTGCCCTCAAAATTCAGGCGTGTCATATACTACGATTAGGGTGTACTATTCTGAACTATCATTCTTTCATCCTTAGCAAAATCCTCGGTATTGTGGCATCTCCATTGGACTTGTACTAAGGTCATCACTATTGCTCTTAGTCCACATTCTTCGTGCTCTAAAATAGCACCCAGTCGATCCTCAAGAACTATCGATCCTACCTTTCTACGGAGAAAAGAAAGATTCCTACATAACTCGGCATAAGTAACCTTTCCTCTTAAATCACATTATACCCTTCTTAGGGAATACTGCTGTGACACCCCGCCTAATTAAACATCGGGTGATCAGGCCTTCATTAAATTAAAACAGGTTTCTCAAATGGTTCATTCTTAGCATCACTGTCGAAAACTTTTTAATTACTAATCCCCTAAGTAAAATTAGACTGGTGCCAAATTTTATCTTTCTTACAACATCTAAATCAACCATGCGGAACAAAATACAAATAATCATGTACTATAATTCAAACAACAAAGTAAAAGTACAACAGAACAAAAGTATTACCGAATAAACTATCGGCTAAAAAATCCCAAACAACAATAGAATAACCATTAGTCTGAAACTAACATCTGAGACCAGACCACAAGTCCATACATAGAAGAATGTGAGATCTCGTACTAGATCTTAATGAGAGATATCGTCTAGTCAAAATCCTGTAAGCATCCACTGTGCTACAGCTCCGAGTCCCTGGAATGGAATCATCATACATGGCGTCCCTGTGGCTGGACACCTAAAAGGTTTTGAAAATATTTTATAGCAAGAGTTAGTACTCAAAACATTTTGAAAATATTTAGCAAGCGTTTATCACAATATAAAATGCGGTTATTGATTACACATGTTAGGTTCTCGTACACTCTCTTGAGTTTACTCACCCCTCATCTTTTGTGCACACCTAAGGTTCTACACTTAGTTTATCTAGCCATAACTCCCAAGCTAACTAAAACCAAAGTAGTCAACTGAACTTATCTGTACCCAAGTTCGAGTACCGCCCATACAGTACAACCGTTTCACTAACATCTCACGTATGTTAATTAGTTCTCAAGTAACATTTCATCTATCTTATTTTTCAAGACTTCTCATTTAGTTTCACTACTAAAATTACTACAATTTTAACAATTGTTGACCTCCCACTTGTGTAATTAAGTTTCACTACTTGAATTACTAAATAGATTTTCTCTATTTAAAGGTGCATTTCGTAATTAAGTTTCAATACTTAACTTACCAATTCAGTATGTATCTTTAAATACATAATATATATCAACCTACTAACACACAGGAGTAGAATATCATCAAGTATATGTATTTCACACACAATATATACTAAATATCAGTCATTACTATTTTGCCTTTTTTATACACGTAAAGGACTCTTGGTTTCAGAATGATTCATCGACCCCAAGTAAGAGTTGGTTCGGAATTATCCATTGAACCCAACTATTTTAAAATATATATATACACATATTCTGGTTCGGGACTCTCTCATCGCGACACCAGTTCAAAGTTTGGTTCGGCATTTCTCATCGACCCCAAACATATAATAACTTTATGTTAGTTCGGAATGTCTCATCGACCCTAACATAATTAATTTATGTATAATCTCTCTACCTAAAAGATCACATAATTCAGTAGGTACACGCCCGACCTATTAATCATATACGTACGTAATATTTAAATCTCATATATTTACCGTACAATATTCGCTTTACGATTTATCTCATTAATCGTATTTATTTGAGTATTCACACAACTCTAAGGGTCCTAGTTACCCCTTACATATAATTTAAGTAGTTATTGCTTACCCTACTGGTCTATTACTTAAATTGAATTTACTTCGCCCCGTAACTCAATTTCCGAAGTCCCCGATACTCTACTAAATCGGATTATTCTCTTTGGTCCGTAATCTAAGCCCTACACCCAATGGCCTTATTGGACCTCAACAATATACCTACTGGTCTTATTCTTACTCCGAAATAAGTATAATGTAAATCCTAGAATACTCATTCATTCCCGAACTCAACAAAGGATTTAACACAAAATTTTTGGGAACCAGCTTGCGTCGATCGATCGACGGCTGGGTTCGATCGATCGACATAGTCGATCGATTGATAGTTCGAGATCGATCGATCGATCGAACAGGGACAGACGCAGTCTGTCTTCTTTGTTGATCCTCTCCTCCATTAACAAATTTCCAAACTCCATTATTGTCCACCAAACTTCGAACCAATGATCCTAACATGTTTCCACATACACTAGGACAGTTTCTAACGTATCAAATACATCAAAACTCCAATTCCTTTAAAGAAATAATGAATTACACCCAGAATTTCTTGAAAACCCTAGTTATGGTGTTCTTCCCATATTATCATTCAAAATCCAGATTTTAATCCGAAAAATCATCAAGTCTAATCTGAATTATAATCCTCTACATAAGGTAAATCATTCTACATGCGATTCCTATCCCAACATGTATAAATATCATCTTTCTCCAATCAAAATAATGATTTAAACAAAAATATTCAAAAACCCTACACATGGGTATTATAACTTTATAATTTTTGCAATAAACAACTTGCCTTATGATCAGTAGGGTTTGATTTCGTGGTTGTTGTTGATGATTGATGATCTTCATCCTTCAATCCTTCTTCCCCAACAAGTTGATGGTAAAAATCCCTTTGAATCCTTCCCAATTCTTCCTTTTGCCTTAGAAAGTTGTGCCTCTCTTCTCTCTAATGGTATTGGTGTTGCCATGGGTGTTCTAACCCTAATTCCTCTATCATATGGCTGATATAAAACTCTAAATTTCGTAGGTCTCCATACCCTCTTATGTTAAAAGACCAAAACGCCCCCGAACGGTCTCGGTTTAGTCCAAAATTACCCCGGGACTCAACTAGTACCCCCGGGTATACTATTTTGACTAATTTGACCCTCCCGGACTCATTGGTGACCTCTAAATTATCCTTTGAGTCACTTAAAAATATTACTCGTTCTCACCCCAACACGGTCTACACGCGTTAAGTAACTATTTACCACTCGCACTAAGTAAATATAATGAGGCAATATAAATCGGTATCTATCTCTCGATCGATTAATATTCCATGATTACAATATTTAAATAAACTCTTTAAATTACTACTCTTACGTAATTTAAATTAAGTCGAAATTTTCTCATTTAATTCTCCAATCTAATTAAATAAAATTATTTGGAATATTCAGAAATACGGGGTATTACTTACTTCCCCCCTTGCAAAGGAATTTCGTCCTCGAAATTAGGATAAGGCTTGGTATTAAGGCTAAGGACCTTAAGTATAATTGCATCCTCTAATACCCAATACCAAATCATAACATCCTAACGGTCACCCCAAGTACATGACTTGCTTCATTATAAATTCTTATTGCACGTTACCCATGCCACATATCATAATTAAGTCTCACTACTTAATTTCTCCATAGATTTTCCCAATCCAACGTTAATTCTTGAAATTAAGTTTCTCCCTACTTAATTTACCCATTTAATGTATATCTCTATATAACATCTAAGTGTCTACTATCACTCATAAGTAGAATATTATAAGGTATATATTTCACACACAATATATACTTTAAGGAAAATTGGTCCGGCAAAAATCATCGGCCCCAATAACCTATCATTTACATTGGTCCGGGAATCCCTCGACCCCAAGGTAAATGTAATGCACATGTCGGTTCAGACCTTCCGTCGATCCCAATATTTATCATCGATTTGGTTCGGAAAATCATCGACCCCAAATCGATCCCCCATGTATTGGTCCGGAACATCATCGACCCCAATACAGAGATTAAGCACACTTACTAACGCACATAAGTAGGAAAAATCAATAGGCATATATATCGAACACATAACATATACTACCGACACTTATTTTATAATCACCCCCCTTCTATAACACTTTTGGGGTTATTGGCTCGGAATTCCACCTCGATCACCAATAGCTAATAATTACTTGTCTCGGGATCATATCTCGAGCACCAATATATGTGTATATATCTCATCGCACATGAGTAGACAATTTGTGAGCCATATATTTCACATTTCATATACCTTAAAATGTCACACTCCAATAGGATGTCCTCATATCACGCGTTAAGGACTAAAAGTTCAAAATGTCTCCTCGAACCACACCCAAAGTACATATATTGTTCATAATCGGTACCCACGAACCTAATCCTCATGTACAGTCCATATAGGCACTCACTCTACCTATAAATATGCTCTTATAGTCATACATTCAACCTATGAATTGATCAGTGGGCTTCTCCAAAATTCCACTATCATAAGGGCGTATCATCATTCTTTCTCACTAACATTGAGTCGTAGGTAGCACAACGTACTCAAAATAAAACTTTATCTCCATTCCTTCCTGACCATCTCTCACAGGGTGGAATTTTAGGATTTCATCCTGATTCACAATCATGTAGAGCGGCACCGTGCACTCTCCCTTTTCAACTACATACTAATCCATCCCGGTCACCCCATTTCGCTACCCCCAATGAAATGTTGGTTTAATTATGATGTTCGCAACCCATCAATAATTTATAAGTCTGTCTCCTCATTCCATCATTGGAAATGTGGGTTCACTACCACATTCCGGTTGTTCATTTCGAGTCTAACTTGTCTATTAACTAGAGGTGTATCTGGAGACAATCTCACTATGTCTCTCCTCAACATCGCTTCCCACTTACGTCATCTTTCCTCAAATGGTACTCTATTCCCCTTTCTCTCCGGGTTTATTATACTTTACAATCCGTGCACTCTTCGCAATTGGCGCACTTTTTGGGTAGGTTACTTTATAAGGATCAACATTTTAGTAACATGTAAGTCACTCACAACACTCAGTCAAGTAGCACCTTGCGCTACTTCTTCAACACAGTTAGGTCTCCCATATCAAGAGATAACCTTTTGAACGGTTTCCCACCGACTTTCATCCCATAGGGTGTGCTGGATTTCTCAGCACATATAGTCTTGGATTATCGTCTATCTCCCATGACATTCAACCCATTTCATCGATACGACTTGTCTCCTATTGTCCCCACCGGCGTACAAAATAATTCCCCGCATCCCTCTATCTGGGATGTCTAAGGAATCCAATTGGTTAGGGTGCCCATACACCCTTTTCTCCGGCTACATTTGCAAAAACATTGCAAATGTCGCACCCGTAACATGCTTTTCTTCAACTCTAGCCTAGTCTACACGACGTGACTACAATCTTGTGGGTATTCTCCACCCCCTTATAGACAAAAATCAAATCCTTGTCCATAAAGTCCCACTTATCCCTTCGTGGGGATGTAAGCCTTTCGTTGTTCCTCCACAACACTACCGGCTTCACTGATGCCCTAGCATCTATCAACGTCTCTTCTCCTGACGTGCATAAAGAAAAATTCGGTCATATTCCTTTTCGCAACCGAACTTAAACAAGGGACTTCTCCCCATGTATTCTTACTGAGCATTATCGGAGCAACACACAGTCGATATGCTCAAATTCGATTCCTCGACAATATGTGCAACCATACCCCAATATTTCTAAAGGAGTCAAGTGGCACTGCGCTTATACTATCACTAAGTCCTTAGCACTAATTACAACAACGAGCTCGATCTCTCCGCTCAGCAGTCATATGACATACATTGACTCACATCATTTAGGTTCCTATACACCGGAATCAATTACTATAAGACGTTCATAATCCCTGACGTCTCTCACCTACTGAGGAATCATGACAACTCGACCCTCTTTTCGGTGAGGTATCGTCACATACCCCATTCACTCGAGGCTAAAATCCATATACTTCCTTATCCATCGCTCTGGTGGTTCAGATGGTTTTCGGACATAACACGCTTGTCCTCTCCGGATTGTAAAACTTATTGGAGTTATTATTTCTTCATATAACTTCCAGCTAAAATAAAATGCGTGGCCCTAGAATCCACACTAGACATCTTTTCAAAAATTCCTGACTCCAGGCCATACTGACCAGTTTGGGTACCCCTCCTCTCGGACTGGTAGCCTCGATTCTGAGCACTATCATCCTGGTTCCCTTAGTTCTTCTGACCAAGAGGAACGAACTATGGGGCTTAACAGTCCCGACTTAGGATCTAATCTTTAAATCCTCTAGTGGGTTTCCACTTATGGCTTGCACCAGCCCCATTACATTCAGTCTTACCCTTTGACTAAATCTTTAAACTCTCTTAGCTCCGCCCACCTAGGAGCATTAACCTCAACCTTGTAGGAAGTACCATAATGTTTTCATATACTTAAGTCGTCCAAGAAGAGTTTTACCAAAATTGCGAATCATAACTTGAGAGTCCATTCTCTCAAGGTCTCTTTTTCCCTTATACCTATCTCATCGGCACAAGTTCACTTCAATGGATAAATTTCTCTCTCACGATCGGCCTTTAACAGGCTTTTACGTGAG
Source organism: Sambucus nigra (assembly GCA_949130495.1). Taxonomy (NCBI): domain Eukaryota; kingdom Viridiplantae; phylum Streptophyta; class Magnoliopsida; order Dipsacales; family Adoxaceae; genus Sambucus; species Sambucus nigra. The sequence continues at coordinate 1,350,826 of CASBWL010000058.1, forward strand.
GGGTTCAGATATTCCCATTCACTACGCTTCTGAATCATCATTGGAGAACTTTGCGGTTAAACTGTACGTAAAGTTCTTCTATTTATATATACGGACCCTCGGTCCGAATGTAGTGACTGGTATCCCCGCCACGTTGCCTCAAAATTTACTCAAATTATTACTTCTGAGTATTTCTACTCTATCCTAAACACCAAAACCACTGGACATACTACTTCCATTGGTTAACATGTACAGTCGCCGTTTTATCACATTTACGGCTCGTTCTCATCAAATTTTCTTCAGACCTACTCCCACTATCACTGAATTGGGCGGTCTAGACTAGCATCCCTCTTGTCATCACGACACTTGGAGAATGCCTGCTATGCCTCAACAACCCTTGCAGCATTTACTTCCATTACACGCTAGGAGTGACCTCGACAACGGTCATCTCTCCTATGATTGCCACCTTCGAACACCCCATGCTTTATGCCGAGCTCCTCCCTCCTGTAGTCCTGCTAATGTCAATGCTGGTCCTACCACCATATTTGACGTACCGCGCCCAATCGGACTCGTATATATAACACTACGTCTACCAAATAGCAGGAGAACGTAAGTTACGTACGTAGAGGAGTACAATCATCCTAAGATAGGGCTCTATATCAATCAAACGATACGCTGAAAACGTAGTAAGCCGTACAGATCCTATTGACACTAGAACCCGATGCTCTGATACCATCTGTGACACCCCGCCTAATTAAACATCGGGTGATCAGGCCTTCATTAAATTAAAACAAGTTTCTCAAATGGTTCATTCTTAGCATCACTGTCGAAAACTTTTTAATTACTAATCCCCTAAGTAAAATTAGACTGGTGCCAAATTTTATCTTTCTTACAATATCTAAATCAACCATGCGGAACAAAATACAAATAATCATGTACTATAATTCAAACAACAAAGTAAAAGTACAACAGAACAAAAGTATTACCGAATAAACTATCGGCTAAAAAATCCCAAACAACAATAGAATAACCATTAGTCTGAAACTAACATCTGAGACCAGACCACAAGTCCATACATAGAAGAATGTGAGATCCTGTACTAGATCTTAATGAGAGATATCGTCTAGTCAAAATCCTATAAGCATCCACTGTGCTACAGCTCCGAGTCCCTGGAATGGAATCATTATACATGGCGTCCCTGTGGCTGGACACCTAAAAGGTTTTGAAAATATTATATAGCAAGAGTTAGTACTCAAAACATTTTGAAAATATTTAGCAAGCATTTATCACAATATAAAATGCGGTTATTGATTACACATGTTAGGTTCTCGTACACTCTCTTGAGTTTACTCACCCCTCATCTTTTGTGCACACCTAACGTTCTACACTTAGTTTATCTAGCCATAACTCCCAAGCTAACTAAAACCAAAGTAGTCAACTGAACTTATCTGTACCCAAGTTCCAGTACCGCCCATACAGTACAACCGTTTCACTAACATCTCACGTATGTTAATTAGTTCTCAAGTAACATTTCATCTATGTTATTTTTCAATACTTCTCATTTAGTTTCACTACTAAAATTACTACAATTTTAACAATTGTTGACCTCCCACTTGTGTAATTAAGTTTCACTACTTGAATTACTAAATAGATTTTCTCTATTTAAAGGTGCATTTCGTAATTAAGTTTCACTACATAACTTACCCATTCAGTATGTATCTTTAAATACATAATATATATCAATCGACTAACACACGGGAGTAGAATATCATCAAGTATATGTATTTCACACACAATATATACTAAATATCAGTCATTACTATTTTGCCCTTTTTATACACGTAAAGGACTCTTGGTTCGGAATGATTCATCGACCCCAAGTAAGAGTTGGTTCGGAATTATCCATCGACCCCAACTATTTTAAAATATATATATACACATATTCTGGTTCGGGACTCTCTCATCGCGACACCAGTTCAAAGTTTGGTTCGGCATTTCTCATCGACCCCAAACATATAATAACTTTATGTTAGTTCGGAATGTCTCATCGACCCTAACATAATTAATTTAGGTATAATCTCTCTACCTAAAAGATCACATAATTCAGTAGGTACACGCCCGACCTATTAATCATATACGTATGTAATATTTAAATCTCATATATTTACCGTACAATATTCGCTTTAGGATTTCTCTCATTAATCGTATTTATTTGAGTATTCACACAACTCTAAGGGTCCTAGTTACCCCTTACATATAATTTCAGTAGTTATTGCTTACCCTACTGGTCTATTACTTAAATTGAATTTACTTCGCCCCGTAACTCAATTTCCGAAGTCCCCGATACTCTACTAAATCGGATTATTCTCTTTGGTCCGTAATCTAAACCCTACACCCAATGGCCTTATTGGACCTCAATAATATACCTACTGGTCTTATTCTTACTCCCAAATAAGTATAATGTAAATCCTAGAATACTCATTCATTCCCGAACTCAACAAAGGATTTAACTCAAAATTTTCGGGAACCAGCTTGCGTCGATCGATCGACGGCTGGGTTCGATCGATCGACATAGTCGATCGATCGATAGTTCGAGATCGATCGATCGATCGAACAGGGACAGACGCAGTCTGTCTTCTTCGTTGATCCTCTCCTCCATTAACAAATTTCCAAACTCCATTATTGTCCACCAAACTTCGACCCAATGATCCTAACATGTTTCCACATACACTAGGACAATTTCTAACGTATCAAATACATCAAAACTCCAATTCCTTTAAAGAAATAATGAATTAAACCCAGAATTTCTTGAAAACCCTAGTTATGGTGTTCTTCCCATATTATCATTCAAAATCCATATTTTAATCCGAAAAATCATCAAGTCTAATCTGAATTTTAATCCTCTACATAAGGTAAATCATTCTACATGCGATTCCTATCCCAACATGTATAAATATCATCTTTCTCCAATCAAAATAATGATTTAAACAAAAATATTCAAAAACCCTACACATGGGTATTATAACTTTATAATTTTTGCAATAAACAACTTGCCTTATGATCAGTAGGGTCTGATTTCGTGGTTGTTGTTGATGATTGATGATCTTCATCCTTCAATCCTTCTTCCCCAACAAGTTGATGGTAAATATCCCTTTGAATCCTTCCCAATTCTTCCTTTTGCCTTAGAAAGTTGTGCCTCTCTTCTCTCTAATGGTATTGGTGTTGCCATGGGTGTTCTAACCCTAATTCCTCTATCATATGGCTGATATAAAACTCTAAATTTCGTAGGTCTCCATACCCTCTTATGTTAAAAGACCAAAACGCCCCCGAACGGTCTCGGTTTAGTCCAAAATTACTCCGGGACTCAACTAGTACCCCGGGTATACTATTTTGACTAATTTGACCCTCCCGGACTCATTGGTGACCTCTAAATTATCATTTGAGTCACTTAAAAATATTACTCGTTCTCACCCCAACACGGTCTACACGCGTTAAGTAACTATTTACCACTCGCACTAAGTAAATATAACGAGGCAATATAAATCGGTATCTATCTCTCGATCGATTAATATTCCATGATTACAATATTTAAATAAACTCTTTAAATTACTACTCTTACGTAATTTAAATTAAGTCGAAATTTTCTCATTTAATTCTCCAATCTAATTAAATAAAATTATTTGGAATATTCAGAAATACGGGGTATTACAACTGCATTAAACTAATTCTCTACCTCCAAAACTGCATGATCGCTATTCGAGTCGGCGTAGCCCTTGAAAGTACGCGGCTCAATGAGACCAATCATTAGAGAAATATTCCAGGACCACTTCAAGTCCAAGGAATATATTGTCCGTTGGTTCCAACCAACGAGCGAGCGAATTACTTAGCCAGCTACACAGGCCACCCACGGTGCCATACTGATATAAAAACGATCCAAATTATTATACGGAATTTCGATCCATAAGGCTATTGCTCCCATCCATCCTTTAAGTCAACACACACAATCGAGGTATGTCTTCTGACATTTGATTAATTTCTCCGTTCATTTATCGACTTTAGGGTGGTAGGATATACCCCATATCCATACGGTTCCCCTTTCTTCCTAGAAAATTTGCCAAAACTTTGACACAAAAATTCTAGTCTCGATCCAACGCTATTTTGATAGGCACCATATACAGTTCCATAACTTCGCCATAAAGAGATGGGCATACTCCTCCATAAAAAGTTTGCCCACATTGGCCGGAAAAGCAGCGATTTGGTCAAACAATCAACAATTTTCTCAAATAGGATCATGACCAGTGCGGTGCCGGCAATTCAATGAAGATGTCCATGAATATAACCTTCTTCGTTCCACACTAATCTATTCACACTAGTAGGAGAAATGGTCGATCACGGAGATGAATGCTCTTGCTATAAAGTCCTCATAGTTAGGCCCGTTCAACTTGGCTTTCCATGCCTCCACTATTCTCTCCTGCGAGTTTTCTACTCGGCGCACCAACTACCCCATTCACACTTCCTTAGCGAAAGGGGATATCCAATTGATAGTCTTTTACGAACTTCAAACACCAACTCTGCTGCCCCGAAAACATATTACAACAACTTGTTGTTCGTAAAAAGACCAAATTTCCTGCCCAGGAAGTGGTGCCTCTATTTATTTAAAGCGAATACTGACAAAACGAACTCTAAATCAAGCGTGGGATAATACTTCTCATGAGATTTAAGTTTGTGAGGTGCATAAACAATGGGTCCATGCTCCAGTATTAATACTTCCCATTCCTGGAAGAGACTCGTTCGTTAAATCCACTCTCGATCTTAACAACACGAGTGCATGAGTAAAAGTCATCTCATCCTTTTAACTCCCCAATAGTTAGGTTACTGATGTAACGCTCTATCTAAGAGAGGCCTCATCTCCTTTGGCCTAACATTACGAATCACTCGAGATCCTATACATCATGTTTCTAGGGACCTAATCCCTCTTAGAGTTAACCCACAAACCTACTCGTGGTCCACTCCCTATCGCCTTCCTAAAACAATGTCACATGCCCTAAGGGCCTTACGTCCTTATAATCCTAAGGTCGAAACATATCCTAATCAAGTCGTATGAGCATTATTTCAATTATATCCCTATTGTCCAAGACCTTTCCCAACTCCCGGCATTCGCTCGATTTCATGCATGGGACGTCTCACAAAGAGAAATCCAAACAAGGAACCCTCCTGTTACACTACTACCTCGCATCGTCGGTCATCAAGATATAACGGTCTAAGACACATGATCGGGACCGCTAAAATTATAGCTCGTAACCCTAATAATACGCTTCTACTTCTATGTCTTACCATTTTAAATAATCAAAAATTTCGACTAATCGGACGTTTGCTTTCTATAAAGTCTCACAAGTACTTTATGACAATATATACACATATCTTTTAAAATGTCCTTCTCATCAAGGCATAACTATAAGTCTCAATCCGACTTTCATATCTAGGTCTCCCTCACATCGATCAGAGGAGATAACTATTCACAGTGCTTCTATATCGCACTTTAATAGCCCTTTAATCACTCAATCACGTGATTCTCGGCTAAACCTTCTAACCCAACACTCTACCAACAGAAAGAAAGAAAAGAAAGAAAGAAAAGAAGAAGAAAAAAAATACAGCATCTCTCCACTTCCAACGTCGTTAAGGTTCACGCGTGGCGCGTCTCACAAAGTGAAATCCAAACAACGAACCCCTCCTATGCATTACTACTTAACTTTGTTGGTCGTGGAGATAAGGCAACATCATACTTGCAAAATGAATGAAATAGAATAAAAAGAAAAATCCTTACATACCTTAATCCATCTCTATAAAGTCTCAATCCTGTATCCAGGTGAGATATTATAGAACAACTAGTTCCATTCTGTAACTACAAATACGATCGCCTCGTAATTTATTCGCTTGCTATCGGTGTAACCAAACAAGAATATTTCCACTCGTATAATACATATAATATGAGTAGCACATACCACACATATACTTTTAAAATATCATCACTCGCCTTATAGCGAGTGAAGGGAAAATATAGAACTTCCCTACCATGGAAGTCATATAGATACACTTACTATAATAACATCAATACTACCACAAACTCAATTGACACATCAGAATCTAGGGTAAATACCATACTATTCCATCTTATCACACAAAATGCACCACCCCCAACTAAGGTGGAACTCCCGCCAACATTCTTGCCAATCTCTTTGGCCACTACCAATGGTTCTCATACACCATACTCTAGTCTTATCCAAACCAAACTACTTCCATTTGTGCCCCAACTAGGCACCCTATTCTTGCCCTTGTTCTCCAACCAACAAGATCAAAAAGCGTGGTTCTACATTCCATGTCATAACCATTTCTCCATCTCTAACTACCTCGAAATTACCCGCGTAGTTCCCTTAACTCCCTCAATAAAAGAGAACATGCTATCGGCCTCCCCTGCCTTAGTTCAATGAGTCTTCCCCTAGTGGATGTCCACCAATGGGGTTTCATAAACACTACTTCTCCGAAAGTGTTAGCAACACTTGCTCGTGAGCCTATCACTCCACTGAAGGGCTCTTTCTACCTTGTACCTACCTTATTTTGGTGCACGATTTCCTTAAATATACCACTTGACCGATCCTCGTGTGAATATTTGAGAATCCACCTTCTCCTCATTTCTGACGTCCCAGAGAAACTCGCTGTTGAAAATACCTAACGGGTTTCTCCATGGGCAAAACCTCCTACTCCACTAAAATATGGAGACTACCATTTCCTCCATTTCAACATTACTCCAAAGGGTGAAGATTTTCCTGAATCTTTCACATTTGGGCATTCCCCTACCCCTCTTTAGGCCAAAGCTTCTGGGCCTTATATTTCCACCGAACGAGATTTCTCCTCTATCTGACTTAACTTCAACATGTGGTCCTTATCAAGGACTTTTCAACTTCAAATTAACGTCGCTAGGAATTTCAAACTTAGTACTACTCTTTACTTGTAGTTGTACTTGGAAAACTATATCTACTGTACTTAGTAGTCACGGTAGCAATACAAGATAATGCTACAAAGGGAGCGACCTCCAAAGCGGCCCTCATCCCCGACTATAGCTTACAGTTCTTAGTAATCACGTCTCGTAACGCCTTCATAATGGCCTTCCCTAACGTCCTTCAACATTCAACACACGAGTCTCAAACGAGCACGTAAATGATATCCTAAATCCTACATTACCGCAGGAGATCGAGACCTCACAAGAGGAAATAAACAATCCTAATCATACGGATATATATCAAATCAAAAGTAATACAGAAGGTGTAGTACATCCGTACAGATTCCTAAGGACTCTAGAACCTGATGCTCTGATACCATCTGTGATAAACCGCCTAATAAAATAAGAGGTGGCCAGCCCGATACTCTAATAATCACAAAAATCATAGATGGTTCATTCGTCGCATCGTTGTCGATTAAATTATTAGTACGAGATAACCACCAATTATTTTAGAAAACGGACTGTCAAATTAAATTTTGCAAGTAAAAGAAAAACACTTCGACAATCCCATTTTGCAAAAACGGTGGATACCAAAAATCAACGAGCAATAGAATACGATATGCATAAAGTAATAACCGAATAAGTTATCGGTTAACATACAAATACAAACAGGCTACACCGAGTATTACAGTTTAATATCGCATTATAATAAATGAGTACAAAACATGGACAACACGCTCGAATAATATACTGAACATAACTAGAGTACAAGGAATAGAAACGTCTACAACAATTATCCTACAACATTCGCAAACTGCTATAGTTCCAAGACAACGGGAATGGAAAGGTCAATACGGACATCCTTGCGGAGGAGCACAAGAACGGACAAATAGTGTATGCAAAACAAAGAAATATAGACGGGTCAGGGCCCGGTTTGATATGATTACCATGTGACTAAAATGCATGACAGTTATGAACGTAACTTTCTCTCGCAATAATACATAAAGGTTCTCACCCCTCGTTCTAAATGCACAACCTAACGCAATATCAATGCTAATTCTCAATGATCACATAAGCAAGGGAGAAATCATCTACATATACTCAAGGAGACATTAAATCACAACTCTACATGCACAGTTCCTATTCCTCTTTAGGAAATATATAAATGGTAATTTATTTTATCAAATGTTTACCAATACAAATTTTTTTTATCTCATTTCTTTCTTTACAAAGTCTATTTCCCTTCTTCCATCCAGGAAATATATTTAAAGTAGGTTTATTATCATAAAAATGTTTTTTCAAAACATAACTTCTCATTTCCTTTCTTCCATCCAGGAAATATATTTAAAGCCATTTTATTATCATAAAATGCTTTAACATCAATAATGTCCCACATTATTATAAATAGTTATATTTCATATCATATAACGTTTCTAAGACCGTCCATCCGGGTTTTCCCACTGTGCGCGCCCCTAAATGGCTATCATCTTCGAGGGCTCTCACCAAGACAACCTGGGGTCCTACAACGCAAGACATCAAGAAGCGGCCATTTGCCTGCGAGTGAGTCATAACCACACCCAGAATTACCTCACTAGCACAGAAAACATAAATAAATGCTCATATGGCCTAGGACTATATTCACCATGCATTCATTAGCCAGGGGACTTCACCTCACGCGCGCAACTTCCCTTATGATAGCGATTTAGAGAGGTGTGTTTACATAAATTATTATTTATCAAAATCATTTCTTTTTCCATTTGAAACATCCTTATTTTTCATTCTCAGAAATCATTTATTTTCAACGATGAAATACCAATTTTAGAATGTGCATCTCTTATTCTTAAAGTCATATTGTATTAATGACCTAAGACCCGAAGTTCCCATATCCTCAAAATAGTCTCCAAGAGTCCACAACGATATCCTAAGCCATGAAAGTGAGTCTCCCTTAATAATTGTCTCCCAAAAGTCCCAACATTATCATTTTATCTTCTACTAATTTTAGGTTAACTTCCTATATTATTCGGACATTAACCTACATAATCTAACCTTTAGAATAAGACCAAATAACCCCATGCTAGTCTAGGATATTTGTCAACCCAACACAACCCTTTAGGACTCCTCATTACTTCCCAAAGGAAGGTTCCTAAACCTCAAACCTAAAAGAAAAGGGATAAAACAAAACTAGAAAAATCTCACGAAAACAAGGCATCCGAATCGATTCTCCCTATGGCCGAATCGATTCGCCCCTGATTGCGATTCGATGAGTAAAACCAACATTCTGCCTTAGCCGAATTGATTCGGACCCAACTCGAATCGATTCGGTTTACCCCAGACCTGTAACCTTTCCCTTATCCGAATCGATTCTCCCTAAGACCGAATCGATTCGGCCCTGCAGATTTGCCCAATTTGGGCTACAGGTTGTATGAACCCTAAAATCCCAAAACCCCAAATCTTCCATTTTCTCCAGCATCAACAACGACTAATTCTATCAAATGATTCCTACACAATAACTAACTAATTTATTTTCTCAAATCAAATTAAACTACAAGATTTTAAACACCAAATTCAACAAAAACCCCATTTATGGTTTAAATCTCCAAAAACTAACTATACATACAATTTATCACATTAAATCAAGATCTAGCAAGTAAGAAACTTGTCACGAGTTTGTAGTCTTGGATTATCTTATGGTAGCAACGATTTCGGGCTCCAAATCTTTATTTCTATCTCTTTTCTCTATTTTCTCCCAAGCTCTTTCTTCTCTCCCTCTCTCTCTTGGCTTATAACATAAGATTTAGAAAATAAAAGGGTTGGGAGACTTAACCGGGTTTAAAATATAAATTCCCCTCTTTTAAATGTTGATACACTCTTAAAATGACTCGTAACTACATAATTGAGTCATAACCAGTCAACAGTGCCCGAAACTCAAAAATACAACTTGGCACCTAATTTGACTATCTCGACTATTCCAAAACTAACCGCACCCCCTATTTTGGCATTCGGAGTAACGTGTAATATTTTTGTGTTCCAAATTCATTTTAATTCATTAATTATGCTCAATTCTGAATATAAATCATAACCGTCGTTTAAAATACAACGGCGCAATAAAACACAATATAACGCTATTTACCTTCTCATATCAGTAAATAGACAAAACACGATAAATATTACCCCTTAATATCACGGGAAATAATATTTGCTCCAACTTCCTCTATTTTATAAAATTATCCCATCAGCCAAAATGATATAAAATAGTCGCTCAAAAGTTTGGCTTTTTACCTATCTCCCCCTTAGAAGGGAATTTTGCCCTCAAAATTTAGGCGCGTCATATACTACGATTAGGGTGTACTATTCTGAACTATCATTCTTTCATCCTTAGCAAAATCCTCGGTATTGTGGCATCTCCATTGGACTTGTACTAAGGTCGTCACTATTGCTCTTAGTCCACATTCTTCGTGCTCTAAAATAGCACCCAGTCGCTCCTCAAGAACTATCGATCCTACCTTTCTACGACAAAAATAAATATGCCTACATAACTCGGCATAAGTTACCTTTCCTCCTAAATCACATTATACCCTTCTTAGGGAATACTGCATTAAACTAATTCTCTACCTCCAAAACTACATGACCTCTATTCGAGTCGGCGTAGCTCTTGAAAGTATGCGGTTGAATGAGACCAATCATTAGAGAAATATTCCTGGACCACTTCAAGTCCAAGGAATATATTATTCGTTGGTTCCAACCAACGAGCGGGCGAATTACTTAGCCAGCTACACAAGGCCACCCACGGTGCCATACTGATATAAAAACGATCCATATTATTATACAGAATTTCGATCCATAAGGCTATTTCTCCCATCCATCCTTTAAGTCAACACACACAACCGAGGGATGTATTTCGACATTTGATTAATTTCTCCATTCATTTATACACTTTAGGGTGGTAGGATATACCCCATATCCATACGGTTACCCTTTCTTCCTGGAAACTTTGCCAAAACTTTGACACAAAAATTCTAGAGTCGGTCCAACACTATTTTGATAGGCACCCTATACAGTTCTATAACTTCTCCATAAAGAGCTGGGCGTACTACTCCATAAAACGTCCGCCCACATTGGCCGAAAAATCCGCGATTTGGTCAAACGATCAACAATTTTCTCAAATAGGATCATGACCTGTGCGGTGCCGGCAATTCAATGAAGATGTCCATGAATATACCCTTCTCCGTTCCACACTACTCTCTTCACACTAGTAGGGGAAATGGTCGATCACGAACATGAATTCTCTTGCTATAAAGTCCTCCTAGTTAGGCCCGTTCTACTTGGCTTTCCATGCCTCCACTAATCTCTCTGACGGGTTTTCTACTCGGCGCATCAGCTACCCCATTCGCACTTCCTTAGCAAAAGGGGATATCCATTTGATAGTCTTCTACTAACTTCAAACACCAACTCTGCCGCCCTGACAACATTATACAATAACTTGTTGTTCGTAAAAAGACCAAATTTCCTGCCCAGGAAGTGGTGCCTCTATTTCTTTAAGGCGAATACTACCACTACGAACTCTAAATCAAGCGTGGGATAATACTTCTCACTAGATTTAAGTTTGTGAGGTGAATAAATAATGGGTCCATGCCCCAGTATTAATACTTCCCGTTCCTGGAAGAGACTCGTTTATCAAATCCACTCTTGATATTAACAACACGAGTTCAAAAGTAAAAGTCAGCTCATCCTTTTAACTCCCCAACAGTTAGGTTACTGACGTAATGCTCTATCTAAGAGAGGCCTCATATCCTTTGGCCTAACATTACGAATCACTCGAGATCCTATACTTCGTGTTTCTAGGGACCTAATCGTCCTTAGAGTTAACCCACAAACCTACTCGTGGTCAACTCCCTATCGCCTTCCTAAAACAACGTCACATGCCCTAAGGGCATTACGTCCTAATAATCCTTAGGTCGAAACATATCCTAATCAAGTCATATAAGTATTATACTAATTATATCCCTAGTGTCCAAGACCTTTCCCAACTCCCGGCATTCGCTCGGTTTCATGCGTGGGACGTCTCGCAAAGCGAAATCCAAATAAGGAACCCTCCCATTACACTACTCCTTCGCATCGTCGGTCATTAAGATATAATGATCTAAGACACATGATCGGGACCACTAGAATTCTAGCTCCTAACCCTAATAATACGCTTCTACTTCTATGTATTACCATTTTAAATAATCGAAAATTTTGACTAATCGGACGTTTACTTTCTGTAAAGTCTCACAAGTACTTTATCCCAATATATACACATATCTTTTTAAATTTCCTTCTCATCAAGGCCTAACTATAAGTCTCAATCCGACTTTCATATCTAGGTCTCCCTCACATCGATCAGAGGAGAGAACTATTCACAGTGCTTCTATATCGCACTTTAATAGCCCTTTAATCACTCAATCACGTGATTCTCGGCTAAACCTTCTAACCCAACACTCTACCAACAGAAAGAAAGAAAAGAAAGAAAGAAAAGAAGAAGAAAAAAAATACAGCATCTCTCCACTTCCAACGTCGTTAAGGTTCACGCGTGGAGCATCTCGCAAAGTGAAATCCAAACAAGGAACCCCTCCTATGCATTACTACTTAACTTTGTTGATTGTGGAGATAAGGCAAGATCATACACACAAAATGAATGAAATAGAATAAAAAGAAAAATCCTTACATACCTTAAACCATCTCTATAAAGTCTCTATCATGTATCCAGGTGAGATATTATAGAACAACTAGTTCCATTCTGGAACTACAAATATGATCGCCTCGCAATTTATTCACTTCTATCGCTCTAACCAAACAAGAATATTTCCACTCGTATAATACATATAATACGAGTAGCACATACCACACATATACTTTTGAAATATCATCACTCACCTTATAGAGAGTGAAGGGAAACTATAGAACTTCCCTACCATGGAAGTCATATAGATACACTTACTAAAATAACATCAATACTACCACAAGCTCGCTTGACACGCCCGAATCTAGGGTAAATACCATACTATTCCATCTTATCACACAAAATGCACCACCCCCAACTAAGGTGGAACTCCCGCCAACATTCTTACCAATCTCTTTGGCCACTACCAATGGTTCTCAGACACCGTACTCTAGTATTATCCAAACCAAACTACTTCCATTTGTCCCCCAACTAGGCACCCTATTCTTGCCCTTGTTCTCCAACCAACAAGATCAAAAAGCGTGGTTCTACATTCCACATGAGAACCATTTCTCCATCTCTAACTACCTGGCGATTACCCGCGTAGTTCCCTTAACTCCCTCAATAAAAGAGAACATGCTATCGACCTCCCCTGCCTTTGTTTAATGAGTCTTCCCCTAGTGGACGTCCACCAATGGGGTTTCATGAACACCACTTGCTCGTGAGCCTATCACTCCACTGAAGGGCTCTTTCTACCTTATACCTACCTTATTTTGGTGCACGGTTTCATTAACCGTACCACTCTCTATTCACGATCGGCCTCTGACCGATCCTCGTGTGAATATTTGAGAATCCACCTTCTCATCATTTCTGACGTACCAGAGAAACTCTTTTGTGAAAATACCTAACGGGTTTCTCCATGGGCAAAACCTCCTACTCCACCAAAATATGGCGACTACCATTTTCTCCATTTCAACATTACTCCAAAGGGTGAAATATTTTCCTCAATCTTTCACATATGGGCATTCCCCTACCCCTCTCTAGGCCAAAGGTTCTGGGACTTATATTTCCACCGAACGAGATTTCACTTCCTCCATCTGGCTTAACTTCAACATGTGGTCCTTATCAAGGACTTTTCAACTTCAAATTAACGTTGCTAAGAATTTCAAACTTAGTACTACTCTCTAATTGTAGCGGTACTTGGAAAACTATATCGACTGTACTTAGTAGTCCCGGTAGCAATATAAGATAATGCTATAAAGGGAGCGACCTCCAAAGCGGCCCTCATCCCCGACTATAACTTACAGTTGTTAGTAATACCGTCTCGTAACGCCTTCATAACGGCCTTCCCTAACGCCCTTCAACATTCAACACACGAGTCTCGAACGAACGCGTAAACGATTTCCTAAAATCCTACATTACTGCAGGAGAACGAGACCTCACAAGAGGAAATCAACAATCCTAATCCTATGGCTCTATATCAAATCAAAAGTAATGGAGAAGGTGTAGTACATCTGCACAGATTCCTAAGTACTCTAGAACCTGATGCTCTGATACCATCTATGACAACCCGCCTATTAAAATAAGAGGTGGCCATCCCGATACTCTAATAATCACAGGAATCATAGATGCTCCATTCTTAGCATCACTGTCAATTAAATTAATAGTACGAGATAACCACCAATTATTTTAGAAAATGGACTGTCAAATTAAATTTTGCAAGTAAAAGAAAAACACTTAGACAATCCCATTTGTAAAAATGGTGGATACCAAAAATCAACGAGCAATAGAATACGATATGCATAAAGTAATAACCGAATAAGTTATCGGTTAACATACAAATACAAACAGGTTACACCGAGTATTACAGTTTAATATCGCATTATAATAAATGAGTACAAAACATGGGCAACACGCCCGAATAATATACTGAACATAACTAGAGTATAAGGAATATAAACATCTACAACAATTATCCTAAAACATCCGCAAACTGCTATAGCTCCAAGACAACGGGAATGGAAAGGTCAATACGGGCGTCCTTGCGGAAGAGCACCTGAACGGAGAAAGAGTGTATGCAAAACACAAAAATATAGACGGCTCAGGTTTGATATGATTACCATGTGACTAAAATGCATGACAGTTATGAACGTAACTTTCTCTCGCAATAATACATAAAGGTTCTCACCCCTCGTTCTAAATGCACAACCTAACGCAATATCAATGCTAATGCTCAATGATCACATAAGTATGGGAGAACTCATCTACATATACTCAAGGAGACATTAAATTAATTTTTCACAACTCTACATGCACTGTTCCTATTCCTCTTCAGGAAATATATAAATGGTAATTCATTTTATTAAATGTTTACCAATACAATTTTTTTATCTCATTTCTTTCTTTACAAAGTCTATTTCCATTCTTCTATCCAGGAAATATATTTAAAGCAGGTTTATTATCATAAAAATGATTTTTCATAACATAACTTCTCATTTCCTTTCTTCCATCCAGGAAATATATTTAAAGCCATTTTATTATCATAAAATGCTTTAACATCAATAATGTCCCACATTATTATAAATAGTTATATTTCGTATCATATAACGTTTCTAAGACCGCCCGTCAGGGTTTACCCACTGTGCGCGCCCCTAAATGGCTATCATCTTCCAGGGCCTCTCACCAAGACAACCTGGGATCCTACAATGCAAGACATCGGGAAGCGGCCATATGCCTGAGAGTGAGTCATAACCACACCCAGAATTACCCAACTAGCGTAGAAAACATACAATAAATGCTCATATGGCCTAGGACTATATTCACCCTTCTTTCATTAGCCAGGGGACTTCACCTCACGCACACAACTTCCTTTATGATAGCGATTTAGAGAGGTGTGTTTATATAAATTATCATTTATGAAAATCATTTCTTTTTCCATTTGAAAACATCCATATTTTTCAGTCTCAGAAATCATTTATTTTCCATGATGAAATACAAATTTTAGAATGTGCATCTCTTATTCTTAAAGTCATATTGTATTAATGACCTAAGACCCGAAGTGCCAATATCCTCAAACTAGTCTCCAAGAGTCCACAACGATATCCTATGCCATGAAAGTGAGTCTCCCTCAATAATTGTCTCCCAAAAGTCCCAACATTATCATTTTATCTTCTATTAATTTTAGGTTAACTTCCTATATCATTCGGACATTAACCTACACAATCTAACCTTTAGAATAAGCCCAAATAACCCCATGCTAATCTAGGATATTTGTCTACCCAACACAACCCTCTAGGACTCCTCATTACTTCCCAAAGGAAGGTTCCTAAACCTCGAACCTAAAAGAAAAGGGCTAAAACAAAAATAGAAAAATCTCACAAAAACAAGGCATCCGAATCGATTCTCCCTATGTCCGAATCGATTCTCCCCTGATTGCGAATCGATTCGCCCAAAAGAGAATCGATTCGATGAGTAAAACCAACATTCTGACTTAGTCGAATCGATTCAGCCCCAACCCAAATCGATTCGGTTTACCCAGACCTATAACCTTCCCCTTATCTGAATCGATTCTCCCTAAGGCCGAATCGATTCGGCTCTGCACATTTGCCCAATTTGGGCTACGGGTTGTATGAACCCTAAAATCCCAAAACCCTAAATCTTCCATTTTCTCCAACATCAACAACAACTAATTCTACCAAATGATTCCTACACAATAACTAACTAATTTATTTTCCTCAACTCAAATTAAACTACAAGATTAAGGGTTTAAACACCAAATTCAACAAAAACCCCATTTATGGTTTAAATCTCCAAAAACTAACTATACATACAATTTATCACATTAAATCATGATCTAGCAAGTAAGAAATTTGCCTCGAGTTTTTAGTCTCAGATTCTCTTCCGGTAGCAATGATTTCCAGCTCCAAATCTTCATTTCTCTCTCTTTTCTCCATTTTCTCCCAAGCTCTCTCTTCTCTCCCTCTCTCTATTGGCTTATAACATAAGATTGAGAAAATAAAAGGGTTGGGAGACTTAACCAGGTTTAAAACATAAATTCCCCTCTTTAAAATGTTGATACACCCTTAAAATGACTCGTAACTACATAATTGAGTCATAACCGGTCAACAGTGCCCGAAACTTAAAAATACAACTTGACACCTAATTTGACTATCTCGACTATTCCAAAACTAACCGCACCCCCTATTTTGGTATTCGGAGTAAAGTGTAATATTTTTGTGTTCCAAATTCATTTTAATTCATTAATTATGCTCAATTCTGAATATAAATCATAACCGTCGTTTAAAATACAACGACGCAATAGAACACAATATAACGGTATTTACCTTCTCATATCGGTAAATAGACAAAACACGGTAAATATTACCCCTTAATATCACGGGAAATAATATTTAATCCAACTTCCTCTATTTTATAAAATTAGCCCATCAGGCAAAATGATATAAAATAGTTGCTCAAAAGTCTGGGTTATTACAGTTAAAATCCGTTCGAATGACCTATTCAAACAAGATCATGATCTTCATTTGAACAAGGTTTTATGTTGGTTCGAACGAGTTGGTTAAATTCATTAAAATGATAATCAAATAAATTTTTTGTGTTTGATAGTGGAAATTAATACGAATCTCATTAGAAGTCTGTTTGAATGAGGTTAGTTGCTTCATCCGAACGAGCTGGGTTTTGGTTCAAACGATATTAATCACTTCGTTTGAATGATCCTTACTTTTCATTCGAATGAACCGCCTCATAAATTATGCCACCTACAAATCATGTTATCTATAAATAGGAGTGTAGGAATCATTTTTCTTGGTTTAATAGAGTGTAAAAACGTCTCCAAAACCTTATTTTACCTAACTAGTTTTTGAGATCCCTGTTTCATCTATATATGCTTGTTTGAGATCTCATTTTGTGCACTAAGTTTATTTTCTCATCATCTTGATCGAGAAGAGTTTCATATGGTGGAATTCATTCCTTATTTATTATTTACCTACGGTGGACTCTGTGTGTGTAGCGGTTTGAATTGGTGGACTCCGTATTCAATCCATTGATGGTTTTTAAGCATGGATTGGTGGATACCGAGGTGTGTGAGGAGAACACATTATGGAAGTGCACAGGTGACTCCTACATGTCACTATGAAAATAAGGTCTAATTAACGAAGATGCGTCAAGGCTTAAGGATTCAAGCTGAGTCAAGTTGTGTAAGTAATCTATCTTTTTTTTTGCATTTCCTTATCATAGTGGATTTAGGTGGCTAGGTCGTCTGAGGTTTATCGCATTTGCGTTTCCTCATACTTCGGGCATTGTGTGATTTCTCTTATTTTACTCCCGATACTCACCTAGATGCATGCTTGGGAAAGATAAAATATATTAATCGGTTTAATTGACGGTGACTTTAAATTGAGTTAATTATTTAAGAAAATCATTTTTTTAAAAAAAGAAAAAAATTGGTGTGGGTGTTTTGGACCATCCATATAAGCCCTAGCATTGCACTTTTCAATTGGGTATCAGATCGGGTGTTTATAAGTTGTTTAGGCATGAATCCATGTGGTTTATATATGGGGGGTCAATAATTTTCTAGACCATCATTGTTTAATGGGTCTAATTATCTGTACTGGAAAGCGCATATGAAATCAGCACTTAAGTCGATAGACGAGCAGGTATGGTTTATGATAGAAGAGGTGGTCCCCACCCCAGATTCTTATAGGTGAAAAACATGCCCCCACACCCGTTGAAAGTTAAAGTGAGGATGAGCATATGTTATGTAACTATAATTCCCGCGGTTTTAATGCTTTGTTTTATGCGGTCACCCCTGAGGAGTTCCACTGGATTATGACATGTGAAATGTCCTAAGAGGATTGGGATATACTCCAACTTACTCATGAGGGAACTATTATTGTTAAGGCTTCCAAACTCCAAAACCTCACCACTAAATTTGAAACCATTAGGATGGATGGTAATGAAACCTTTGGTGAGTTTTATGCGAGATTGTTTGATATTATTAACTCATCCTTTAACTTGGGAGAGAGAATAACTTAAACCAAGATTGTAAATAAAATATTAAGGTCCTTATGTGAAATATTTAACCCTAAAGTCACCATTTTGAATTCTTTGGGAACTATGGACTCGATGAAACTCAAAGATCTTATTGGTGCTCTTCAAACCTATGAGCTTGGCACGTTTCCTGCCAACAAGATGAAAAAAGAGAAATACATTTCTTTAAAAGCCTGAAAGGAGGAAACACGTGTTTTTAATAATAAGTCTGTTATCGATTCCAATGATATGTATATGTTAGCGAAGAAGATTAGGAAGTTTCTCAAGTTTAACAAATAGAACTTTAAATCTGATGAGAAGAAATTTGAGAAGAACAAGAACAAGGTTGTTAAATTCTAAAAGAATCGTAATGATAATTTTAAAAGGGGTGAGTTAAAAAGATGTTTTGGGTGTGATGGTTATGGACATAGGGCATCTGAGTATCCCACTAAGCTAAGGAAGGAAGGAAATAAGATGAAGGCATACAAAGCTACCCTTAGTGACAGTGAATCAGAAAAAGAACGTGATTCCCCCATTAAGCATAACTACACTACGTTCATGACCAGTCATGTGAGCGTTAATGAAAAGCCTTTCGATGAAGATAATACTATGCATGATGATTCTGATGCCAAATTGTCCAAATCCTAAGTGAATGGTTAAGAGAGTGGTGATCAATATGAGGAAAATGAAGAAGAGGAGGATGATAGTGAGCTTTAGGCTTCCTTTCAGGAGTTGTACGTGAATTCGTTAAAGTTAAAACAGTCAAACTTGAAGTTTAAATCTAAGTTTAAAGAACGTTACATAGGGAATGATGATTCAAAATTGATTGATGATCTTAGGGCACGTGAGAAGACTCTTATGGATAAGCTCACACTCATTAAGGGGGAGAGAGATAACCTTTGAGGTTTGACAGAGATTTTGAAGAAGGACCTCCTAGTTTTTGACGAGTCTCGTCATTTGCTTGAGTCTAGGATTGAGGAACTATAAGAGAGATTAAGAGACTGGATTTTTTGTCAAATTTGATTCGGATTCTAGGTCAAAAAAGTTGGATAAGATGTTAGGCACTTCCAAATCAAAAATGAAAATTTTATAATTAGCTTCTATGATCTTGTTGCTTCCACTATGAAAGCCAAGACCAACATTTTGAGAGAGTCAATCACTGCCAAGGATTTTAAAAAAGGTTAACCCTTAGGTAACATTCCCCGTAATGTCTACACATGTACACATTATGGTAGGAAAGATCACCTTAGGCATTATTCCTTTGATCTTAGAAAAGGACTTAGGAAGTCTAAGTCGGGAGTCACCAAGGTTACCCAAACCCAAGAGCTTCATGTCACACCTATATGGATTAGGAAATCCGATTTGAAAGCTTTGAACATTAGACTTATTGATTCCCGCATGCTTTCATATGATTACTCTCTTGCAAAATCTAATGGTTGATTGTGTTCGCATGTTTTCATAGACTAAATTTTGTGCATTCTAGATATATAGTATTTCTAGTTGTATAATGTTTTATCTTTTGCATTTTGATTTTCCTATTATTGGGTCTTATTCACAAAAATACAAAAAGATTTTGTTTGTCTTTTGAGTTATTTTTGAAATCGGTGTCATTATTGTAAAATGTTTAAAAACTCAAAAGGATTTTTTTTCTGTAGTTTGGTTTTACACATTGTGTGTGACATATCGGTGTGTTTGAATCCCATTCATTCCATGTTTCTATGTAGATAGGACATTTGATTATGATTTTTAATGCTTACGATTGTTCTTAATCATGCTTGAATGGAGTTGTTCCAAATGGATTTTCTTAATGGATTCACTTTGTATATACCTCCACATACACTTTGCATGAGATCTTTCACATTTTATCTATCTATATTACAAGAGCTAAGTGAGGTGTTCTCCTATCAATCTTGTTATTTACATATCTATTTGACTATGGGGGGATTTGTGCATGTCAGAACCATTGGCCGTTAGTTTGATTTTATTGAAAAATATGAGTGTGCAATGGGAAAGGGCAACGAATGGAGAAATCTCATTTGCGTTAAAGGCCACCATTGGCAAGAGCTTAAAAAATTGAGAGGAAAAGGAAAGAAAATATTGCCAAGGCCATGTTTTAGAAATTGATGCGTCAATTAATATATTCAAGAGAACAAGAGAGTAAAAATGATATATGTTTATTTTAACGGTGTTAAAGTTGAAGATCAATATTTTTGCACAATGAGTCCTAGTTAATCTAATTGTTTGACATTATTGATTTGAGAAGCATTAAGATTTCTCGACTAGTGTGCATTGTGCCTATTTGTGCTTTATGAATTATTTATTTGTCACTTGAGGCTAAACCGAAGTTGATAAGTTAATGTGGTCAAATATAACTACTTGGACATATTTTAGGTGATTGGGTCATATTTCTTTTGTTTCCACCCATTCACTCAATATCACTTTTGATTTGACACATTGATACTATACGAGTGTGAAAATCTTATGTGTTTTGTTTCTTTTTGTGGCACACACACACACATATATATATATATATATATATGTGTGTGTGTGTGTGTGTGTGTGTGTGTGTGTGTGTGTGTGTGTGAATCATTGGTATATGGTATGATATTTTTTGTGTCTTTGCATTTGCATTTAATCCATGCTTGCCATATGCTTCCTCTTCGATTCAAATTGGCATGCTCATGATCAAATTTGGTATCTTTTGTTGCTTGCTTACATTGGTATCTTATTCATGCATCAAAATTGATATCATTTGTTCATTGCTTTGGTTATTTGTGCATGTGTTGTAAAGTGTGTTTGTGGTTGCATTGTTTACTTCACATCATTGCATGTTATTACTTGTTTCCATTATGCTTACATATGTTACATTTAAGGAGAGACGTTGTTTATATTGTGCACCTTATTCTTTGTCTATTCCAGAACAAAAAGGGGGAGAAATGATATCTAACTCCTAGGAAGATACGTACTATTTTAGGTGGAGATTAATTAGATAAAAAAGGAGGGTTTTTCATATGCGGTTTATATTGTTCTATATTCAAGTTGCATTTGAAAGGCGTGTTTAAGTGTGCAGGTTTAGCGAAGATAGCGACAAAGTTTCACAAGAGCAAATTGACTCAAGTTTGTGTCTATCAGGTGTTTGTAGTTTTTCCTTTTGCGGTTAGGATTGAGTCTTTAGATGAGCTAGATGACCCATATGTAACAACCCCCGTAATATTTGGGGTATTTTAAAAATATCGAGGAAAATAAAGTTTTTGATAAAATTATTTTTCTTGCTCAAATATGTTGGATATTATTTTTAAAGACAAGATTTTCAAACGGTTTTGAAATCCGGGTTAAACGGATTTTTAAAGTTTATCCTTTATAATATTTTTTTAAGCCGAACTGTCAAAATAACTGGGCGAATGATCGATCGACGCTAGGGGTCGATCGATCGACCCCGACAGTTTTCTTGCACAACAAGTTTTGTTTAGAGTTTGTTTTGGTTTAAACTCTAATATTTTTGCCTTATTTAAAGGGGTTGTGGGTGACTATTTTGGATCAAACTTTTAGCACAAAAATATGCAGCAAACATATTCTTATTTCCTCTTTTTTATATACACTTAGCCCCTTTATATTATGCATTCAACCCTAGTTTTTGGAGGTTTTCTTGGGGATGTTTTGGTGTTGGATCTTGGACGAGTTTTGATGATCTTTGTGGACTGATTTTGATGGATTAACTTGAGTTTCTATGCAGATTCATGTTGGTTCCTTTTTGGTGGTTTAAGGTTTGGGGTTTTTACACAATATGCTCCTTAATCTCGCTAGAGTTATTCCCTTTGATTTCATGTGATTATTGACTCATATTTGAATTGCTAAATTCTTTTGGAGATCTGGAGATATTTGTTGGAATCTGATTTTGATTCATGTGGTAATATATTTGTGTTGGGCATGTTGTCATGAGATTTTAATATGGCACTGATGTTGAACACCTGCCAAGATTCCTGTTCTGGTTACTTGATAAAGTATGGCACGATATGGTGAGGCATGGTGACTCGGTTAATGTGTTGTAAAGAAATTATATTGATAAAAATGCTATTGAGATTCACATTTGATTTGAATATTCGTACTTGTATTGTTACACTTTATTCATCGCTAATATTTGTTGAGCATCTTTCCTGTCGTATTGTGCACTTCCCCATCTTTTCTTTTAGTGGCAGGTTAGTGCGGATTTTGGGTGCATTATGGGGATTGATTTTGTCTTGGATATTTTGGGAAGAATATTTGAGAATACAAGATGAGAAGAATTGTATTTATTTTTTATGTATAGAGCATTGGAGATTTTATTTTTAGATAGATAGTTGTATTATTTCAAGAGACTTTTGGTTGTATTTAATTTGAAGATTGAGATTAATGGTTTCTCTTTTATTATGGTTTTGTTTTAGATGCTCTATATTTGTTGATTATGGATTAGTTTTGTTTTATAGGAGTGGCGCTCCTCCCCCTCTCCCCTTGCGAGGGCGGGGTGTTACAGAATGGCATCACAACTTAGGTATACCACCACCCTCAGGTCTTGGGTTTTGGGTCTATTTTGTTTTGTAACGCATACGTGGAGATAGAAATTTTAGATAATCGTTTCGTTTTAGGCATCTAGATTAGATGTGAGATATTGGAATATTTGGTGACGAGATTATTTTTGGAGATTGTTGCCTGATTTTTTAGCGTAGGCTTCTAGCGAATTTCGAGGGCAAAAATCCATTGTTAGTGGGGAAGTGTAACAACCCGCGTAATTTTTGGGGTATTTTCAAAATATCGAGGAAAATAATGTTTTTGATAAAATTATTTTTCTTACTCAAATATGTTGGATATTATTTTTAAAGACAAGATTTTCAAACGGTTTCGAAATCGGAGTTAAAATGGATTTTTAATGGATTTTTAAAGTTTATCCCTTATAATTTTTTTTTAAGCCGAACTGCCAAAATAACTGGGCGATTGATCGATTGACGCCAGGGGTCGATCGTTCGACCCCAGCAGTTTTCGTGCACAACAAGTTTTTTTTAGAGTTTGCTTTGGTTTAAACTTTTATCTTTTTGACTTATTTAAAGGGGTCGTGAGTGACTATTTTGGATCAAACTTTTGGCACAAAAATATGCAGTAAACATATTCTTATTTCCTCTCTTTTTATATACACTTAGCCCTTTTATATTATGGTGTTCTTGGGGTTATTTTGGTGTTGGATCTTGGAGGAGTTTTCATGATCTTTGTGGACTGATTTTGATGGCTTAATTTGAGTTTCTGGGCAGATTCATGTTGGTTCCTTTTTGTTGTTTAAGGTATGGGGTTTTACACAATATGCTCCTTAATCTCGCGAGAGTTATGCCCTTTGATTTCATGTGATTTTTGACTCATATTTGAATTGCTAAATTCTTTTTGAAATCCGGAAATATTTGTTGGAATTTGATTTTGATTCATGTTGTATTATATTTGTGTTGGGCATGTTGTCATGAGATTTTAATATGCACTGATGTTGGGCACCCACTAAGATTTCTGTTCGGGCTACTTGATAATGTATGGCGCGGTATGGTGAGGCCTGGTGACTCGGTTAATGTGTTGTTGAGAAATTATATTGATAAAAGTGGTATTGAGATTCATATTTGATTTGAATATTCGTACTTGTATTGTTACGCTTTATTCACCGCTAATATTTGTTGAGCATCTTTCTTGTCGTATTGTGTACTTCCCCATATTTTCTTTTAGTGGAAGTTTAGCGCGGATTTTGGGTGTGCTATGGAGATTGATTTTATCTTGGATATTTTGGGAAGAATATTCGAGAATACAAGATGAGAAGAATTGTATTTATTTTTGATGTATAGAGCATTGGAGATTTTTTTTTAGATAGATAGTTGTATTATTTCGAGAGACTTTTGGTAGCATTTAATTTAAAGATTGAGATTAGTGGTTTCTCTCTTAATATGGTTTTGTTTTAGATGCTCTATACTTGTTGATTATGGATTAGTTTAGTTTTATCGGAGTGGCGCTCCTCCCCGCTCTCCCCTGGCGCGGGCGGGGTGTTATAGAATGGTATCAGAGCTTAGGTATACGACTACCCCCAGGTCTTGGGTTTTGGGTCTGTTGCATTTTATAGCGCATATTTGGAGATAGAAATTTTAGATAACCGTTTCGTGTTAGGCATCTCGATTCGCTGTGAGATATTGGAATTTTTGGTGACGAGATTATTTTAGTAGATTATTGGCCCGATTTTTGAGCGTAGGCTTCTGGCGAATTTTGAGGGCGAAATTCCATTGTTAGTGGGGAAGTGTAACAACTCGCGTAATTTTTGGGGTATTTTCAAAATATCGAGGAAAGTAAAGTTTTTGATAAAATTATTTTTCTTGATCAAATATGTTGGATATTATTTTTAAAGACGAGATTTTCAAACGGTTTCGAAATCATAGTTAAAACGGATTTTTAATGGATTTTTAAAGTTTATCCCTTATAATATTTTTTTAAGCCGAACTGCCAAAATAATTGGGTGATTGATCTATCGACCCCAGCAATTTTCGTGCACATCAAGTTTTTTTTAGAGTTTGTTTTGCTTTAAACTCTTAACTTTTTGCCTTATTTAAAGGGGTATTGGGTGACTATTTTGAATCAAAATTTTAGCACAAAAATATGCAGCAAACATATTCTTATTTCCTCTCTTTTTATATACACTTAGCCCCTTTGTATTATGCATTCAACCCTAATTTTTGGAGGTCTTCTTGGGGTTGTTTTGGTGTTGGATATTGGAGGAGTTTTGTTAATCTTTGTGGTTTGATTTTGATGGATTAATTTGAGTTTCTAGGCAGATTCATATTGGTCCTTTTTTGTTGTTTAAGGTATGGAGTTTTACACAATATGCTCCTTAATCTCGCGAGAGTTATTCCCTTTGATTTCATGTGATTATTGACTCATATTTGAATTGATAAATTCTTTTGGAAATCTGGAAATATTTGTTGGAATCTGATTTTGATTCATGTGGTATTATATTTGTGTTGGGCATGTTGTCATGAGATTCTAATCTGGCACTGATGTTGGGCACCTGCTAGGATTCTTGTTCCGGCTACTTGATAAAGTATGGCGCGGTATGGTGAGGCCTGGTGACTCCGTTAATGTGTTGTTGAGAAATTATATTGATAAAAATGCTATTGAGATTCACATTTGATTTGAATATTCGTACTCGTATTATTACGCTTTATTCACCACTAATATTTGTTGAGCATCTTTCCTATAGTATTTTGTACTTCCCTATATTTTCTTTTTGTGGCAGGTTAGCGCGAATTTTGGGTGCGCTATGGATATTGATTTTAGAATGGATATTTTGGGAAGAATATTCGAGAATACAAGATGAGAAGAATTGTATTTATTTTTTATTTATAGAGCATTGGAGATTTTTTTTAGTTAGATAGTTGTATTATTTCGAGAGACTTTTGGTTGTATTTAATTTGAAGATTGAGATTAGTGGTTTCTCTATTATTGTGGTTTTGTTTTAGATGGTCTATACTTGTTGATTATGGATTAGTTTATTTTTATCGGAGTGGTGCTCCGCCTCACTCTCCCAGGGCGTGGGCGGGGTGTTACACCATAGGTTTTTCTTTTTATGTTTTGTCCCGGAATATCCAAAGTTGTAGCTTTGTAAGGATAAATTTCCAATCGAGTCAATTTTTTTATAATTGGCTTAATTCGGTTTGGACATAACCATTTTAGTTATAGGTTAGGTCTTTATTGGTTTACCCATCAATGCCTATGACATGCAAGATTGAAGGTCTTAGTGGCCAAGTTAGATATCGACATCATTGTGCCGTGTGTTGTGCACGTTTCGTCTTCAACATCCATGGATCTCTTGAGGTATGAATGCACATTATTTTTCATCCATGGAATTTCACTAGGTGTTGTTTTAAAATAATATTTGAGGCATTTTTTTATTAAAAAAGGTGAAATAAAATTATATCTTTGTGAAAATTCCTTCGAACGACATTTTCAAATGAAATCACGTTTTTCATTCGATCGAGGTTTTTTGTCGGGTCAAATGAGTTGGCTAAAATCATTCAAATGAAATTCAAATGAAGTTTAAATGAATTGTCTTTATTTGACGGTGGGAATTTGTTCGAAGCTTATTCGAAGTCTGTTCGGACGAGAATAGTTTCTTCATTCAAACAACCTGGTTTTTAGTTTGAATGAGATTATGCACTTCATTCGAATGAGCCTTGTTTTTCACTTAAACGAATCGCCTAAAAAATTGTATCACCTCGAAAATTGTGTTTTCTATAAATAGGAATGTTTTCATAAGTTTTCTTGGTTCAAGGCTTTCAAAATTATTTTCCTTATAGCATTAAAAAGGCTCAAAACCCTAGTATCATTCAACTAAATTTTGAGATCCAAGTTTTATCAATATATGCTTGTTCGAGATATTATTTCGTGCACCAAGATTTTTTCCTTATCATCTTGATTGGGAAGAGTTTCGTATAGTGGACTCCATGCCTTTTTGGTTGTTTACATATAGTGAACTCCATGTGTGTGGCGATTTGAATTGGTGGAATCTGTGTTCAATTCGTTGAAGGTGGTTGAGCCGGGATCGGTGGATACTGAGGCATGTGAGGAGGACACAATGTGGTAGTGCGTAGTGGACTTCTGCGTGTCAATATAAAGATATGATTGAAGGAACAAAGATGCATCATGGCTTGAAAGAGTCGAGTCGATTTGTGTAAGTCATTTGTCATCCTTTTGTAATTCCTTATCATAATGAATTTGCGTCACTGGGTCGTCTGAAGGTTTTCCCATTTAGGTTCCTTGTATATTGGGTGTTGTGTGATTACTCTTATTTTAATCTTGATACTCACTTAGATTCATGCTTACGCCGGATAAAATTTGGTAATCCATTTAACGCAACATTTAGTTTAAGTGGTGCTAAGTTTACTTTGGGCTAATTGTTTAAGAAAATCAATTTTGAAAAAATAATTGGTGTGTGTGTTTTGGACCATCCATATAAACCATAGCATTGCATGTAGGTTTGCAATTTCAATTTTGTATAGTTGACTAACTCCTCTTTTCCTGAAAGCATATGCATTTGACTTAAGTTAGTTGGTTCTGCCTTAATGTATAGTTGACTATACATTGAGTTATAGTGGATTATATGCACTTATAATCGAATATCTCTTCCTTGTTTGAGATACTAGGATATTGGGTTTTGGTTCAATCTTTTGGGTAAGTTTAGGAAGGGTTTATATAGGTCTAGTAAGGTTGATTTTGAGCATATACAAGATCAAATAAGTGTACTTACATTTGTAAAATAGTTCCCAAAGATCATCAAAATACTAAAAAGTTCTTTTGGTCTTTCTATCATTCTTCTGAATTGCTTGAAACATGTGATGTTTCTTTGTGTGATATCATCACAATCTTGCTTGTATGAATGGTTTAATATTGAAATTTTATTGATAGTTTGTGTTTTGTCTTTTCATTCTTGTGAGTTGAACTTGCTAGGCTTGGTTGAGTGCTTTGAATTGTCATTGTAATGATTTGAATCTTCATTGTAATGCTTGGACATGGTTGCATGATTTCATGGCTTCATGGATGGTGTGAACTTGGTAACATATTTAATAATGTATTGAGTGCTTATTTTCATCTCAAGTACATTAGAAATAATATAGTGAAGTATGATCATATGTTAATTGTGCTATCGTACAAAATCATTTTCACTTAAAACACATTATGTTTTAAAAATAGTTTAATTAAATGATGCATTAAGGATCTACCCTCCCTCTTTCATGTCCTCTAATTTTCTTTTACATTTTAAATGACCTTCATTATTCACACATTAGCTGCATGTCAATGCTTTAGTGTTTTTTTTTAAGTTTGGCTTCAAACCACTAAGGGTCAAATATTTCACATTTTTTCTCTCCTCTTTTGTTAAACGCCTGACATATGAATGCCCACCAAGTTTATTAGGTAAAGATTACTTGTGGATTCTATTACACACTTGTATAATCCACTAAGCATCATCCAGTGGGGTGTCATTCAACATAAATGGATAATTGTAGTTCTTAATCGATGAATCTATGTTTTTTATGCCATTACTTTGAGCATTAACTTTTTTGGATTTTTTCTTTTTACGATATTGTCCTCCCTTTTCACACCACAAGAGAAGATGGCCATTTTTCAAAGTCATTTGGTTTCTATAATCATAGTTTTAACTTCTCTAGCTTGATTTTTGGCCAAATCAACTAAATCGTAACATATGGTTAGACCAATTAAACAATATCTACACAATAAAATCATGTAGGTACAAATCCGATCTGTTAAAAAATGGTTGTTGACATTAACATTTAGTGCATCATAAAAAAATGAGTTTGCCTCTATGAATGAATCTTAGAAAATGTCAAATTAATATAAATTAAATGGTTTTAGTTAGGAGAAAGATCCTAAAAATAATGACAAAGGTTAGGGTGATGGATTTGTAAAGAGTTTGATTTTCTACTTAGGTGACAAACAAATTAATGTAGTGAACGATTACTAAATATTACTGATTTAAAAACTTATCCAAATTCGCAACCACTTGTGAAGCGTTGAATATCAATCTAGACGAATAATCTCGTTTTAAACAATTTTAATCTTGTTAACCTAGTTACTATGTGGGCATACAAGATTCAAATTTTTAATTAAACATTCACAAACGAGATGCCGATGTACGGGGAAAACCCAAAAGGGAAAACCTTGAAAGATCAGACCTAGACAAATTTACACATCTTTTAGAAGATATTATATACTTTAATTTTCTTTTGAAGCATCAAATGATAAAAATATGGCCTTGGAAATTCTATTTTTATTTGTCGATTAATCTTTTAGGCTCTTGTCAATAGTGGCCTTTCACGCAAAGGAGATTGCTCCTTTCGTAGCCCATTTGCATTGCACATTCAATTTTAATAAAATAAATGATTCATGGGCAATGGTTTTTACAGGAAAAATTACTCCTATCCATTTAGAATGAAATGACAAGATTGAAAAGGGAACACCTCACTTCAACGAGCAAATTCAAAGTGTGTACAACATTCTAAAGAGACCGTGAAAGGTTTGTGCATTCAAGGTGTGAGATGAGACCAACATAGAAGGAATAGTCACAAAGTGGGCATCGATATGCATAAAATGCATAATTAAGCATTATTAGCACGTAACCTAGTTTATCTCACCATGTTAAGTCACATAGAAATGGAATGAAATAGTTTTATGAACATCCTAATTACGCATCCATAAAGGTGAAAAAATTGAATTGTTGTTTAAAAAAGTAAAATATTTTTATATTTTTGAAATGAAATATATCACTACACCAAAATGGGTAAATTGGCACCCTTCCAGCGCTTAGCCTTGTCACGATCAATGACCGTGACAACAAACACGCGTTTGTCACGGTCATTGACCGTGACAAGGTCGTGACAAAGGATTGTCACGGTCATTGACTGTGACAATACTTATAATGTTGTCACGGTCAATGACCGTGACACGACCGTGAAAAATGTCGCAGTAAAAAATCCTTTACCCTTCTTTTTTCCCCCGCCGTTTCTTCCCTCCTTTTTTTTTCTCTCTCTCTTCCATTTATATATATATATATATGACACCCCGCCTAATTAATCCCGGGTGATCAGTCCTAAATCAAGTTAGAACAGGTTTCTCATTTGGTCCATTCTTAGCATCACTGTCGTTTTATTAAATTACTAACCACCTAAGTGAGAAAAATAGACTGGTGCCAATTTTTTTATCTTTCATTAATTAAACAAAAACCCATGCGGAAAATAAAACAATACAACAATCACAGATAACTGAAATAATCATCCACAAATAGAAATAATTAACCGAATAAACCATCGGTCCAAAATAAATCCCGTAACACAAGAATGAACTCTTAACAAGTCTAATACAAATAAGTGGAATGTGAGCGACATGCTCTAATAACTAATAATGAATTTCTACATTAAGAATGAAAAATGAGGCGTCTATCAAAACCCCGCAACATCCACATATGCTGCAGCAACGAATCCCTGGAATTGAGTCAAGGCTGGCGTCCCTGTGGTTGGACACCTAAAAGGGTTTTTAAAAGTTTTTATAGCAAGGGTTAGTACCCAAAACATTTAAAAAAATATTTAACAAATGATTAACTTGCAGTAATAATAAATATGCATGCTCTTCATATTTTAGTTAGTGTCGCACTCTCTTGAGAACTTCCTTGCCCCTCCTCTAATGTGCACCACTAACGCTTTAATTATCACCTAGTTATCTATCTCATGACTAGATAATTATTAAAGTCTCCTTGTACCCCCCTACTCTAATTTGAGTATAATGTGATTATGATTTTTAAGTTATTAGTAACATCAACTTAATTAATCATTTCCCTTTTTGATTCATATAACTTCTCCACTCGTTATACATATACAACAACTCATGCTTGTATTTATTTAGCCCGTATATAATAATCACCTAATTATATACTTAGAAATATTGCAGCATTCACACACATACTGAAATACATAAAACACTAACATCCACCCGAGTAAAAATACTCACCGGACATAATTTCTCCAAAGTGCTAGTACACTAGGTATATTCACATACCCTAGTTATCCAAGTTAGAATCTCTCACTAACTTGGTTTAGTATACGATTGGAGGCGGTCATATTCCTTCCCGGAAAGTGAGATGCCCCTCACCCCCTGTAACGGACGCTATGACCTGGGAATCTACTCGCCCTACTCCTCAAGCTAGGGGATTCATCCACTGCGCGTAACCTCCCCCTATAGCACTAGAGTATAATAATATCTAACCACTGATATTAAGGCATACACTATATATATATACTATCACACACCGTATATATATATATACATATATAAAAATGTTCCAGCTACACCGTGTACTAAACCCGTGACACAAGCCTATTCCATTTTTATTATGAGGTTGTTACCCAACTCTAATTATTAATTAATTTACACATTAATAATTCAATTACTTTTGATGTTGCCCTCACCGTTTAATTGGACTCAATCTCATAGCCCGAATTAACCTCACCCGAGTCTAAATCCCGACTCCAAATTACTTAGTCCATTACTAAATGAAATAATTTACTTCGATGTCGCTCACCAATTTTGACGTGTCACCCAAATTTCTACTCCCATCTTCTAATTAATTTCCCCACAATTAATCAGATTTAAATCATGCATTAATTTTTCTCAATAATTAATCACATAACAACTTTTATATAAATCTCTTTCTATATAAACAAAACTGGGCGAATTGTCAGTTTCTGCCGACCATCGATCGATCGACTTCATGGCGTCGATCGATCGATCGATCAGGTACTTGTCTTCTTCGCGAAGACAGACAGCCATGGACGAAAATTTTCAAGCCCTAATTTCCTTCTACACTAAAACTAAATCCCTTTTAGCATTTGTACATATTAGGAAACTCATTAGGGATCTCCAGAACAGTCATCAACATTATTAATTCGTCCATTAACTCCAATTTCTAAATTTGGGGAAAGTTTCATCATTAACCCTAAGCCCATTTATACCCCAAATCTCATCATCAAATTCGTTTCCAAATATTCAGATATCATTCTACCAGATATGTATTAACTCACAATTATCAGATTTTACAAGAATCACCACCCAATTTCGTAAATCAGAATTGTTGTTTTCAAAATCCCATGTTCATACCATTAACACCCAAAAACGAATTTCTACTTATTCACTACACATGAATATGAATTGAAAACAGATTTAATGCTATTGCAAGTTATCCACTTGCCTTAAGGTTCGTAGAGTCTGAATTGGAGCTAAATCCCAAGGTTGAAGATGACCTTTGTTGGCTCTCTTTTGATCCCCCAATTGGCTTTGGCTGCTGTTAGGGTTTCCTAACCCTAAATTTGCTTTTTCTAATTAAGTTCAGCCATCCCTTATTTCTTTTTATTAGATTAATTAACTTAATCCCGTTTTTTGACTAATGGGCCAAGCCCAAGTGACCCAAATTCCCCCGAGTGGGCCCGGTTATGTCTAAAAACGTCCCGTGACCCGTTTACTACCCCCGGGTACACTTTTCCGACTATCTCGGCCCATCCGGACTCAACTGTACACTCAAAATTGGCATCCGGATAAATTTATAAAATTACTTATCCCCCCACCCCATATTGTCTATACCGACTTCCGGTTGAGATAAGTGTATACTTTGTCATTGACACTCGAAATGACTTAAATAGATTATTACTATTCACTCGGTAATTTAATTTGCCTAAATATTAACCATTCACTCTCCGATTAATATTTAAATTTTATTTTACCATAATTAATTCATTAAATCACAACACACTAGTGATTTGAATTTCCGAATTAATTAAATTTTAAATGAACCCAAAAATACGGGGTGTTTCATACTCCCCCCCTTACAAAGGAATTTCGTCCCCGAAATTTGATCGTACCTGTGGTGAAAAGCTCTGGATATTGTTCCTGCATATCCTCCTCCCGCTCCCAGGTAGACTCGTCAACATTGTGATGACCCCACTGTACTCTAACCAATGGAACCTCCTTGGATCTTAATTTACGCTCACTATGATCCAGAATAGCTACCGGCCTCTCCTCATACGAGATGTCTGGCTGTAAGTCGATTTCCTCAAGTGGAATGTGCCAAAAGGCTCTCTCGCTCCTTCGATATTTCTTCAACGATGCCACATGGAATACATCGTGTATCCGCTGAAGATGTTCTGGTAATCCAAGTTTATACGCCACCGGTCCCACCCTCTCAATAATAGGGAAAGGTCCTACGTATCGCGGTGCTAACTTACCCTTCTTGCCGAGCCTCATCACCCCTTTCATTGGGGATACCCGGACTAAAACTTGGTCCCCAACTTCTAGCTCCACATGTCTTCTAGAAGCATCAGCATAACTTTTTGCCTGTCCTGAGCTATCCGAATTCTTCCTCGAATCAACTCTATCTTGGCAGATGTCTCCTGGACAATTTCCGGCCCCAAGAGCTTGTTGTCCCCCACTTCTAACCAAAAAACGGGTGAACGACAAGGTCTCCCGTACAGTGCCTCAAACGGTGCCATGCCAATCGTGAATTGGTAAGAGTTGTTATACGCAAACTCTACCAAAGGAAGATATTTCTCCCATCCTCCTCCGAAGTCCAAAATGCACTTCTGAGCATGTCTTCCAGCATCTGATTAACTCTCTCAGTCTGTCCGTCAGTCTGTGGGTGATACGCTGTACTCAAGCGCAACTCCGTGCCCATTGCCTCCTGAAAGCTCTGCCAAAAGTGGGCGACAAAGATTTTGTCTCGATCGGATACAATGTTTATCGGCACTCCATGCAGCTTAACAATCTCTGCTATGAATAGCTGCGCATAACGCATCGTCTCAAAGTCTGTGCGTACCGGCAAAAAGTGGGCCACCTTAGTCAACCGATCCACAATAACCCATATGGAGTCGTGACCCCTCTGCGATACAGGTAACCCTGTGATGAAGTCCATGGAGATGCTCTCCCACTTCCACACGGGAATTTCTAACGGCTGTAGCATCCCTGATGGTGTCTGGTGGTCAACTTTCACAAGCTGACACATGGCACACTTCGAAACAAACTCCGCTATGTCCCGTTTCATCCCTGCCCACCAATACTGCCTCCTCATATCTTGGTACATTTTATCCCCACCGGGATGTACCGTAAATTTCGAACCATGGGATTCTGTCATAACGGCGTGCTTCAACTCCTCATCCTCTGGCACCATTAACCTCCCATTAAAGCGTAGGCCTCCTTCTGAGCTAATCGAGTAACCCTCCGCTCCCTCAGCTAACAACTGGCCCACCCTATCCCGACAATTTTGATCCTCCGCCTGAGCCTTCACAACCCGCATAATGATCTCGGGTGTGATGGACAAAGCCGACATGCAAGCCTTGGCTACGTCGTCCTCATATTGAAGCTCTCTCCACTTCGCTTTCCATACCTCCAATATTTCCCCAGTCGGTCTTCGGCTCAATGCGTCTGCTACTACATTGGCCTTACCAGGATGATACTGTATATCAAACTGGTAGTCCTTCATGAATTCTAGCCACCGCCTTTGTCTCATATTCAGATCCTTCTGTGTGAAGAGATACTGAAGTGACTTGTGATCCGTGAATAGAGTAAACTGCTCTCCTAAAAGATAATGCCTCCATATCCTCAAAGCAAAAACGACCGCTGCCAACTCTAGGTCATGAGTGGGGTAATTCCTCTCGTGGGGCTTTAGCTTCCTGGAAGCATAAGTTATAGCCCTTTCCTCCTGCTGGAGCACACCCCCAAGACCCCGTAAGGATGCGTCTGTGTAAACCCGATACTCTAGCCCTCCCTTTGGCAATGCCAGCACGGGTGCAGATGTCAATTTGTCCTTTAGCTCGTCGAACGCTAATTGACAACTATCATCCCACTTGAAAGGTACCCCTTTCCGAGTCAGATTCGTCAAAGGTCCTGCAATTTTGGAGAATCCCTGAATGAATCGCCTGTAGTAACCGGCCAAACCCAGAAAACTGCGCACCTCGGTCGGTGTCGTGGGCTGTCCCCACTCCCTCACCGCTGACACCTTATTCGGATCCACTGCAATACCCTGATCTGACACGACGTGACCAAGGAACTGTACCTCCCGTAGCCAGAATCCACACTTCCCGAATTTGGCATAGAGCTGATGATCCCTCAATGTTTGTAAAACCACGCGCAGATGCTCTGCGTGCTCCTCCTCGGTACGGGAGTAGATTAGGATGTCATCAATGAACACGATGACAAACTGATCTAGGTACTCCCTGAAAACCCTGTTCATGAGGTCCATGAACACTGCTGGTGCATTGGTGAGCCCGAAGGGCATCACCCTGAACTCATACGATCCATACCGCGACAAGAAAGCGGTCTTAGGAACATCCTCCTCTCGGATACGCAGTTGATGATACCCTGACTTCAAGTCGACTTTGGAGAAGTAAGACGCCCCTCTCAATTGGTTAAATAAATCATCAATCCGAGGAAACGGATACTTATTCCGTATCGTCACCTTGTTCAGCTCCCTATAATCCACGCACAAGCTGAGTGAACCATCTCGCTTCTTCACAAACAACACCGGCGCACCCCACGGCGATGTACTCCGCCGAATAAAACCCTGATCCAGTAGTTGCTGAATCTGCTCCCTCAATTCCCGCATTTCTGAAGGGGCCATTCGGTAAGGTGCCCGAGCAATCGGCCTCGTCCCCGGTGCCAAATCGATAACAAATTCGATTTCTCTGCTGGGTGGTAATCCTGGAATACATCCTCAAAGTCCCTCAATACGGGAATAGAGTCTAAAGGGACTACCATCTCCTGTGAGGTTTCCTCCTCAATGTAATAAAGATGAGTGGTCGAGCCTCCCTCTGGGCGAGGCATTGCCACCACAAACATCTCTTGCCCCGGAATGGAAAAAATAATGCTCCCACCGAAGCAATCAATCATGGCTCTATATTCAGCGAGCCAATCCATACCGATGATCACATCGTGAACATGCATATCTAATACCAACATGTCCGCGGGTAATACTAAACCACCAATCTCTACTCCTACTCCTCGACATATAAAGAATATAAGAGACCCACTCCCCAATGGTGAGTCGACACACGTAACAGTGCTCTCAGTGGTGGCTAACAACCCTAAAGCCTTCGCGAAATGTGTAGCTATAAAGCAATGAGTGGCCCCCGTATTAAACAACACCCGACCCATAGTGCCATGGATAGGAAACGTACCCTCGATCGCGGGCGGCGCCTGCTGTGCTGGAGGATTGGGAACATCCCGAACGTTATACACACGTCCGTAGTGCACCTGCCCCTGCTGCTGTGGGGCGGGTGGGGCTGGTGCTGCTGGCGGTATCTGACCCTGTTGCCCCTGCTGGGCACCCTGCTGCTGGCCTCTGCCCCTCTGCGGGCACTCCCTCTTGAAGTGTCCTGGCTGGCCACAGGAGAAACAACGTTTCTGGTCGTCACCCTGTCGTTGGCCCTGCTGGCCCTGACGTTGCTGCCCCGGGTGGCCTCCCCCGTTGTTCCCTTGGCCCTGACGGCCCTGAGGAACCTGCTATTGCTGATTAGGGCCTGGTTGCCCCTTCCTGAACCCGTGTCCTCCCGGTCGGAACCCACCAGGCTTAAACTTCTTAGCCTGATTCCCTTGCTGAATGATAACCTGCTGCTGTGTGCCACTTGCCTCACTACTAGTAACCGCCTTGCCCTGCTGGCTCGGCTCACCTGCCTTCTTGTTCCCCTTAGCATGGAAACGATGATCCTGGAAATGTACAAGTGCGGCATTAACGACATCTGTATAAGTCACTAATGCCGGGTTTCCAATCCAGTGCTGCCTGATTCTCCAAGCTAGACCATCCATGAACTTGGACTTCTTCCGCTCCTCATCGCTCACCTCGTTTGGCACAAAGTTTGCCAAACGGGTGAACTCCTCCTCATATTCTGCTACTGACCTGTCACCCTGTACCAACTCGCTGAATTTCTTTCTCATCTCAGACTCTACTGCTGGAGGGAAGTACTTGCGGTCAAACCGCACCCAGAATTCAGAAATCGGCATCAAATCCCGCTCCTCAGCGGTGGTTACGGACTCCCACCACTGTAAGGATGCCCCTGACAGACGAAAGGTATCCAGCATCTGTTTCTGCACCTCTGTACCCTCTAACATGCGCAGATGGCGCTGAATGTTCTTCTTCCAGTCACAAGCCTCGACCACATTGGTGCTACCTCGAAACTCAGGTGGGTGACCCTTCTGAAAGGTCTCCCTCGCTCGCTGCCAAGATGGTGGCCCCACTGGAGCCTGAACTGCTGGAGCCAATGGAGGTGGTGCCTGGGGCTGTGGAAAATGAGCTGCCATAGCTCGCATCGCTGTCTCGACCGCTTGGGCCACTATCACTGCCACCTGAGTGGTAGAAATCAACTCGGGCGGGGGTGGTGGTGGCGGTACCTGTGGCTCCTGGCGAGCCTCCCTCACCTCATCTCTAGCCTCAGCCCTCTCCGCTCTCTGTCTCTTTGGCGGCATCTGAAATAGATTGAATTGTATAAGTACACAATTTATACAAAAATTAATAGCAGGAATACGATATCTCACAAGCGGAAAAATATAATCAACAGTCCTAATAATAGGGCTCTATAACAACCGAACGCTATGCTGAAACGTAGAAAGCCGTACAGATCCTAAGGACACTAGAACCTGAGGCTCTGATACCATCTGTGACACCCCGCCTAATTAATCCCGGGTGATCAGTCCTAAATCAAGTTAGAACAGGTTTCTCATTTGGTCCATTCTTAGCATCACTGTCGTTTTATTAAATTACTAATCACCTAAGTGAGAAAAATAGACTGGTGCCAATTTTTTTATCTTTCATTAATTAAACAAAAACCCATGCGGAAAATAAAACAATACAACAATCACAGATAACTGAAATAATCATCCACAAATAGAAATAATTAACCGAATAAACCATCGGTCCAAAATAAATCCCGTAACACAAGAATGAACTCCCAACAAGTCTAATACAAATAAGTGGAATGTGAGCGACATGCTCGAATAACTAATAATGAATTTCTACATTAAGAATGAAAAATGAGGCGTCTATCAAAACCCCGCAACATCCACATATGCTGCAGCAACGAATCCCTGGAATTGAGTCAAGGCTGGCGTCCCTGTGGTTGGACACCTAAAAGGGTTTTTAAAAGTTTTTATAGCAAGGGTTAGTACCCAAAACATTTAAAAAAATATTTAACAAATGATTAACTTGCAGTAATAACAAATATGCATGCTCTTCATATTTTAGTTAGTGTCGCACTCTCTTGAGAACTTCCTTGCCCCTCCTCTAATGTGCACCACTAACGCTTTAATTATCACCTAGTTATCTATCTCATGACTAGATAATTATTAAAGTCTCCTTGTACCCCCCTACTCTAATTTGAGTATAATGTGATTATGATTTTTAAGTTATTAGTAACATCAACTTAATTAATCATTTCCCTTTTTGATTCATATAACTTCTCCACTCGTTATACATATACAACAACTCATGCTTGTATTTATTTAGCCCGTATATAATAATCACCTAATTATATACTTAGAAATATTGCAGCATTCACACACATACTGAAATACATAAAACACTAACATCCACCCGAGTAAAAATACTCACCGGACATAATTTCTCCAAAGTGCTAGTACACTAGGTATATTCACATACCCTAGTTATCCAAGTTAGAATCTCTCACTAACTTGGTTTAGTATACGATTGGAGGCGGTCATATTCCTTCCCGGAAAGTGAGATGCCCCTCACCCCCTGTAACGGACGCTATGACCTGGGAATCTACTCGCCCTACTCCTCAAGCTAGGGGATTCATCCACTGCGCGTAACCTCCCCCTATAGCACTAGAGTATAATAATATCTAACCACTGATATTAAGGCATACACTATATATATATACTATCACACACCGTATATATATATATACATATATAAAAATGTTCCAGCTACACCGTGTACTAAACCCGTGACACAAGCCTATTCCATTTTTATTATGAGGTTGTTACCCAACTCTAATTATTAATTAATTTACACATTAATAATTCAATTACTTTTGATGTTGCCCTCACCGTTTAATTGGACTCAATCTCATAGCCCGAATTAACCTCACCCGAGTCTAAATCCCGACTCCAAATTACTTAGTCCATTACTAAATGAAATAATTTACTTCGATGTCGCTCAACCAATTTTGACGTGTCACCCAAATTTCTACTCCCATCTTCTAATTAATTTCCCCACAATTAATCAGATTTAAATCATGCATTAATTTTTCTCAATAATTAATCACATAACAACTTTTATATAAATCTCTTTCTATATAAACAAAACTGGGCGAATTGTCAGTTTCTGCCGACCATCGATCGATCGACTTCATGGCGTCGATCGATCGATCGATCAGGTACTTGTCTTCTTCGCGAAGACAGACAGCCATGGACGAAAATTTTCAAGCCCTAACTTCCTTCTACACTAAAACTAAATCCCTTTTATCATTTGTACATATTAGGAAACTCATTAGGGATCTCCAGAACAGTCATCAACATTATTAATTCGTCCATTAACTCCAATTTCTAAATTTGGGGAAAGTTTCATCATTAACCCTAAGCCCATTTATACCCCAAATCTCATCATCAAATTCGTTTCCAAATATTCAGATATCATTCTACCAGATATGCATTAACTCACAATTATCAGATTTTACAAGAATCACCACCCAATTTCGTAAATCAGAATTGTTGTTTTCAAAATCCCATGTTCATACCATTAACACCCAAAAACGAATTTCTACTTATTCACTACACATGAATATGAATTGAAAACAGATTTAATGCTATTGCAAGTTATCCACTTGCCTTAAGGTTCGTAGAGTCTGAATTGGAGCTAAATCCCAAGGTTGAAGATGACCTTTGTTGGCTCTCTTTTGATCCCCCAATTGGCTTTGGATGCTGTTAGGGTTTCCTAACCCTAAATTTGCTTTTTCTAATTAATTTCAGCCACCCCTTATTTCTTTTTATTAGATTAATTAACTTAATCCCGTTTTTTGACTAATGGCCCAAGCCCAAGTGACCCAAATGCCCCCGAGTGGGCCCGGTTATGTATAAAAACGTCCCGTGACCCGTTTACTACCCCCGGGTACACTTTTCCGACTATCTCGGCCCATCCGGACTCAACTGTACACTCAAAATTGGCATCCGAATAAATTTATAAAATTACTTATCCCCCCCACCCCATATTGTCTATACCGACTTCCGGTTGAGATAAGTGTATACTTTGTCATTGACACTCGAAATGACTTAAATAGATTATTACTATTCACTCGGTAATTTAATTTGCCTAAATATTAACCATTAACTCTCCGATTAATATTTAAATTTTATTTTACCATAATTAATTCATTAAATCACAACACACTAGTGATTTGAATTTCCGAATTAATTAAATTTTAAATGAACCCAAAAATACGGGGTGTTACAATATATATATATATATATATATATATATATCTGTGTGTGTGTGTGTGTGTGTGTGTGTATGTGTGCGCGTGTGTGTGGTGGGTGGGGGTGGGGAAGGGTGGGGGTAGGGGGTGGGGCAGGGTGTTGGGGATGTTTGTGTGTGTGTGGTGCGTGTGTGTGGTGGGTGGGGAGGGTGGTGGGGTAGGGTGGGGGGAGGGGCAGGGATGGGTGGGTGGGTGGTGGGGTAGGGGTGGGGTGTGTGTGTGTGTGTGTATGTGCGCGTGTGTGTATATGTGTGTGTAGTGTGCGTGTTTGTGCGTAATTTCCATTGTAAACGAATTGATTGATTGTCCCTCGTTGTAAATTAGTAAATTAATATATGATTAGTTATGATAGTAGGATTGCTCCTCATTGTAAATTAGTAAATTAATAATTGTATACTTTAATTGTTAGTTTAATTGATGAAAATAATTAATTGAGTAGATGAATTAGAAGGACTACGGGATACACATTTGTTATTGACATTGCTGTTGGATTATAGTGGATCGATGTTGGGTTGGTTAATTTTAAAAGTGGCATGACCACTGGATTATTGTCCATATGGGGGTGGGATTTTTCAACTTTTTTTGAAAATTACTTTGTATATCGAACAATATATATAGAGTATGATAATTAAATGAAACATACTTGAGATTACATATAGTGCGCATAGATACCAGCCTTCTAGTTCTTATGCGTATGCATTCAATATCCCTTAGACCCTGATATACCCGTTTATATCCTCGGCCTGGCTGAAGATTACATCCCAAAACAGACGACCCTTCGAGGGGTCGACCCTCCACCATGCTCCAGACGACCCTATGAGGGGCCGACCCTCCACCATGCTCCAGACGACCCTACGAGGGGCCGACCCTTCCCAGGCTCCGGACGACCCTACGAGGGTACGACAGTACGAGGCCAGAATTAGGCCAGACTCACTACCGGAAGGAACTTTGCCCTCGGCCTCGTCTCATAGGCCGAGGGTAACATCATCACAGCGCGTGGTTTGGGAGACGCGTGGAACAGTGCGCGTGAGGCTCACATGGCACGTGGAAGACCGTTATAACCAAATCACACCCTCACGTGAGGGAATATTATGTCATCATTGGGCATCTACAGGTGTCAACAGGGGATTGGCTAGATCATCATTCACATGCACCATGCATACTTGGGGGGTACACTACACCACCCAAGACCTATATATACTTGTCACCTACAACCCTACAGGGGATCAGATTTTTGGAACCCTAGCTAAAACCCTGCTTGTATACACAGTAGAGAGAGAGAGAGAGAGAGAGAGAGAGAGAGAGAGTGAGCTTATGTGCATTGTATCCAAGGCCATTAGTACCCATACTTAGAGGATCACACACTCACAGTGGATGTAGGCCTAATTGGCTGAACCACTATACATCATAGTCTTATTTCCTCTTATACTCATCCCCTTCTACATACTCATAAACTCATACATCTCTATGGCTGCCATGGTTACTACTGTTTGAGCTCATCATCATTTATCTGGTGATGCTAGATTTCAGCATCATCAGTTTGGCGCCGTCTGTGGGAACTGAGAAGACATCTCTTCCTTTGTACAGCTTGACCTCACTGGGCACTCTGGTGGTGAACCAACACTCCCCCTGGGAGGAGGTGTTTCACCATTGAAAGAGACCCACTAAGGTTCTCAAGCTCACGAGTCTTTTCTTCAGTTCAGCTTTTCACAGCTCAAGCACATGGCACCTGAGATGCCACCACCACCACTTCGCCCGCCAGATGAGGGGGGAAGACCCAGTTCCAGTCAGCCGCCGCCTCAGTCTGAGATGGCTGATGTGGCAGCAGCCCTAAAGTCTCTGGCAGCAAGCCAGCAGATGATGCAGGAGCAGTTCACAGCTCTAAGCCAGAACATACTGAGACCACCAGGGGTGTCACCTGAGATGATTACTCCGGCAGCAGCTCCAGGACAGCATGAGGCCAGGGGACCACCCCAGGCACCACGTAAAGACCTGCCACCCCCTCAGCGGCGTAGGGATGTTGCTGACCCCCGGCGTTTACGCCTGGGGAGGCAGGGAAACCCTTGCCCTGAGGACAGGTATGACGATCTGGAGGGAGAGGAGGCTCCAATAGAATGTTGGGAACCGTATGAGGTCTCCAACAATACTGTACGACCTCTCCAGGATAGCAGAGGGAAGTGTGGGAGACCAAACCCTGAGGATCGCCCGAGAGGCTCTGCTTTTGATCGCTTAAGCAGGGGGTCAGCCTTCGAGAGGCTGGCCCCAGTAAATGACCTGCGGGATAAGTTGTCCAGGTCAAGAAGTGATGCGAGGTCCAGGAGGGAGGCAACAGAGGGCCGACCCCAGGGACGGGATGACGGCCAAAGGGAAGTAAACAGCCGACACATGCCTGCTGCAGCGAAACCCTCCGTCCACCTTCAAGAGGCAGCAGGGGATAACATTGTCCACACCAACCCTGTGAGGCCCTGGAATGACTCAATCCAGCGGCTAGAGGATAAGATCGGTGACATACTGAAGAGCCGGGACCCCCTTCAGAAGGGATACACCATAGGCTCACCCTTTGTGGCAAAGATAGTCGACTTCCCTACGCCATCGAGATTCAAGCCACCTGTGGTCACCCCAAGATATGATGGGAGCACCAACCCTGTCCACCATGTTGAGATGTATCAATCAGCAGCAGACATATACTCTATCTCAGATGAGATGAGGTGTCATGCCTTCTTCGGAACCCTGACGGGGGCTGCACATGTTTGGTACACGTCTCTTCCAAAAAATTCCATTGAAAACTTTAAGCAGTTGGCAGATCGGTTCATCCACAACTTTTGCTTTGGGGTGAGGCCACAGAAGAAGACCACCCACCTGCTCTATGTTAAGCAGGGGAAGAATGAGAGTCTGAGGGACTACATAGCCAGATTCAATAAAGAAAAGCTGGAGGTGGAAGACTACGAGGAAAGAATAGCTATGACAACCCTGATTGGAGGACTCCAAAAGGGGAAGCTGTTATGGAAGCTTGCTGAAGACCCTCCAAGGACGATGGCCGAATTGCTGTCGACAGCAAGAAAGGTGATGAACGCCGAAGAGGCGATGGCCGCAAAATATGAAGACGAAAAGGGAGGTACTAGTGGGGGTAAGTACCCCAAGAAGAGCAAAGAGGGGAAGAAGAGGTCCACGGATGACAAGTTCTCTGGTTACACCCCTCTAACGGTCAGCTGTGAACAGATTCTCAATGAGATAAAGAGTGACCGGTCCCTGAAGTGGCCTAAGAAGCTTAGAGCAGCTCCTGGCAAGAGAAATAAGAACCTGTGGTGTGAATTTCACCAAGACCACGGCCACGTAACAGACAAATGCTTTGCTCTGAAAGATGAGATTGAGAAGATGCTGAAAGAAGGAAAGCTCAGAAAATACGTCGACAAAGGTGCCTTCAAGAGGGGCCGAGGGGACGACTCCAGAAAGAAGCGAGTCGATGCATGTAGAGAAGGCCCTCAAAAAAGAGGGGACGACCCTTCTGATGATGAGGACGACCCTGACCTCCCACCGAGAGACGATCAGGGCCCTGTCAAAAGGCTTAATATGATCTCGCTCGGAGTGGTAATGATCTCCGGGGGTCTGGCATGAGGAGGGTCGGAAGTCGCAGATAGGAAGGCCCACATGGCAGAAGCCAGGGCAGTGACGAAGACTGTACACTCGACCTCTCTGGAGGTCAAATCAGAAAAGAGGAAGAAGGTCGATATGGACACACTGATAGTGGGATTTTCAAGAATGGACTTCAAAGGCCTCTTAGCCCCACATGATGACCCTCTCGTCATCACGACCAGGGTACACGGGTGCGAGGTGCCGAGGATCCTGGTAGATGGGGGCTCATCCGCAGACGTGATGTTCTGGCCATGCTTCAAGGCCTTAGGTCTCAGCCGTGATAGACTCGTCCCATACCATCATCCATTGATTGGATTCAGTGGGGAAAAAGTTCATCCCCTTGGGGTGTATGAGGCTGATGTTAGGATGGGGGACGAGTG
This sequence comes from Sambucus nigra, assembly GCA_949130495.1. Taxonomy (NCBI): domain Eukaryota; kingdom Viridiplantae; phylum Streptophyta; class Magnoliopsida; order Dipsacales; family Adoxaceae; genus Sambucus; species Sambucus nigra. Next base: position 1,395,643 of record CASBWL010000058.1, read on the forward strand.
GCCGAGATGGCTCACCAGGAGGGTCAGTTTCTTTGTGATGGATGAGCACGTGTTTTCAGCCTATAATATCATATTGGGGCGGGTGGCCCTCAAAGGGTTCGAGGCTGTACCATCTACGGTCCACCAGATGATTAAATTCCCTACCCCTTACGGGGTGGGGGAAGTTCAGGGAGACCAGACGACAGCGCGAGAGTGCTACTACAACTCCGCTGAAGAAAGGGAGGCACACAAGAAGGATACGACCACTTACAATATTGATACCCTAGACCCCAGGGACGAGACGAAGCTCAAGAAAGGGTAGGCCGCTGAGGAGGTAGAAACCATCATCCTCGATGAGGATGACCCGAGAAAAACTGTCCAAGTCGGCAAGTCTCTGAAGCCCCATATCAAGGAAGACCTCATTAAACTGCTGAGGAGAAGACGAAGCGTCTTCGCGTGGAGCCATGTAGATATGCCGGGAATCGACCCTGAAATCATGTGCCACAAGCTCAATGTGGTAGAGGGAGTGAAGCCGGTAAAGCAGAAAATGAGGATTTACTCTAGAGAGAAGTATGAGGTCATTAGGGACGAGGTCAAAAAGTTAGAAGGCGCTGAATTTATCAGAGAGGTCATCTACCCTGAATGGTTGTCCAATGCAGTCATTGTCCCAAAGGCCAACGGGAAGTGGCGGATGTGTGTGGACTTCACAGACCTCAACAAGCACTGCCCCAAAGACAGCTTCCCTCTCCCCCGCATCGACTAGATGGTAGATGCTACCGCAGGCCATGAGCTCATGAGTTTTATGGATGCCTATTCAGGGTACAACCAGATCTTCATGGACCCTGAAGACTCGGAGAGGACAGCCTTCATCACTGACAAGGGGACATACTGCTATAGGGTCATGCCCCTTGGTCTGAAAAATGCGGGGGCAACGTACCAGCGCCTCGTAAACAAAATGTTCGAAGACCAAATTGGGAAGTCTATGGAGGTCTACGTGGATGACATGCTGACCAAGAGTGTGAAGGCAGAGGATCATGTGGCAGACCTGGAGAGGACCTTTAACACGATGGACAAGTACCAGATGAAGCTTAATCCGGCCAAGTGTGTCTTCGGGGTCAGAGCAGGGAAGTTCTTGGGGTTCATTGTCAATCAAAGAGGCATCGAGGCCAATCCTGAAAAGATAAAGGCCCTTATTGAGATGAAGACCCCCAAGTCCATTAAATACGTTCAGAGGCTCACAGGGAGAGTGGATGCCTTGAACAGATTTGTGTCAAGGGCCACAGACAGGTGTCTACCATTCTTCAAGATCCTCAGGAAGGCCTTCGAATGGAGTGAAGAGTGTGACGAGGCTTTCCAGGAGCTAAAATCATACTTAGGGTCTCCCTTGCTGCTTTCACGCCCCGTGCAGGGTGAACGACTTTACGTGTATCTCGCCGTCTCAGAGTCCGCCATCAGTGCAGCAATCGTGAAAGACGAAGACGGGATACAGAAGCCTGTATATTTTAACAGCAAGGCACTCCAGGGGGCAGAGCAAAGATACCCGAGGATGGAGAAATTGGCCTACGCCTTGATCCATGCCTCAAGGAAGATGAAGCCGTACTTCCAATCCCATACTATGGTCATCCTTACCGACTCTCCTCTTAGGCAGGTCCTACACAAGCCTGAAAATTCAGGAAGGCTAATGACCTGGGCTATAGAACTGTGGGAGTTCGATATTGTGTATCAGCCTAAGACAGACATTAAGGGGCAAGCATTGGCAGACTTCGTGGCAGAGTTTACTTGGGAAGATGATGAAGCTGAGGATGAAGGCCTCGTGAGGACAGATGCCCAACAAGGCAGACTCACCGACCCCTCTGCAGATAAGGCTGAGACAGGCACCACAAGGAAGAAGGTGGATGAAAATGAAGAGGGAAGATACCTCTTTAGACAGGGGTCACTCACCGAGGGAGGTTTCTCAGAAGAACACACCGTGTGGAGTCTCTTCGTCGATGGGTCCTCTTGCGAAAGCAGGAGCGGAGCTGGGATAATAGTATCAGCACCCGACGGCACAGACATTGAGTACGCCCTGAGGTTCAGCTTTAAGGCCTCCAACAACGAAGTTGAATATGAGGCCTTGATAGCCGGCCTCTCCTTGGCCAAATCTCTTAGTGTCGGCCAGATTTTGGTTCATAGTGATTCGAGGCTGGTGGTGAATCAGATACTAGGAGCCTACGAGGCCAAGGACGAGAGGATGGCTAGGTACCTTGAGAAAGTGAGGTCATTGCTGAAAGGCTTTAAAGAAGTGAAATTCAAGAGGATACCTAGGCTCGACAATGGCCGTGCTGACGCCCTTGCGAGGTTGGCCTCGGCGACTAGGACAGACATAAAGAGGACAGTCCCGATAGAAATCTTGCTTTGACCAACTATTGAAGATGCCAAGGGAACACTTAGAAATTGCCTGAATGTTTCTCAAGAAGCTTCATGGATGGACCCTCTGATCAGATACATTAAATAGGGAGAGATGCCAGAAGCAAGGCAATAAAGGAATAAGATGAGATACAAGGCTGCAAAATTCACTGTCATCGAAGACACACTGTACAAAAAGGGGTTTCTGCTCCCCTTACTTAGGTGTGTGCATCCCTCAGAAGTCCCTTCCATTTTGCAAGATGTGCATGAAGGGTCGTGCTCAAGCCACATTGGGGGAAGATCCTTAGCGAAGAGGGTGATCACCCAAGGCTACTGGTGGCCGACCTTGGGGAAAGATGCCGCAGCATATGTAAAAAGGTGTGATAAATGCCAAAGATTTGCTACCATCCCTCATCAGCCTCTTACCTCCATTACTTCCCCATGGTCGTTCGTAGTGTGGGGGATTGACCTGGTAGGACCCTTGCCAAGAGCGGTCAATAACTATCGGTTCCTCATTGTAGCAATTGACTACTTCTCAAAATGGGTGGAGGCCGAACCGATGGTCACGATTACAGAGAAGAAGACCTTCCAGTTCATCTGGAAGAATGTGATATGCAGATATGGTCTACCCAACACCCTCATCTCGGATAACGGGACTCAGTTCAAGAATACCTCTCTACAGAAGTACTGTGAGAGGGTAAGTATCAAACAGTTTTTCTCCACCCCAGGCCGACCTCAGGCCAATGGGCAAACCGAATTTACGAACAGAACAATCCTAGACGGAATCAAGAAGAGGCTTGAGGAGGCAAAAGGAAGATGGGTCGAGGAATTATATGCCGTGCTGTGGGCATACAGAACGACAGTGAGGACCTCTACCGGGGAGACCCCATTCATGCTAGCTTATGGCTCAGAAGCCGTCATCCCCACCGAAATTGAGTTTCCTACGCATAGAGTCCAAATGTATGACCCCCAGAAAAATGCGGAAGAGAGGAGACTCGACTTGGACCTGATTGAGGAAAGAAGACAGGACGCTGAGATAAGGCAAGCCGCCTACCAGCAGAGGACAACGAGGTTTTACAATCAGAGGGTGAAACAGAGGCCTATCGCAGTGGGGGATTTGGTCCTCAAGAAGACTTGGCAAAAGCCCAACAAACTTCATCCTAATTGGCACGGCCCCTATAGGGTCATCGATGAAGTCGTCCCTGGGACCTATAGACTAGAAAACCTAAAGGGGGAACCTTTTTCCAACCCCTGGAATGCAGATCATTTGAAGAAATACTATCAGTAGTGTTGTAAGGTCTTGATAGACCATAATTGTAATAAGAGTTGCTCCAACAGAACACTTTGGAAAAATAATGAGAAATATCAGTGTTTTCCCTCATCCTATGGTTATCAGTTTTAGTGCGCATGAAAAATTCTACAGAGAACCACCCTCGGCTATAATGAGGACCAGTGGAGGGGACGACCCCACCACTGTCCTAAAAAAAGACGAGGGTAGACTTCATTAAAACCATTAAGTTGGTAAGTTGAACCCTAGGCTATAATGAGGACCAGTGGAGGGGACGACCCCACCACTGTCCTAAAAAAAGACGAGGGTAGACTTCATTAAAACCATTAAGTTGGTAAGTTGAACCCTCGGCTATAATGAGGACCAGTGGAGGGGACGACCCCACCACTGTTCTCAAAAAAGACGAGGATAGACTTCATTAAAACCATTAAGTTGCTAAGTTGAACCCTCGGATATAATGAGGACCAGTGGAGGGGACGACCCCACCACTGTCCTCAAAAAAGACGAGGGTAGACTTCATTAAAACCATTAAGTTGGTAAGTTGAACCCTCGGCTATAATGAGGACCAGTGGAGGGGACGACCCCACCACTGTTCTAAAAAAAGATGAGGGTGGACTTCATAAAAACCATTTAGTTGGTAAGTTGAACCCTCGGCTATAATGAGGACCAGTGGAGGGGACGACCCCACCACTGTCCTCAAAAAAGACGAGGGTAGACTTCATTAAAACCATTAAGTTGGTAAGTTGAACCCTCAGATATAATGAGGACCAGTGGAGAGGACGACCCCACCACTGCTCTCAAAAAAGACGAGGGTAGACTTCATTAAAACCATTAAGTTGGTAAGTTGAACCCTCGGCTATAATGAGGACCAGTGGAGGGGACGACCCCACCACTGTCCTCAAAAAAGACGAGGGTAGACTTCATAAAAATCATTAAGTTGTTAAGTTGATCCCTCGGCTATAATAAGGGTCAGTGGAGGTGACGACCCCACCACTGTCCTCAAGAAAGACGAGAGAAAACTTCATTAAAAACCATATTTGGTAATTTGACCCCTCGGCCTATAATCAGGACGCATGGAGGGGACGACCCCACCATGATCCTCAAGAAAGACGAGGGGTTACTTGATTAAAAAACCATTAGTTTGGTTATTGTGACCCTCGGCTATGATGAGGCCACGTGGAGGGGACGACCCCACCTTGGTCCTCAAAAAAGACGAGGGAGAGGTTAGTGGCATTAATAAAGACTCACAGCACAACCATACAAATACAAAAAGTAGAAATATGGAAGACAGTAAAAGAGGACGATGGTATTAATGAAAGTGTTATACAAAACATCCAAGTGTTTTACAAAAAAGAGCACAAAAATGATAAATACATTATGAGGGTATGGGCTACAGACAGACACCCTAAGGGACAACATCGGTGGGTAGAGCCTCAACATCCACCAAAGGGGTCTCTTCAACAATCATAACCGACTGATCTTCAGATGTGCCGACCCCCTCAACCTGCACTTGGGATTCAACGTAATTCAGAGCCTCGGCAATTATAGGGTCGTCCAATCTTATTGCCTCAATCGAAGGACGGACCGATGACACGACGTCCCCAAACCTGAGGACGACCCACTGGCAGGCAGTTCTGATTCCTCTCTCCAAATATTCAAGGCCGAAGCCCTGAAACTCGTCAGAAACCTTGTAAGCTTCAACAGCATCGGCCTCAGCTTTCATGATGGCTGCTTCAAGGTCAGCTTTGTGCTTGGACTCCATATTGGTCAAGGCCTTGTCCTTTTCCTTGAGAAGCAGGTCCTTGGCCTTAACATCCTCGTCGTGCTGCCTCGTCAATTCATCTAGGACCCTGGCATGCTCGGTCCTAGCACTCTCGAGTTCAGCCCTCGCAGTATCGAGCTCTGTCCGCAAGTCAGCCTCATGCTGAATGGCCCTTTCGGCCTCATGGAACTTTGCCTGATTCTCGGCCATCCATTTTATCGCCGAGGTAAAGGCACAGACGGACTGCACAAGAAAAATAAACACGTCAATATGTCGAGGAAACAGTTGAATGAAAGAATGAAATTTAAGAGATGGGTCAAGACCAATACATGTGCAAGGGAGTGCAGACCATAGTCGTACACTTTGGCAGGAGGCATCTTCGACAGGAACTCGTAGTCAGAGGCCGAAGGTGTAGAAAACATCGAGGCCTTAGCTGCCCTCAAGTTTGCGATAAGGGACGAGGGGTCGGCCCTCGGGTGGGCCAGGTTTTGAGACCAGAAGGCACCCATACTGGACGAGGAGGTCATCCCCTCAGAGGCTTAGACCCTGGCCCTCGTTCGAGAATCAGGCCGAGGGTCAATAGGGGCCTCAGGCTCCTTCCTTTTATTGCTATCGGTGGTCGGCTCCACCACCATCGGCCCAGCGGCCCTTGTCTTCCTCTGAGACTGTTGAGGCTCCTTCCCCTTCTTCTTGGCCAATCCAGATAGTAAGCTGGGAGCCGTCATTTCCCAAAGATAGTCTGGTGTACCTGCAGGACGATCTGATAAGAGGACGATACGTTAGAAAAGTGCATATCTAAAGAGGAAACGCTTGGAAAAAAGTAAATAATGGAAAATGTTCAGTATAACTCACATAGTTCGGTCAGAGGGCCGACCCTCAGACCAGCTTCTTTGAGGAACCGGGGGGTCATCAGGTCTTCAAATTTTGGAAGTTCACCCTCTCTCCCTCGTCCCCTCAGATACTCAACGATATCCTTCTCCTCCAGACTAAGTCCAGGGTCTGACCTGGCCTTCATGGAAGGGTTAGACCATTTTCTGGGGACCCTCGGACCATCGACGGTGGGCTCCCATTCCCCAGAGACAAAGAAGTATCTCCTTTTCCAATCGTGGTTGGAAGTTTGTGCCACGTGGAGGAGTTTCTTCTCAGACCTCCTTGCCCCCAAATGATAGTATCCAGGCTGTTTGGACGAGGAGGTAATGTTTTAGCAGCCCAAAAATAGGTCGGACGAGGGCTCGTCGGTGAAAGAATTCTTCCACAAAGAGATGTAGCCCAGGATCGTCCTCCAAGAGTTTGGAGGAAGTTGAGAGGGGGCAACACCAAGGGCAGACAGGATATCTGCGATGGCAGGATGCAGAGGGAATCTGACTCCAACCTTGAACATTTATTCATAGACTGCAACCTCTCCCTCTTCACAGTCAAAAACCCTCTCAGACTCAGAGGGAACCCTCATAGTTATGCTGAAGGGCACTCCATAGACATGTCTCCATATCAGGATGTCGCGATCCCTAACAGAGGAGATAAAGGACGAGGCGTGCGAGGTATCAACCTCGTCATCTGTACTATCGTCTTCGTCCTCAGTCCCATCTCCCTCGTCACCTGCCGGAGGACCCTGGGGAAAAGCCACTTGGAAGGCATGGGGAGACAGGGTTGTCACAGGGACAGCCTCAGAGGGGGCCATACCCTCGGCCTCTCGGCCTGGGCTTAGGTCGGATGTCTCTCTCCTACCAGAAGTTCCAGCACCAGTTGGCGAGGATGCTCTCTCGTCCATCTCACTTGGTTTGGGAGTCTCGGCTGGACGAGATGACGACCCACAAGACTCAGACGGTTCAAATGGTCTTATGGTGGCAAGAGGAATGGGAAAGATGGGTCGTACCCAATTAGGGTCGTCCCTTCGTCTCCTCTCTTCCTCTTCCTCTATTCGTCTGATCTCTGCAAAGAGATTCTCTCTCAAAGACGGGAATTCAGACACTAAGCTATAAAGCCTCCTAAGCATTAAATGGAAGACCCTACACTTGGGGAAATTTGGGGAACTTGACCACAAACAAGTTTGCAATTGACCAAACTAGACTTTTGAATTAAAAGGGGAATTGAAGATTTTCACTCAAGAACACTCAAGAACATTCCAGAAACAGCTGCCAGAGAAGACACCGGAAAAAGCTATGGGATAACTCAAAGGAAATGCAGCCCTACGACCCTAAAAAGAAAACAGAAATGAAGGCAAAAGAAAGCGCTGGGTGAAAGAGGTTACCTGATAAAGAGAGCAAGAATGTTGCTAGGCTTGAAGGATTGCCTGCAGAAAATGGCGATGAAAACTGATAAAATTCTAGAGATAGAAGGCTTGGGCGTGAAGAAGAAGAAGGAGAGAGAGAGTTTAAAAATCACTTAAATACTTTGGTAATGAGTGGGCCCATTTACCAAGAATGGTATTATTAGGGCACAAAGCCCCATGCAAAGTGTGCAGCCGCCATGCCTTGGAAACTTGAACAACAATGAGTATCTGCCCAGGTGTCACCCACCTAACTGATCATACACGCATCTCAAGTATAACACTATCCCTCAGCCATCTCAATGGCACCTATGGCTAAGGGCTGGGGGGTGATTGGTATACCCGTTTATATCCTCGGCCTGGCTGAAGATTACATCCCAAAACAGACGACCCTACGAGGGGCCGACCCTCCACCATGCTCCAGACGACCCTACGAGGGGCCGACCCTTCCCAGGCTCCGGACGACCCTACGAGGGTACGACAGTACGAGGCTAGAATTAGGCCAGACTCACTACCCGAAGGAACTTTTCCCTCGGCCTCGTCTCATAGGCCGAGGGTAACATCATCACAGCGCGTGGTTTGGGAGACGCGTGGAACAGTGTGCGTGAGGCTCACATGGCACGTGGAAGACCGTTATAACCAAATCACACCCTCACGTGAGGGAATATTATGTCATCATTGGGCATCTACAAGTGTCAACAGGGGATTGGATAGATCATCATTCACATGCACCATGCATACTTGGGGGGTACACTACACCACCCAAGACCTATATATACTTGTCACCTACAACCCTACAGGGGATCAGATTTTTGGAACCCTAGCTAAAACCCTGCTTGTATACACAGTAGAGAGAGAGAGAGAGAGAGAGAGAGAGTGAGCTTATGTGTATTGTATCCAAGGCCATTAGTGCCCATACTTAGAGGATCACACACTCACAGTGGATGTAGGCCTAATTGGCTGAACCACTATACATCATAGTCTTATTTCCTCTTATACTCATCCCCTTCTACATACTCATACACTCATACATCTCTATGGATGCCATGGTTACTACTGTTTGAGCTCAGCATCATCAGACCCGTTCGAGAGTCATTACCCCTGTAATGAGATCTCTCGAATTGTCCCGTTTGGACAGTTTGGGACTGCATAATTTCTATATAATATTCTTAGTGGCTTAAAGTTGTTACTTTTGGAGGAAGTTCTGCAGTCGTATCCTAATGTTTTCTAGGTACATACTAGATTGACAAGTGTGACTGTTATTTCAATTGATCAATTGAAATAACACTCACACTTGCCAATCTACGTCGTGTAATTGGAGAACTATGGGGATATGCTGCCGAATTTATTTCAAATTGTAACAATGTGCAAGAGCTGTTAAGTATATTACAGAAAAATGCGATCTTGAATGGGATATAACCACTCACCCTTTAGAGGAGATGGAGGAAATAGAAATTTCTATTATAAATTGAATTTGAATATAAATAAGACATAATTAAATTAAACATACTATAAATCTTAGTTTTGTTTATACTAATTCATGAATATACGCTTCGTACCTTTAATAGGTGATTAGTTGTGGTAGCTGTGATGGGATATCCGAAATATAAAGAGTGGATGGGTGAGACAAATAGAATGGGGGATGTGTTTCGTAGAGGGGCTAATGAATTTGTGAAATATGCAAAGAGATGTCATAATGATGAAGAGTTTCCATGACCGTGTGCTAGGTGTAAGAATGGTAAGGTGATTGAGTGGAAAAAAGTTGAACTACATTTGTTAAAATCGGGTATGCAAGATAGTTATCGATTTTGGAGTTTTCACGGTGAATTGAAAGTTCCTTTTGTACCCGACCAACCTTCACAACAACCATCAACAAGTAGGATAGATGTAGCAGGGGATGACGTAGATCATAATATGTTAGAGGGTTTAGTTGATGATGCGTACGGAGTTTATTAAGCATAGGAGAATGAGGTTACTGGTGATGTAGAAGGTTCAAGTGCTCGTAAAGATATCACGATAAAACTTGACGATGACTACCAAAGTTTAAAATTTAAGGCGACCCAACCGTTATACTCTGGCTGTGAGAAAGATCAAACAAATTTACATGCTATGGTTGGTTTGCACAGTTTGAAGACGCGGTACGATTTGTCTAGCAATAGCGTGACTGGAATTCTAAAATGGGTGAAGGGCTTATTACCCAAGGAGAATACACTTCCAAATAGCTATCCTGTTATGAAGAACAGTTCAAAAGGATTGGGAATGAAGTATAAATCTATTCATGCTTGTGTGTATGACTGCATACTATACCGAAAGTAGTATGAAAATCTCGATTGTTGTCTGGTATGCGATGAACCTAGATATGTCAAATATACTAGTAAGGAAGGCACAAGCTCAAAAGTGCCTCAAAAAGTATTGAAATATTTTCCCGTTGGGCCTAGATTAAAGAGATTTTCACAGTACCATGGATAGCAGAGGCAATGACTTGGCATGTTAGGGAAGAAGTAGGGGTAATATCATGCATCATCCAATTGATTCTACTACCTGGAGGAGGATGAATTATGAGTATCCCGATTTTTCTCGAGAACAACGCAACATTCGTTTGGCTATATCAACATATGGTTTCAATCCATTTGAAAATCTAAGCACCAATCAGAGTGTATGGCTAGTGATCCTAGCCCCACTCAACCTCCCTCCTTCACAGTGTATGAGACCTAAATTTTCGATGATGGCTTTGTTAATACCTGGGCCAAAGGCACCAAGTGGTGACATCGACGTCTACCTGGCTCCTTTGGTAGAAGAATTAAATCAGTTGTGGGAAGTGGGTGTGCAATCATTTGATTTTTTTAGAAAAGAAGAATTTACGCTGAAAGCTATGTTGATGTGGGCAAATCATGATTTTCCAGCTTATGGGATATTATCCAGTTGTGTAGTTCATGGTTATTTGGGGTGTCCTATTTGTGGAGAGGAGACTGAATCTCTTCATCTATCCTTTAGCTCAAAAAACGTAAACCATTACCGCAGGAGGTTTTTACCCCCGGCTCATAGTTTCAGATCTGAGAAAGGTTCTAATTTTTTATTGGGCGGGGTTAAACATAGGCTACCGCCGAGATAACTTTTGAGTTCATAAATTGAAAGTAAATCTTCTAAATGTGGCCCTAATATGCCAGGTAAGAATCTCAAATTTAAGAACGTCAAGCATAAGAAGACCCCAACTAGGAATGAAACTGAGACAAGAAAGGCACGGTCTAGGAGGTCAATTTTATTTGACTTTCCTTATTGGAAGAATAACCCAGTGCGCCATGTATTGGATGTGATGCATGCAGAGAAGAACTTCGCTGAACATATTGTGGGAACTTGACTTGGGGGGAGTCATTCGAAGGATGGAGAAAATGCACTAAAAGACCTTAAATCGTTGAAACTTAAGCCACAACTATGGTTGAAAGAAGATATTAGGGGAAGGAAAATAATTCCCCCTGGTGCGTTTACTTTGACGAGTGGGGAAATGAAGGTTCTTATAGACACAATATATAATTTGAAGGGCCCATCTACTTTTTCATCCAACTTGCAAAGGATTCTGAATTATGCTACTCATGATTTACATAAGTGTAAGTCCCACGATTGGCATGTGATCATGCAATTGGTTCCTCTATTGTTTAAGCACTGTTTCTCCAAGCACAAGGATTTACGAAGGGCTATTATGCAAATTAGTATTACCTTCTCACTCTTGTATGAGAAGGTAGTCAATCCAGAACATATAGTGGCCGCAAAATTGGCGATGACCGAAGCTATTTGTGTATTGGAGAAGTACTTTCCCTCAACATTCTTTGACATAAGTGTTCATTTTTTGGTACACCTATGCAACGAGGCACTTTTTTATGGTCCAGTTAGATATCGGTGGATGTATCCATTTGAAAGATTGATGAATGTTTTTAAAGATTACGTCAAGAATACGCGATACATTGCAGGATCAATTGCAGAGGAATACATCACCGTGGAGTCATCAATATATACTCGAGAATATATGCCTAACTCGACTAGCGTTGATGAAACTGATGAGTTTGTCGATGATGGTGGTCATGTGATAGGAAAACGAGTGAAATTAACGAGTTTGCAACATGAACAAGTAGCTCGTTATCTATTTGACACACACGAAGATGTCGAAGAATGGAAAAAGTAAGTTTCGATTATTATAATGTTTAACATTATTTTAGATTATTTTATAAATGTTTAATTTTATAATATGCAGAAAATATGAAGCCTGTGAGAACAATAAAAGACGAAAACAATGGTACAATCAGACAGCGAATTTACTTTGTGGTTGACACAAGAGGTAATTATAATGAAAATGATCATTATATAACGTTACATTACACTCAAATTTTACCACTAATATAATTAATTTATCTATATTCTCATCTCTTAAAGACGGGTGATGCGACATCAAGGCTTGCTCGTCTAGCCACTGAACCCTTGTTCGTGGCACAAGACTACAAAAACTATCGATTGAACGGTTACATTTTTGGCGCTAAATTGTACGAGGAAAGTACAAATGTACATAACTCGGGCATTTCATACAAGGCTCTTACTTTCTTTCGAGCGAGGGCAAAAGATAAAAACCTCGTTGAAGCTGAAATGACTTACTATGGTGTAATCCGAAATATATTTGAATTGGATTATATAAGCTTCAAAGAGGTTGTATTTTACTGTGACTGGGTAAGAGTTGAGGATAAAAATGCTTGTAAAGTTGATCCTGTCACCAATTTGATCATGGTTGAGTTGTTCAAGTTAAAGAGCAACGACCACGTGAGCGATGAGCCATTTGTTTATGCATTTCAAAAGGTTAACCAAGTGTTTTACTCAGAGTATATAAAAAACGAGTTGTGGTCAATTGTCCAACATGAGCCAAAGTGTCTAAATAGTAGTGTGGATGACTTGGCTGATCCTACCGAATATCAATCCATTTTTTATGATAACTCGAATTTCAAACAGTTTTTCAATTTGTAATAAATATTCCAATTTGTACCCAAAAATCCATTTTTAATGCTTTTAATTGATTTGCACTTTATCATTTTCACTCTTGTGTAGTGTGTGTGTGTGTGTGTAGGCTGTAGGGGTGGGGGTGGGGATATTTCACTCTTGTACATATTATGAGCTAGATGCTATTGTTTTGGAATTCAAAATTGAGGTGTTTAACAGTAACAATTCATTTTTATTTGTAGTAATTGTACATATTTGCATGTTTTCTTTTAATTCATTTTGATTTGTACTAATAACATTTTTTTACAGCAAATGTCTCCTTCAGTTATTAAGGCAAGGATGATGATGTTGGTTATGATGATGTCGTCTGGGCTCGATGGTAGCGGAGGCGATGAGGGTTCATCGGACCCTAGTCTCCCAAAATATGGCAAATTGGGGATGCCCATAGAGAACAAGTCGGGGCTATTAGCGAGATCCCTTGAGCTGATAAAGACGATCATCGACCCAGGGTACATTAGATGGAAGGAGGTGCCATATGAGATCAAGTTAGCTGTTTGGGTGGCACTACAGGTAATATATTTATTTTATATTTATATTTATATTTATATGAATATTTTAATTTCAATTTCAATTTTAATTTCATTTTATATTTATTTGCAACTAACATTGTATTTATTGGATAGAAACAATTCAACCTGGATCCAAAGCTACGCGATTCCGTCTTGGAGCAGTTGAGGGAGCAACACAAGAAGTGAAAGAAAAATATGCGGACCCGGTACTTTGGGAAGACACGAGAGTCCATTATCCAAAGGCATGAATCCGTCCCACCGAAGGAGCCGATATCATTGGCACAATGGCAAAGGATCATTGATAATGAGATCGGAGAGCGACAATTGGCATCTCGCCAATCGAGAAGGGAAAAACGGGCAAAAAAGATGGACGTGCACTACTCCGGACGAACGTCTTATGCCAAGGTGGAGCATAGGATGATGGTAAGATTTAATTTTTCTATAACTACATAAAATATATTATTCTGCATTATTTTACTTTGCGGGGCCGATACTAATTTTACTTTATTTTATTTCAGGGGACATGGAGTGGCCCTGGGGGTAGGCCACATAGGCTCGATACTTATGTGGCTCTTCGGACGAAGAAGGGGAAGGACAAGGAGGTGTCCCCAAGCGTCGCGGCCACGATTGTAAGTAATCCGACAGTTTACTTTTTGTTAATTACGTTATAATTTTTTAATTTACTTATTTTACTAATCATGTGCTTTTTGTCGTTTCAGGCAAAGCTTAAGGAAGTGCATGAGTCGTAGTCTGATGCCAACAAGGCATCTTTGTCCACAGACGCACTCAGCCAAGTTCTTGGATCTAATCGTAAGGGGAGGACAAGGGGTGAGCCCGTGGGTAGCCAAATCTAGGATCATCGGATTAGAGACGAGCGACTGGGTTGGCTCGAACGGCGGATTCACATGACACGAAGCTGTCCCGTTTGGAGGCGACGGTCCAGGATATGTACTCATTCATGAAGCATTCGTTGGGCATAAACCATAAGGGTAAAGAGAAGGAATAGGTGGCGCGGGAGGAAGTGCGGGAGGAGGTGTGGGAGGAGGAGGTGTGGCAGGATGATGAAGAGGATGTGGACCTCTCTGCTTCATCGCCGAGACGTGCGGACTTTGATGATCCACTTACCTATTTGGCTACCTTTAACAGACCGATGTCGACACTTGGTTGACCGAGCGTGTTTATAATGGACATATTTTATGGCTAGTAGATAGGGCGGGGGTTGAGGGACCCGAATATCGTCCAGGGTGCATAGTTCATGGACGTGAGCTTCAAGACATCGAGTCCAAGGTGCTCGTCATGCATGTGATGCCCGGGAAGGAGAACTCCCAATTGTGGTTATGCGAATAATGCGGCATGGCGTATATTAGTGGATGTGTTAATTCGTATATCGTGTGACCTAGTCACCTCCTCAGCGTTAACCATACCTCAGACATTTAGTGACATTGATTTAAGTTTGAATTGAATTATTTTAAATTATTATATTTGAATTATATTTGGATTAGATGGTGATGCATATTCTCTCTATTTTGAATGTATATTTGCATTATCTCTATTTTATTTGGATATATAATGTTTGAATAGTTACAAATTTGCTATAACAGGTACAAATATATTGCTAGGCAGTGGCAGTGGCCATACTACCCTGCATAATTTTTTTCAATTCTGCCGAGAATTGTCACGGTCATTGACCGCGACAAGTCCTTGACAAAGAAACTTATCACGGTCATTGACCGTGGTAATTTTTTACAGAATATCACAGGCTTTTTACGGTCCTTGACCGTGACAAATAATGTCGCGGTCAAGGACCGTGACACGACCGTGATAATTCTAATGAACTTGTCACGATCAATGACCGTGACAAAAAAATTTATCTCGCCCAGAATTGTCACGATCATTGACCTTGACAAGCTGAAGTTGTCAAGGTCAATGACCGTGATAATTCGGCAGATTTGGTGTAATGTATATAAAACATTTACAATCTAGTTTAAGGAGATGATGGATAATAATAAACTCACTCCCTAAACAATATGAAGACCTGGACTCAATTGATAGAAAGGACACCAATAGATTTTCAAAGATTATCAAACCTAAGGGAATCTAATGGTTTAGTGAAAAAATTGACTAATTGAAGTTCGATGGGAACAAGTCTTAAGGACACGATTTTTTCCTCAACGAGATCACTATAGTTCACATGACATAGTCTTTGAATTAAAATATCAACATAGGGGACCCTACCACTATTGCAGATGAATGATGACTTCGGAATGATTCCATAACACTTATCGGATGTCCTCACACCTTGCAGTACAATCTTACCAAATTCATTGTAGACACAACATTCCGTCTGGATAAAATTTTACCACAAGATTTTCATCACATAATTGTCCTATGCTTATTAAGTTTTCTTTCAACCCATCAATATAAAGAACACTGTCTAGCTTTGGGAACCTATAAATTTTAATGGTTCCACATCCCAACACACTAGACCGACTCCCATCACCAAAGGTGACTTTAATTTCCTTGTGATACTCAAGTTTCATAAAAACTAAATTTTCACCTGTCAAGTACCTAGAACACCCACTATCAAAATACCATTGGGATGCATTATGATCCTTGAGATAAATATGAAGAACAAAAACTTTTGTGGTGTTTTGCTTGATAACCTAAGTTGGCGTTGTCTTCTTCTTGATCTTTCTTTTATTGCTACTAGTATTTGATTTGAAAGTATTACCATGAGGCGTAGAAAACATTTGGAATTCTTCCATTAAACCTTTAAAACAGTGGACTATATATTCAACTTGTTCTCTCATACTAGCCAGTTGGCTATAATGAGTTGGGGGAGAATGATAATAAGGATCCCTCTTAAGCTTATAGAAAAAATATCTAAGATGTCATGTTCTTTTACAATAAGTACAAACATTGGGTTGAACGGATTTCATCTTATTAGTTTGCTTCGGAGGGTTTCTCTTTGGTGGATTAGCTTTAGGAGTGTTTCTTTTAGAAAAAAACTTGGAAATACAGATTCAGCCTTAGAAGTTTCACCGTCATCATACTGTATACATTTTCTCGCTTAATAACCTTTATCCTGATAACCTAGAACATGTTCGAGAAATAACTTCCCCATTCTCTCGAAGTTATCCTCAAGAGTGACTTTGACTTCACGAGAAGCCTCAAGATCTTTCTTACGTGTGATAATTTCGGCTTCTAGCTTCTCACGAACTTCCAAAGAGTCATAAAAGTCCTTAGTAATGTAATACCCCGTGTTTTCGAAATACATTATTGGGACGGAATTTGATTAATAAATTCCGGAATAAATTAAATTGGTGGAATTTAAATCAAATTTGTAGAATTTCAATTGAGAATAAATTATTTGTTCGTGATTGCATATTTATTTGATTTAGTTGTGTATATTGTGTTAATCATAGAAAGTAAATTTGCATGTTAACTAAACTATTAGGATGTGATGTTTAATCTAATTGAAAAATGTTTAAGTTGGATAGTAGTTTGGGCGCGTTTCAGGATGATTTGGGAACTCGTTTAGGTGTTTTAGACATCTAAAATTAGGCCCTAGGTGTAGGTATACCATTTGGAGAGTTATTGGGTCAATCCGGGTATGGGTTCGGGCTCATTTGGGGGCCTAAATGTGGGGGTCATGGGCTAACATGGGATTAACGTGTATTATAAGTTATTTAGCTATTTAGAAAACTCTTCCCATCCACCATGACCTAACCCTAGTAGCCCTCATCCAGTTAATGAGGTTACCAAGATTAGGGATGAGAGGAAGATCGAGAGAGGGAAGAAGATTAAGAATTCAAGAGGAGAGGCAATCAATCTTCAACATAAGGCAATAATTATCTTTCTAAAATTAACTTCCAATATACTTCTTGATTTATTAGTGTATTTTCTCATGTAATTTATGGGTTAAAAAAATGATTTGATGATGATAGGATGGGCTTAAACCTTATGCATGTAGAGGAACAAATCTGAATTTAATGTTTAATGATTTGACAAATTGATGTTAAACCCATAAGTTTGGTATTGAGTAAATCTTGAATTGGATATTAGAATCCATATTTTAGGAAGTTTAATTGATGATCATTATTATTATATATATAGAGCCTTAGATCTGAGCATGATTAAATATGAATATGGGTGCAACAATGGTGGGTAGTTAATTAAGGGGTCATTAATGGAGGTTTAGATTGTGTAAAAATTTTCAAAACAAAATCAGTCACTTGGAGGTGGTTTTTAATATGGTATACCTAGGAATAGAGCTTTTTGGAAAAATGAGAATCCTAATTAAATTAATTTAAGAACGCGTTGGAAGTGATATCATAATTTTAAGAGTTATGATGAATATTTGATGATTATTTTCTTAACAGCACACAGTGCTAAAAAAGTCTGGACCGAATCTGAGACTTTGAAGTTACTTTTGAAATAGCATATCTATGAATTTATCTTTTGTCACAAAAAATCCTAATTAAATTGAGTTAAGAATGTATAGGTATTGGTTTCGTAATTTTTGGAGTTTTGGTGAATATTTTATGATTATTTTCAGAACAACACATAGGTCTGAAATTTCTTCCAAATTGTTGAAAATCGACTGACTTCCCCAATTTTCGTAGGTGTCCTAATGTGAAGATTGTATTGATGAGCCAAATTTGTGGTTTTTACCTCATTAGATAGAGTGACTCGGTGCGAAGAATAAACCCATAATTATATACGCGAGAATTAACCACATTATTGAGAGGTTATTGGATATGTGATATATATATATATATATATATATATATATATATATATATATATATATATATAAATTATGAGCTGGTGTATATATAGAAAGAGATAAATGTACTCATGTTTTGGAGGCGGAACAAACTAAGAGTTAAATTTAGTAAGGATATTATTTAAAGATTTGTGAGACTCATTGGGAGTAATTATAGTGATAATTACATGTACATATTATGTGCTAAGATATTTATTTATTATTTGTGTGAACATGCCCATATTCTTGGACGACCTATCGGTTGGGGTTGCGTACATTTCGGGACTGGAGCACGCATTGACACAGGTGGGCTTAGCATTGTGTAGGTCATTGTTTAGGGTCCTAAGTATCAGGGCAACTTAAGAGAAGGTAGATATAAATGATGGGATCTATTGTCACCGTCGGGGGTATGGACTGTGCAATAGTGGTGTCAGTTTTGTGATGTTAGTTTGGATGAGGAATTCCTCCGGACTTACCGATAGAGAATGAACGTCACACTGAAGGTAGATGACTTTGTGTGTCGTATATATGTAAGGACATGTATACTTATATAAACTAATTGAGATTAATTAATTAGTCTAATGATTTAAACAACCAATTGTAAAACCAATACTATGTAAATACATAATAGATGTTTAGGTTAATTTTGTGTGTATTATCATTGGGGGTACTCTGTGAAGTGGGATTATGTATGTGGACAGTTATCATTGGTACGATAATTATGCTATATGCATCATGTATTTATTGTGGTTATGGGTATTAGTCTTTCATGGTTAGGGACTTGGGTTGATATGCATTTAGTATTACACTTAGATGAGGGTGAGGTACTTAACTCATGTGAGTGCCAATGAGTCGTACATACTTTGAATTAACTGTATAATTGCATCTTGATTTTCGTAAGTTAATTCTTGAAACTCTAGGGAACTAACCCAAATTATAAAAATGTTTCTCTCCCTAGGTTTATATTGACGGGGACAACAGTACTGACAAAAGTCTAGACTTGCGGTCATATTTACACAACAACTACTTCAGTTCATTTCCATTTCAGTCAGTTTATTCTTTCATATTATTGTATGGGCATAAGCCCGGGTTTATTATACCGTTATTGGAATAATTGTATTGTTTTTGGATTTTTTTTATGACTAGTTGGGTGTTAGATTTTATTATTATCGGTTGGTATTTAAATGGTCTTTATGCATGTCATTTTCAAAAGAAAAATTCAAATGTGTTACTATTATTATTATGGTTTCGATGCTGAGAATGATATAGATTGATAGATAACCCCCATCTTCAGCATATTGCGTTTGGCCAAGTTTTATGTGGAAAATGGGGGTTGTTACAAGTAAGTTTCGCGATTTAGAAGTCAAGTCATCCTTCTCTTTTCCCACCAAAATGAGTTTATTAAACCAACAAACTTTAATCACCTTGATTTGACTCACCAATACATCATTCTCCTTCAAGGCAACCAACTCCTTTCCAAGCGTGAAAACCATTATAATCAACTTTTTATTCCTCTTTTGAATTTTTAAGGACTCAAGGTAGGGCTCAGAATAAGCGAATTTGAGATCACCTTCATCCACATATCAATCACTAAAAGCATCATCTCTATCATTATTTCTAGAATGATTTGATTCAGTGTCGATACCGCATGCAAAAGGTTGTCTTCATTAGAAGGATAAATACTTGAATCACTTGCATGATTGACAGTGAATTTAGTGAAGTTGTGTTCAGGTGGAGAACCGTTACCTGAATCATTCGACTCACATCACTATCACTTAGAGTAGCATTATAAATAACTTTGTTTTTTCCCTGTCTCTTAAGCTTAGTGGTTGTTGTCAATTTATAAATACTGCAAGTGCATGGGCTATTATAAAATAATGAGTGTAAGTACGGGTAGAACCCGCGAAAATTTGTTCATTTCTTCGTTCAAAATGATTATGACTATCCAACTAGACTAGATGGGTATAGAGATAAGATGTAATAGTAAAGTAAGCTAACACAATAAAAAGCGCGACTATGAAAGATATAAATTAGTGTGTGCGGAAATAGGACATTGGATCCATTTATCACGTTTAACTAATACTATGCAATAATTTAAACTCGTCATTCCCGATTTTATGACGCAAATTAATCGACACTCGCCGCATTTAATTAGGAAAATAACACGGTTACGTTCACACTAAAATTTAACGTCTCCAAATTTAGACGACTAAAATCCCTATTCCCTTAAAAGTTTACTTTTAAATTTCAAAGTATACTCTTTAAGCATGGACTATCAAAACAATCGAGGGCAAGCATAATCCATCAAAAAGTACTCACACTTAAAAATAAAAATATGATTTTTTTTACAAAACCGAAGGTTTAAAACACACTCTTGTGTCGTTTTAAATGAATACCGAATTTTTAAAACGTTTCATACATATCGGGAACAAAGACGAATTTAAATCAGGCACAATATTTATCAAACATGATAAATTTCATCTAGTCCTAGTATAGAAATTAAGCTAGCATAATTGAAGACAGAATAAATTGCAAGAATGAATACTAATTTTAATTAATAAAACAAACTTACAAATGTTGTGTCTCACAATTAATCTTGACAAAATTCCTCCCACTAAGATACAATTATTGGTCCTCAAATATAAATAAAACTCTCAAAATAAAATTACCAAAAATTGTTCTAAAATGGCTTTGTACAATTCTCTAAAATTCTCCACCCAAAATAATGAGCCCAAGGGTCTTACTTATAGTCTTAGGAATGAGGTATTAGGGTTTTGGTGGAACTCTTCCTAATTGGTCGAACCGTGTTGAAACTTATCACTCCACCTCTTCAATCTTTAGATGGGTACCGTAAAATTCAGTTTTTTTTCACCTTTTTCGATTTGACCATCAATTTGCACAAAATTTCATCATTACCTGCAAAAATTTTACTAGGCAAATTTTTCACAAATTAGCAGAAGAATATTATGAAATTATCGAAGTGTCCATTTTTTACTTCGAATTACCATTTTCAATCCAAATTCAATCATTCTTCCATATTTTTCCTTTTTAATAAAATGATCCTAAGAACTTATTAAATAAAATAAAATGGGACTAACATAGTATAAATTTGGGTATAAAATATAAAAAATAATGCACTCATCAAATACCCCCCAAACTTAAACTTTGCTAGTCCTCGAGCAAGACAAAAATTTTGAAATCTAACTCACTTTCGTAGGAATCACGATTGCACTTAACATGTGCAACAATCCATTAAACCCCTAGATCACCTTAGTTGACGAGTTTTATCTCGTGAGGGTTTGCAGTGAATATACCCACAAAATTTAAAACTTGACTCAATATAAAACACTCAAAAGTAATATAACCAAGTTTGAATGTAAACTTCACAAATATAGTAGTACTACACTTCTCAATCTCAACTTATCGCTTGTGTGTGCATAGCCAATATAACCGTCCATTTCAAAAGATTTGATTGTTATATTTCTTATCCGAAAGTTCGTTTTGATTTCAAAATCTCATGGTATGCACTATCAATCGAACACTCGAAAATTGGTTATTTTCTCTCGGCATATGTGAATAAAAGAGTAAATTTAAATGAACAAATTTCACATATACATGACGAAAAACAAACTTTTTATAATTGAGGAATATGATCTCATGAATAGAAAATCGATTACTTATTGAACGTTGAATCGCATAATAGATTCTATTCATCTTCTCTCCACACTCTAACTAACTTCACTTAAGATCGATTTGAACTTTCTTTAGTTGTATTGTAGGCCCGAATTTTAGCTAGAAATAATGTTTTTTATGGAGTTCAAAATTTCTGAGAATCTAGAGCTTTGTTTTTCGATATTTTAACTTTTTGGCACTTTTTCTTACAGCCATTTTTCTGTTCTCTCTCCTTTTTCTTTTCAACTCATAGTTTTTTCCATCTTTTTTTTTTTTTTTTTCACATCATTCTTTTGCAAACTTTTTTTTGGCCTTTTTTTCAAACCGTAATTTCACCCTAGTATAATCAGGAAATGAGTATGGCTTCTTTTTATGGGCTTTAAACTCCCAATTGGAGTTGGGTAGGATAATGAATTTTCAATAAAAAGACATATTTTCTTTTTGGTTCAAATGGGCTTGCAATAGAATAATGTAAAAATGGTAGAGTTAGCCTTAATTTTGAGTTTCAAATGATGGTCTAATCTCAATTCTCAAGTTTCGTTACGTTAACTTGTGCCTCAAGACGACTTACTAAGACTTCTAGTGCTTACGATTCACATTTTGACTTTTTATTTTCAATAATCGAACAAAACAAAGAAATTGAGATCATCAACGAATTTATCACTGAAGGAACGTTTGAGTTTATTTAACTTGGATTGGTTTTAATCTCTCGAAAACGATGAATGGCACAATATCTCACCGGGTTAAAAGCTCCACATTTATTTGTTAAGCAAATTAACTTTAGCCTCAATATCCATTTTCGATCATATTATACGACTAATGTGTAAAAAAATTCATAAGTGGAGAGATCCATGAATTAATTCTATATTAAGAAATCGTTTCAAAACTCAATTATATTGAAAATATTTTTGGATTTTTGAAATGTTTTTGATTTTTTTTAAAATATCATCCTTACCCCCAAACCTAAATTTTATATTGTCCTCAATGTATACTCAAATAAAAATATGGACAAAGAAAATAAAGTAGAGATGTGAAATGATGATATTACATGTGAACTTCACTTTGCTACCAACATCCAAAACAAGTGTATGTTAACAAAAAAAAAGGAAAAATAACAAGAAAAAAGGAAAAAAAACTATACTAATAATATAAAAATCCATGAAAATTACCATCATCACCATAAATTAATAATCGAAAGAGTTGTGGGTCATTCCAATTTATTAACTTTGTAACACTAAGTGTCAAAACATCATAAATTTGAAAGTATAATCACACAACACAAATTTCAACCATAAATCCATGGTCATAATGTTGTGCACCGACATCATCAATAATAAACGAATTTGAATCGCACGAATTATATGACGATGCATCACATGGGGGTAGTAAATTACAATAAGGATCTAAATATTTAATGTCCCTTTTTCGAAAATAGTCTTGTAAAATTGGGGATGCATACTCCACTCCTAAATGTGAGACTTTATGAAAAACGTGCGAAGAAGAGGTATCACGGTGCGATACACTTTCTTCATCAAAAATAGGAGGCCGTCATAAATGCTTGAAGTATCACTAAAATCAAATGAGGAATCCTCAAATAAAATTTTCCACATATAAAAAGAATTTGCATTTTTCTAAATTAAATTAGGAGAAAAATCTCAACAAAAATTAACATTCAAATCATCACAAGTATTGCATGTGTCAAGATTGTCAATTTTTTTCTCCTCACATAATTGATTATCCCCATTTAATTCAAGATTATTTTTAGAAATAACATCATTATACCGTTTGTTTACCTCTTTTCAATTGATACACTTTGGTGGACAAATTGTAATTAAAGGGGTTGTATTCTCATCCATACCTTCTTTAATTTTTAAAATGATTACTCACCCATCTGACTCAAATTGAAATACTTATTCATCTAAATTTTCAGTATTTTGTAAAAACTCGTCCACCGGATCAATAGAGGAATATGAAAAAGATGACGAAATAACAATATGAGGATCACCCATTGTAATTTACAACGTATGAATTTTTATTATTTGTTTTTTAAATCTTTTTTTAAGAATGCAAAAGAAATAATAATTTACTCAAAATCACATCTCCTACTGTTTGTCAAGGAAGAATTTTAAAAGAACACCAATTACGGTTATCGCCTCAAATCCTGCTTTTTCCTCCAGGTAAGTGGTCGGTGCGAAGACTCGTTAAAAACCACCAATCCTAGACAAGGTAAAGCGAAATCGATTTGACACGTTCACATTGGAGTAGCTTTTAATTCTAGCCTCGTTAAGAGCTTTTCCTTTAAGTCAATTTATGCAACGTGCTAATTTAAATGTGAAATTAAACAACGTAGGATCATACAAAAACGTACTTCCAAAGAGAATTTTTTACGATCACTTGTTAACGCCGGGCCGAAGTTTAAGTTGACGTCGATCGGAGGAAAATGTCGCCTACGTTTTCAGTCGGCTCCGAGAGTTCCTTGTGTTCGTGACAGATTGCACAATTTTTTTCTTCACTTTCGCGCACCGTTGCACAATTTTCTGAATTTTTCTTCACTTTTGCCCATTTGTTTTCCTTCTTTTCCTCCTTTTTTTTAATGTACTTTTGAAAAAAAAAACTACACCCAACGTAAAGTGCGACACACAAAAAAATAAAAAAAAAAGGACAAAGAAATAACATGACACACGCACTAGCGGGGTATTTAACACAGAAAAAGAAATAACAAAGCACACTTTATGCAACAATATTTTTTTTATATTCTGAAGAAAAAAAACAGAATTACTACTGGGAATAAAAATTATTTTTTGAATTTTCGTAATTTTTTTTACGAACTAATAACTAAAAAAACGTTTTTGGACATTTCCAGAAAAAAATCTTTTTTTCGAGTTTTTTGTTTTTAATTTTTGTATGTATTTTGTGATAAACTAGTGATAAAAGTGCTATTTACTAAAAAAAATTTAAATCTGATTTTTTTACATAAAAAAACAGAAAATATTAGCTATTGATTTTTATTCATATTTTTATTTTTTTTTATTTTATGAATTTTTTATTAAAACAATGCAAAAAGTAAAAAAAATAGTCTCAAAGTCACAACTTCTTTAAAAAAAATTCGAACAAATTCCTGACAACGGTGCAAAAAACTTATTGTCAATTTATAAAATACCGCAAGTGCACAAACTATTATAAAATAATGGGTGTAAGCGCGAGTCGAACCCACATAGATTTGTTAATTTCTTCATTCAAAATGATTGTGACTGTCAACTAGACTAGATGGGTTTAGAGATAAGATGTAATAGTAAACTAAGCTAATACAAATAAAAAGTGTGACTACGAAATATGTAAACTAGTGTGTGAGAAACTAGGACATTAGATCCATTTATCACGTTTAACTAATACTATGTTATAATTTAAACTCCTTATTCCTGATTTTATAACTCAAATCAAACCGACTCTTGCCGCATTTAATTCGAAAAATAACACGGTTACGTTCACATTAAAAATTTAACGTCTCCAAACTTAGACGGCTAAAATCCCTATTCCTTAAAAGTTCACTTTTGAATTTCAAAGTATAGTCTTTAAGCATGGACTATCAAAACAATCGAGTGTGAGCATAATCCATCAAAAAGTACTCACAATTAAAAATAACAATATAATTTTTTTACAAAGCCGAAGGTTTAAAACACACTTTCGTGTCGTTTTAAATGAATACCGAATTAAAAAACCTTTCGCTCATATGGGGAGCAAAGACGAATTTAAATCACGTACGATATTAATTAAACATGATAAATTTCACCTAGTCCTAGTAAAGAAATTAATCTAGCATAATTGAAGACATAATAAATTGCAAGAATGAATACTAATTTTCATTAATAAAACAAACTTACAAATCTTGTGTCTCACAACTAATCTTGATAAAATTCTTCCCACAAAGATACATTTCTTAGCCCTTAAATATAAATAAAAATCTCAAAATAAAACTACAAAAAATTGTTCTAAAACGGCTTTCTATAATTCTCTAAAATTCTCCACACGAAATGATGTGCACAAGGGCCATTTTTATAGGATGAGGTATTAGGGTTTTGGTGGAACTCTTCCTGATTGGTCGAACCGTGTTGAAACTTATGACTCTACCTCTTCAATCATTAGATGGGAATAAGTGACCGTATTTCCCCCCACTTGATAACTCTTAGGATTGTTTGCTGAACACGCATGCGTGTAAAAATAGTTTTTTTCGAACAACCATAAAATTCAGCTTTTTGCCCATTTTTCGATTTGACCATCAATTTGAACCAAATTCCATCATTACCTAGAAAATTTTCACTTGGCAATTTTTTTCACAAATTAGCACAAGAATATTCTAAAATTGTCGAAGTCCCCATTTTTTTACTTAGAATTACCATTTTCAATCCAAATTAAATCATTCTTACATTTTTTTCCTTTTTAATAAAATGATCCTAAGAACTTATTAAATAAAATAAAATGGGCTAACATAGTATAAATTTAGGTATAAAATATACAAAATAATGCACTCCTCAATGAACACTCAAACTCTCCATAACCGCGGCCCTCACATTTAAACATCTCTCGAACTCATCTTTCTTTGAATTCCCATTATTAATTTTCTTAGAGTCCCGATTATTTACATTATTTCCCGCCTTATTATTTTTATTTTTCTCAAATTTTTGTTTATCAAATTTTAAGTTTTTTTTCTTAAATTTGGGAATTTTTTTAAATTTTTAGCAAATAAGGCCATGTTATCAGGATCTAGGTATCACTCATCAGACTCAGATGTATCCTCCTTTAGAGATTTTATGACAATTTCCTTATCTTTATTCTTCTTGTGTTGAGGAAACATCTCAAGCTCGTAGGTTCGGAGATCACCAACAAGCTCTTCAAGACTTATTGTGTCGATGTTCCCCAATCAGTTTAATACAATGACTTTCAGGTTAATACTTTCATGTAAGGAGATTAAAATTTTCTCCACAACTTGAGTTTCGTGAATTCTCTCTCATAAATTAAATGACTAGTTTATAATGTTAGAGAATCGGGCATAATACTTATCAAATGTTTCATTATCACTCATCTCAATGGTTTCAAATTGAGTGGTGAGTTTTTAAATCTTGGAAGCATTCACGACATTTGTTCCCTAGTGAGTGAGTTGGGGTATGTCCCGTGCCTTCTTGGGCATTTCACGCGTCATGATTCGGCGAAACTCCTCCTGTGAGACAACACTAAATAAAGCATTAAGACCACACGAATTATAATTACATAACTTGTGTTAATCCTGGCTCCATAGCTTAAACGGTTTCAGGACAATATTCTCTTATACAATAGTAGTGGGTGGAGTCCACCCTCTAAAAATGACCAACCAAACTCGTTCATCTATGGACTTAAGCGCAACTCTCATTCGAGCTTTCCAATATGCATAATTTGACCCGTCAAACATAGTTAATCTATTTATCGACGCTATAGAAAATCCCCAAGAATTCACGCCTAAATAACTTATAGAAACCTACTCTGATACCAATTGTAAAGGGTTCAATGTTTTACTTAGGTGACAAACATATTAATGCACTGAACAATTACTAAAAATTACCGATTAAAAAAATTATCCAAATTCGCAAGCACTTGTGAAGCGGTGAATATCAGTCTAGATAAGCAATCTCATTTTAACCAATTTTTATTTGGTTGATCAAGTTACTATGTGGGCGTACAAGATTCAAATTGTTAATTAAGCAGTTACATAGGAGACTCCAATGTATGAGGAAAATCCAAATGGTAAAAATATTGGACGACTAGGCCTGGATAAATTCAACATATATATATATATATATATATATATAGTTTTACAAGAAGGCTCATTTACCTTACAAAACTTGACTCCTCACGCCCATGCAGTTGCAGTCTTCAAAACCTTCTATAGATCCGTACAGTCCAACACGACTTCACATCAACTCCTTGTCTCAGTATTCACCAGTAGCCTTCACCGTCTCAAGCAATGCGGAATTCACCACACCAATGATATTTATAAAAGAATGGTTTTTGTGGCTTTGGATCACAAATACTTGATCATGAATTATGAAAGATATTTGGAGAGAATTTTCAAAGTGTTTAATAACTCATGAGGCATGAAAATGTCTTAGAGAAAACAATTGTTGCCTAGTACTATAAAAGTTAGTTTTTCTGGAAATGTGGATAAAGTGGAAAACTGAACGAAAATTGAATTTCTTGAAAAATGCGCCACCTCATTCAAACGAAGTCAAAAGGCTCATTCAAATGACTTGCTAATTTCCGTTAGGACTAACTTTTAACAATATATCCAATGAAAAACTAGCACAAGGGAAAATGGTTTGTTTAAATCTCGTTCGAAGTTTGTTCGAACGAGGGTATCATTCTCATTGGAACGATCTTCGAACGAGGTATCTAAGGAGAAACCATAGTAGTCAAAACTTGCCTTATTTGAAGTTCGTTGCCAAGAGGTTCTAACAAGTTTTAAAATCTCGTTCGAATAAGATGTGCAATATCATTAAAACGACCTGAAATTTTGAAAAAAAATATTTTAAAAACCAGTTTTACAACATTTTTAAAGCCTCAATAAGTTAACTCCGAATATCAAATGATCATATGCCTTTATTGAAATGAGATAGAAACATATTGGTTGCTTGAGAATGACTTGTGCAAGTACGATTGCTAACTTGTCTTCACCTGTAGGCTTGAGTAAACAATATCCAACCAAACTACATGTTTTTACCAACGGAATAAATCAATACAACAAATTGACTCGATGTTAAAATTTGTCTTTACATGCATTGACTAGCTACATAAGAAGTCCAATCCAACCCGACGTATAAATGTACTTTTTGCAAAATATTGGTTTGCAACCAAGGCAACAAAAACATGATTCTAACTTGACATCTACATGTCAAAGTAGGTAAGGTTAAATCGGGCTTTAAATGTCAATCCAACTTAGTTACTATAAATGACAAACATTTGGCTCAATATCCCCGATGATTTGGACCACATTCGTTGCTTGTAACACGAACTAAAACTTTTAAATAAAAAATATATGCTTGATTAGGGGTATGAATATTAAAAATCACCATTCTCGGTATACAATCCCAAACCTCCATTAATGTTATCCAAGATTTTCATACCTTAAGAAAAAAATGCATATGAAAATTAAGAAGAATGGATCCGATGATTGTTTAATTTATTTTGAGTGGAGTTTGAAGACGCACACCCATCCGCATTATATTGTCCCATAACCATTGAGTTATAATCCAAAATGGAATCAAATGGGTCAGAATATAATCTATTGTCATGGTAATAGCAATTCTTAATGATAATAACAAGTTATCAAGAAGATCGTGGACGATTTTAGTAGTAGCGTAAGAGGGTGCCTGTAACGCCCCGGCCCGAATAATGGGTTACTCGTGATTCAACCCGGTCCGAATCAAGAGTTAGGTGTGAAGTGCAATGGAAAAACCTACGTAATGTTGGTAGTTGAGTTTTATTTTAATTAAAATCCACTTATTTAGCATGGGATTCTAGTTTAAAGATAAACTACTTTGTGGGACCCGTGGAGAGCACCCCGAAGTCCAAGTAAACAGAGATACTAACGTAAAATAAACAAGTTATACTTACCTATATAACTCCCTCAAAATATGAACCTGCACCCAACCTACCGGAACAAAGCGAGGGTGTGAGCCTATGCCCAGTGGGAATATACAAAGTAGTATAGAAACGAACGACATAAAACATACTCACACGCCACAATCACATGCAACAAAATATATGTATATATCTACATATGTATAGCTTTGAAAATACAAGTTCCAACACATAACCACTTTCCTTGAATAACCTTTGTTGTCCAGATTAATTCACCTTAATCTTGTAAAAACTTCCTTTACTCACTCTTAGCATTTCTCATTTTATTTAACATACCCGGTTCAACACTAGAAATCATTACTTTTGATTTATTCGAACCATTCCTTTACCGAATTTACCCTTTTTATTCATATATTTACACTTTAGTATTTTAGTTGAAACGCACCCTAACAACACACACAAGCATCGTGTTAGAAAATACTTACTTAATCTCTGAAAATCCTTTTACAATACATTTTTATGTTAAATATGGGTTTAACCATTTTGGTTTCTTAACCACCCGTTTATCCACTATCCTTACACTTTTTTCCTTATTTTATGGCCATTTCACCTTTACCGAAACTTTTATTATATTTATTCAGTTAGGTTGTATTAATACATTTACCAGACAACTAGTTTCTTGACATGTTGCAAATTTCCTTTATCTTTTCTCAGAATCTTCCTATACCATATACCTCCACGGGCTCCACACCGCCGGCTATGCGCACCATATGCTCTGGCAAGTGTTTTAAGGATTTTCACTCAAGGGCTTAGGGCCCTTCTTGGTCTATGCTAGTGTCATCCGAGTTTTATTTTTACGTATTTTATTATTTTACGAATGTCCACATTCCACTTACCCTTTTTACCCGGCCAAAGCCAAAACACGGGACTTTACCGCCCTATTTGTGTTACACTTTGAAATTTATTATTTCATGTCTGTTCACTTTAACCTTTATTTTATTCTAAAAATCACATTCGTTTAGGACCACTTTGTGTAACACCTATTTCAACATTTTATTTCATAAAATGTTCCACTGTAAGTAAAATTACAATTTTATCCATTTATTTCCAAAATCACCTTTTCCCCCATTTCTCAAGTGTTAATTTCACCAAAAACACTATTAAGTTATCCTTACCAACTTCGTAAGCGTTTTAACCCTAACATGTTTTACACTTGCAGTAATATTTTACTTAATTGGAAACCTTTTTTCACCTTTTATTCTTATTTATTTCCGTAAGTGTTAATCCTTTACAACATTACTAAGTTACACTAACCTTTCCAAGTTTACCCATTAACACTTAACGAATACCTTTATTAACGTTTTCCCAAGAAACACATTTAACTTTTAACTTGCTCCCATTATTCAGGAAATTCACTCACACTCAAGACTACTTTTATAAGAAAATACCCTTTCTTTTTACTAGCATGTGTAGTCTTATAATAACATGTTCATCATATCTTTAGTCTCAATTTCACACACTTTGAAGGCTAAGTTTCTAACTTTTCTTATTTCAGGTTTGTAAGGACCAAATTTCCAATTGAGTCTTAATGTAGTTTTGACATATTCTCGGAACAAAACATGTTTGAGTCATAGGTAGATTTTTATTGTCCGATCACTATGAGACTACGACTTTTCGAAGATTAAGTGAAGATGTTGCGGCAAAGCTTAAAGGAATTAATTATGCTGAAGTTTAATTGGTGAAATTTAGCGTCTTCAAGGTTTAATTGCATTCCGAGATCACACAAGTATGAATGCATAATGTTAATGAAACTTAGAAATAATTTTTATAAAAATAAGGATGTTATTTTTAAAAGAAAATGTTTTTAAAATGTTTTTAAAGTGTTTTTTTTTGTTTACACATCATTTTAATTAGATATGGACGGATTAGAGTTGGATAAGAGTTCTTTTTATGTAAAACACATTTATC
Source organism: Sambucus nigra (assembly GCA_949130495.1). Classification (NCBI taxonomy): domain Eukaryota; kingdom Viridiplantae; phylum Streptophyta; class Magnoliopsida; order Dipsacales; family Adoxaceae; genus Sambucus; species Sambucus nigra. The sequence goes on from CASBWL010000058.1 coordinate 1,426,885, forward strand.
AAAGTTGGATTTAAGAAGAACTCTAATCTGGGTGACGTCATTCAAATGACACACGATGTCGTTCGAACGAGAGTTGTATTCGTTCAAACGATGCAGTATCTCGCTCGAACGAGATATGCCACCGCCTTAAAATATTTATAAATAGAGGCGTGTTCTAGTTTTCTCAAAGTGTGTGTTCAGTACGAAGAACAGTTTCGAACTAGAAAGTTTTCTACACAAAGTTTTCTAAGGTTTTACACTTAAAAACATCCTTAAAGTTTCAAGATCCGAGCCTTTCATTATCATATGTTCTTATGATCTGGTTGGCACCAAGTTTCAGGTTCTATTGAAGATCCATTGCTCGTTTCACGGTGAAGATTCGGCAGAGTCCATTTTCAACATCGTAGATGATACAGGCCATATCGGTGGACACCGAGACACTCGTGGAGGCGCGTGTTGTGGATGAGCTTCGTAGAAGAATGTTACTTTCTGCGTGGGCACTATGAAGATTGGTAGAAGGTCAGAGGAGCGTCAAGTTTCGTGTGGATCGAGTCATTGTATAAGACTACCGTCTGACTTCGTAAAACCATTGTCATAGTGATTGTCTAGCCTGGGTGGTCCGAGGTTTTTTTTCGATTGGGTTTCCTCGTACATCGGTGATGTGAGTATTGGATTACTTTAGTTTACTTGATTTAATCACTAGTTGCATGCTTAGGTTTAAACAAGATAAAATCTGGTTAAGTTAATTTGTGTCACAACTTGGTTTAATAAAATTGAAAAGAGTTTTTCAAAAGAGAAAGTTGGTTTGTATTCATCCTTAACTTAATTCCGTGCAAGGAAAACGTTTTTGGTTAAAGTTATAATCGGGACTTTACAAGGTTTAGACCTAAAAAAGTATTTTCTAAAATTGTGTATATATTTAATATCGAAATACTACGAGTTTATATGCATGAGAAGATAGATATTGAACCCCAAAATACTATTACATGGATTAAACATACATTTCATCTTGGGAATTCTTTATACTTGTAAAAATACATTTTTAAGGCTCAAAGGACATTTATTTTCTTAAAATCTCAACAATGTCTATTTTTCATAAAATCATCATTTTTGCAAGAAACAATATTTCACCAATATTTACTAAAATAAATCACATCGTTTGCTAACATTTTATTTCATAAAATGTTTTTCATCAACATTTCTAGAAAATACACCATTTTCACATGACATAAACTTTTATGATTTCATAAACCTTGAAATAATTATCCATTCATTATTTTTAACAAAAGTAACATTTTCCAATAGTTTTATTCCATAAATATGTTTATTATTATTTCTACAAGAAAATCCACCACAAACATCCTACTTTTATTATTCCAATAATCAAGACAAAAAATACACAACTAAATTATTAATCTAAGAGTAGAGATTTTTCCCACATTTAAAGTCTCCATTGGTGGCAAGGGTATTGGTTTAGGAGGAAAAGCCCCCACCTCCAAAAGTAGCCTCAAAAGGGTTGCCAAAAACTCCCTTTGAACTCCAAACAAGCTCCCAAGCAAGACGCACTTCATCTTCTCCAAAACCCCCAAATACTCTTCCCAAAATTCGTAGATCTTCTTCAACCATGGTAGAAATGGGTATTTTGTGTTTGAATATGGTGGAATATCACTCAAATGGGGGTGGAAATGGTGGTTTGGTGGTGGGAAACCACCCACCACTCTCTCATTTTCTCTATCCTTCTTCTATTATCTCCCAACAACCATTAACCCAAAATCAACCAACCAAACCTTAATAAAAAAAAACCTTTAAAGGCCAAATACCAATTTTTCCCTTCCTGGAAGGATCTGAGCTCGACAACACAGAAAATCAACGCTCCAAAATGTGACAACGCAGGCAATCAGGTCTAAAAACTCGACCAACATCATTCGAACGACTTCCCTATGACGTTCGAACGCCTCAAGACAAGTCGTCCCTTTTCAGGTTCGTGCGACCTTCTACTGTAAGTCGGTAGCACGTCACGAGAAGCCCCGCATCTTGCAACGTATCTCGCGACCTTCTTTTTCTTTTTATTTTTCTCCAACTCTTCACCCATAATTCTTCCGCAAATATAATTAACTCCTCTTAAATAAAAATTAACATATAATCCAAGTATAATTTAATTAAATTAATGGGATGGGATGGGATATTACAAAATTCACTCCTTGGGGAATTTCATCCCTAAAATTCTTAGTCCATCGATCCTGAAACTCATGGTGTTCACCAACTTTTATTCTAAGTTATAAAATCCTCTAAGGCCAAATCTTCAAAGTCCTCAACACTAAAATCACCAAATATTTAGCATGGAACATGATCTAATGCTCACCATTTCGTCAATCGAGGCATTATGTAGTCGACTTCAAATCTCCACCCGTCTTATGATCAAGCCCAAAGTATTCCAAGCATTACTTATGGTAGTACCTAAGGCACATTGGTTCCTTTCGGGAAAACCCATTTCTAGAGGTCCATGCTCACCCAAAGCAAATCATAGTACAATAGACCATCATACATATTGCCAAAAGAAATTATATCTTGGAACCACACATCTCATTTTTTCATAACATTCCAGGTTATGCTAACTATATAGCTCATGTGAGCTGTCACACCCCGCTAAATGCTGGCGTCGGCCGCCACCAAAACTAAGTCGGGTGCGAGTAAATTAAATATCATCATTAGCATGTGACAGATATGAGACATAAAAATTTTAATCCACGAGATAAATTATTTTAATCAAACCCAAATATGAATGACATCTAACTGATAAAACACCAAAGTGCGATTAAATATCCATCACATGTGATCTCCAAATATCTCAATAATTATATAAATAAAATCCAGCTGAAATCTTAAAACAACTTTGGAACCGAAAGGCCCAATAAAATTAAAAGTAGTCTCATAAATAAAATGACGAAATAGGAGAAAAGTCTAACTATTAAAACAAAAAAAAATATCACTAGCTACACCTCCAAAATGTCAATAATAAACACTATGCAGCAACTCCAAATATTCCTGAAAAAGATTAGTCAACGCATGAGTCAGAAATAAAGCCATGAACATGAAAACCGACTACTCGTCTCAATTAGGGTCCTTGAACCCAGACAATAGTGCTATATATATCGACCAGAGCAATAGAGTATTTTAATTACGAAGGTTATTAATCCCCAAAAATAAATTTCTAACTACCCACAAGGTTTCTTTAAAATGCACCACACCAATATTATTTTAATTAACCCACATCCCCAACAATCTTAAATTTTATTAAAAGAACTACAAATATAATTTACCAAGATACACATCCCCTTGTCAAAGCCGCCGTCTTACCCGTTTTAACTGTCGTCCCTCCCGATATGACAAGGTTCCACCCATACACACGCCCCCTTATCAAGTCCGCCGTCTGATCCTTTTTTATCCTGTGATCCTTGCGATATGACAAGGTACCACACACGACACAACATAAATCATCCTCTAACCCATTTAAACTGTCGGCCCTAGACACATTATGTCACCAATAAATTTTAATATCCATTTTAGTCCTGCGATATTAGTTTCCAAAATTTCTTATACTCATTATTCAAATTAATTTCTCCCACCCTTAAAAGAGATGTGAAAAATCCTCAAGATACCCCTTAGTCCCAACTAATGGCTCCCAAAACACAAATTCTCCCTATCCTAAGTAAGGGATGATTATAAAAATTTTACTCCACCTAGTTATCAATCCTAAGCTATCGTAACAATGGTGTAATATAGAAAATCAGTCCACACCCCAAACTATATAACCCGCATAGACTCACACTAACTAGTCCCATACCTAAAAAGTGCACTATAACAAGGGGTGAAAACCAATTATCTACAATACCCAACATCCCCGAGATATCAAAAATCATAATATTTCCATAAAGTGCCACAATTAACAATATATCACAACATTGAAAAAAACACTAATTTCCCAAATAACTAAATTAATTTAAATAGTGGAAATCAAGGACACTTAAATATTGCGATTTTCAGAATAATAGCTACATGCAAGTCCTATCATAGTTATTATTTTCCAACACAAGTAATTAATTTATCTAGGGTTCTCACATGAAATATCAAAATTTACTTTATAAGGCTCTTCTACATACACATGCCCATACTACAAACGACTACGCCAACACAACCCAAAGAACAACAAAGTTATAAGTATTAAGTAACATTAATATTTCTTGCAAAAAAGTCCCGAAATTCATCTCTTTATTAATTATATTCATAACTTATTTTAGAAAACATGAGTTTAATGGAAGCTACAATCAAGACACATAACACTAAAGGAAAAGAATAGGGTAAACATGCATGTGATTAGTTTGATAAAAATATGATTAGATATATGAGTTCCTCTCGAAGAATGGATCAAAAACTCATCTTGAACCAACTTGGGACAGAATACTCTCGGCCTGCAAAATTGAGCTTGAAAATTAATTTTAATGGTGGCTAGGGTTTCGAGGTAGAAGATGATGGAAAAGTAAAGGGTCTGTTGCTCTAGGGTTGTCAGAATGTGAGTTTTAAAAACCTAGCCCCGAAAATCATTTATATAAATAGTTTAAAGAGTTTTAAAATGCAAAACTCATCAACAGAAAATTGGAGCGCAGGAAATCTATTAGGGTCGATCAATTGACCCCTGGCGTCGATCGATCGATAGCCCAGTTATTTTTGCAGTCGGGCTTAAATTTTTTTACAAGGGATAAACTTTAAAAATGCATTAAAAATTCGTTTTAACTCCGATTTCAATTATGCTTGAAGTTTTACTCTTCTAAAATTATAACCAACATATTTAACCAAAATAAATTATAAAATTCAAAATTTTATTTTCCCCAAATTTTTCCAATTAATTAATTAATTAAATAAACTAATAAAAACATGGGGTGTTACATACTTCTCCACTAGCAAGAGGATTTCGCCCTTGAAATTCAGCAGAACTAAATGCGCACATGAAAAACTAAAATCCACATGAGCCTAGTATATCATACTATAATTAGGCGCCCGTACACCTAATTCTACCCAAGCAAAAATATGAATACAATGCATATAATACGCAACAAAATATTTTACGTACCAAACCTCTACTAGCAACGTCCTAGCTCCTGCGGTGACTTCTCCTCACGAGGATGAAGTAGGTAGCACCTCCCGTAACCAGTGTTGGTTGGTGTTGCAGCCGCTCCTTGTGCACCAGATGCTACCGGTGCTATTGGCGCTCCCTGAACGCCTATTGCCGCCAGTGCTGTCAAGCTCCCCGCACCCCGGGCCCTTGGCCTTGCTGGCCCTGAGTAACTTGACCTTGATGTCCCTCTCTCTTGAAACACTTATTCTCTTTGTGTCCCACTTTCCCACAAGTGAAACAATTACCCTGAAAAGGCTTCGAATTTCCATTCCAATTTTTCTCGCCCTGGCGACCCTGTCTCTGGTTGTCCTGATGAACATAGTTGTTTTGATGTCCTTTGTTCAGCCTCATCCTCTTCCATGCTTGGTAATTGCGACCCTTTTTGTCTCCTCTCCGACCTTCTGTCTCTTATCTTTTTCCTAGTTTCTTCTGATAGTTTATTTTCTCCTGCCAGTGTAACATCGCGACATCCACTACTTGGGCGTAAGCAGTGTATGTCGGATTTCCCAAAACCATTTGCCTAATGGGCCAGGAAAGCCCTTTGATGAAACACTCCATCTTTTTCCTCTCAGTTTCTATCTCGTCCAGTACGAACATAGATATATTGGTGAACTCTTGTTCATACTCGATAATTGACGTTGACCATCGTTCCAACTCCTGAAATTATCTTTTCTTCACACTCCTGATAGCATACGAAAAGTACTTGTTGTTGAACCTAATCTGAAACTCTGCATAACTCAATTGATCTCTCTCCTCTGGTGTGGTGGTACTCTCCTACCACTGTAAAGCATTCCCTGATAATTTGAATGTTGCTAACATCTGCTTTTGCACATATGTGCATTCCACTAATCTCAAGTGTCGCTCCATGTCCCTTCTCTATTGGTGAGCGATCATGGGGACGGATCCTCCCATAAAGGTTGAAGGATTCCCCTTGAAAGAGGTAGTCCTCACTCTGTTCTAATTTGAGACGGGTTCCCCTTGCTGTTGGGGTTCTAACGTCACCCCTCTCCGTGTCCTAATCTCAATACCGGCCACTGCGGCCTCTCGCACAATTGTCGTAAGTGTATCAACGTCTAAAATGAATTTCCCCTGCCTTTCCTGGACTGCGGGACCAGAAACGAACTCCTCTCTCCTACTACCAGCTCTCCTAGTGTTACCATCTGAAATATAGGAACAAACAACATCAAACTCAGAAAAACTATGACTACAATGAAGACACATAAAACTAAAGGAAAATAATAGGGTAAACATGCCTGTGATTAGTTTGACAAAAATCTGATTAGATATATGAGTTCCTCTTGAAGAATGGATCAAAAACTCTTCTTGAACCAACTTGAGACAGATTAGTCTTGGCCTTCAAAATTGAGCTTGAAAAGTAATTTTAATGGTGGCTAAGGTTTCGAAGTAGAAGATGATGGAAAACTAGAGGGTCTGTTGCTCTAGGGTTGGTAGAATGTGAGTTTTAAAAACCTTGCCCCGAAAATAATTTATATAAATAGTTTAAAGATTTTAAAAATGCAAAACTCGTCAAAATAAATTGCAGCGCACGAAATCTGTTGGGGTCAATCAATCGACCCCTGACGTCGATCGATCGATTGCCCAGTTATTTTGGTAGTTCAGCTTAAAAAATTTTGTAAGGGATAAACTTTAAAAATGCATTAAAAATTCGTTTTAACTCTAATTTCAATTCCACTTGAAGTTTTATTCTTCTAAAATCGTAACCAACATATTCAACCAATAAAAATTATAAAATTCAAAATTTTATTTTTCCCGAATTTTTCCAATTAATTAATTAAATAATCTAATAAAAATACGGGGTGTTACATGCTTCTCCACTAGCAAGAGGGTTTCGCCCTCGAAATTCAGCATAACTAAATGTGCACACAAAAAACTAAAATCCACATGAGCCTAGCATATCATACTATAATTAGGTGCCCATACACCTAATTCTACCCAAGCGAAAATATGAATACAATGAATATAATACGTAACAAAATATTTTACATACCGATCCTCTACTAGCCACGTCCTAGCTCCTGCGGTGCCTGCTCCTCACGAGGCTGAAGTAGGTAGAACCTCCCATAACCAGTGTTGGTTGGTGTTGCAGTCGCTCCTTATGCACTAGATACTACCGGCGCTATTGGCGCTCCCTGAACGCCTGTCGCCGCTAGTGATGATGGATCTCCCCACACCCCAGACCCTGACGGTGTTGGAGGCCCTTGTCCTTGCTGCCCTAAGACCTTGATGGCCCTGTCTCTTGAAACCCCTATTCGCTTTGTGCCCCACTTTCCCACAAGTGAAACAAGTACCCTGAAAAGGCTCTGAATTTCTATTCCAATTTTGCTCCCCCTAACGACCCTGTCTCTGGTTGTCCAGCTGAACATAGTCGTTTTGATGTCCTTGGTTCGGTCTCCGCCTCTTCCATGCTTGGTCATTGCGACCCTTGTTGTCTCCTCTCTGACCCTTTGTCTCTTGTCTTTTTCCCAATTTTTTCTGATAGCTTATTTTCTTCTGCCAGTGTAACATTGCGACATCCACTACTTGGGCGTAAGCAGTGTATGCCGGATTTTCCAAAACCATTTGCTTAATGGTCCAGGAAAGCCCTTTGATGAAACACTCCATATTTTTCCTCTCAGTGTCTACCTCCTCTGGTGTGAACATAGATAAATTGTTGAACCCTTGTTCATACTCGATAATTGAGTTTGACCATCATTCCAACTCCAAAAATTCTCTTTTCTTCACACTCCTGATAGCATACGAAAAGTACTTGTTGTTGAACCTAATCTGAAACTCTTCATAACTCAATTGATCTCTCTCCTCTGGTGTGGTGGTACTCTCCCACCACTGTAAAGCATTCCCTGACAATTTGAATGTTGCTAACATCTGCTTTTTCACCTCTGTTCATTCCACTAATCTCAAGTGTCGCTCCATGTCCCTTCTCTATTGGTGAGCGACCGTGGGGTCGGATCCTCCACAAAGGTAGAAGGATTCCCCTTGAAAAAGATGGTCCTCACTCTGTCCCAATTTGAGATGGGCTCCCCTTGCTGTTGGGGTTCTAACTTCACCCCTCCCCGTCTCCTAATCTCAATACCAGCCGCTGTGGCCTCTCACACAATTACCGCAAGTGCCTCAGCATTTAAAATGAATTGCCCCCGCCTTTCCTGGACTGCGGGACCAGAAATGAATTCCTTTCTCCTACTACCAGCTCTCCTAGTGTTCTCCATCTGAAATATAGGAACAAACAACATCAGATTCAGAAAAACTAAGAGTACAAATCATTGAACTAAAATCAAAGATGAGCAACGCGGAATCTAAATGGACACACAACCTACGAGACCTAAGACCATGCTCTAATACCATCTGTCACACCCCGCTAAATTCTGGCGTCGGCCCCCACCAAAACTAAGCCGGGTGCGAGTAAATTAAATATCATCCTTAGCATGTGACAGATATGAGACATAAAAATTTTAATCCACAAGATAAATTATTTGAATCAAACCCAAATATGAATGACATCCAACTGATAAAACACCAAAGTGGGATTAAATATCCATCACATGTGATCTCCAAATATCTCAATAATTAAATAAATAAAATCCAGCTAAAATCTTAAAAAAACTTTGGAACCGAAAGGACTAATAAACTTAAAAGTAGTCTCATAAATAAAACTACGGAATAGGAGCAAAGTCTAACTATTAAAACAATAAAATAGCTCCAACTGCACCTCCAAAAATGTCTCCAATCAACTCTATGCAGCTACTCCAAATATTCCTGAAGAAGATTAGTCAACGCATGTGTTAGAGCCAAAGCCCCGAACATGAAAATCGGCTATTCCTCTCAATTAGGGTCCTCGAACCCAGGAAATAGTGTTATATATATCGACCATAACAATAGAGTATTTTAATTAAGAAGGTTATTAATCCCCAAAAATAAATTTCTAACTACCCACAAGGTTTTTTTAAAATGTACGACACCAATTTATTTTAATTAACCCACATTCCCAACAATATTAGATTTTATTAAAAGAACTACAATTAAAATTTACTAAGATACACATCCCCATGTCAAAGTCGCCATCTAACCCATTTTAACTATCGACCCTCAGGATATGACAAGGTTCCACCCACACACATGTCCCCTTGTCAAGTCCGCCGTCTGATCCGTTTTTATCCTGCGATCCTCGCGATATGACAAGGTTCCACATACGACACGACATAAATCGTCCTCTGACACGTTTAAACTGTCAGCCCTAGACACATTATGTCGCCAATAAATTTCAATATCCGTTTTAGTCCTGCGATATTAATTTCCAAAATTTCTTATACTCATTATTCAAATTAATTTCCCCCACCCTTAAGAGCGATGTGAAAATTCCTCAAGATACCCCTTAGTCCCAACTAAGGGTTCCTAAAACACAAATTTGTCCTATCCTAAGTAAAGGATGATTATAAAAATTTTACTCCACCTAGATATCAATCCTAAGCTATCGTAACAATGGTGTAATATAGAAAATCAGCCCCCACCCCAAATTATATAACCCGCATAGACTCACACTAACTAGTCCCATACCTAATTAGCATAAATTGCAACTAGGCCCCACTCACTAGTCCCATACCTAACAAGTGCACTATAACAAGGGGTGAAAACCAATTATCTACAATACCCAACGTCCCCGAGATATCAAAAATTATAATATTTCCATAAAGTGGCACAATTAACAATTTATAACAACATTCAAAACAACACTAAATTCCCAAATAATTAAATTAATTTAAATAGTGGGAATCAAGGACACTTAAATATTGCGATTTTCAAAATAATAGTTACATGCAAGTCCTATCATAGTTATTATTTTCCAACACAAGTAATTAATTTTATCTAGGGTTCTCACGTGAAATACCAAAATTTACTTTCTAAGGCTCTTCTACATACACATGCCCATACTACAAACGACTACGCCAACACAACCCAATGAACAACAAAGTTATAATTATTACGTAAAATTAATATTTCAAGAAAAACAATCCCGAAATTTATCCCTTTAGTAATTATATTCATAACTTATTTTAGAAAACATGAGTTTAATGGAGGCTACAATCAAGACACATAACACTAAAGGAATAGAATATGGTAAACATGCATGTGATTAGTTTGACAAAAATCTGATTAGATATATGAGTTCCTCTCGAAGAATGGATCAAACACTCTTCTTGAACTAACTTGGGACAGATTAGTCTTGGCCTTCAAAATTGAGCCTGAAAAGTAATTTTAATGGTGGCTAGGGTTTTGAGTTAGAAGATGATGGAAAACTAGAGGGTCTGCTGCTCTAGGGTTGGTAGAATGTGAGTTTTAAAAACCTTGCCCCGAAAATCATTTATATAAATAGTTTAAAGATTTTAAAAATGCAAAACTCGTTAAAAGAAAATTGCAACACACGAAATCTGTTGGGGTCGATCGATCGACCCCTGGCATCGATCGATCGATCGCCCAGTTATTTTGGCAGTTCGGCTTAGATTTTTTTCTAAGGGATAAACTTTAAAAATGCATTAAAAATTCGTTTTAACTCCGATTTCAATTTCGCTTGAAGTTTTATTCTTCTAAAATCGTAACCAAAATATTTAACCAATAAAAATTATAAATTGAAAATTTTATTTTTCCCAATTTTTTTCTAATTAATTAATTAAATAAACTAATAAGAACACGGGGTGTTACATGAGCTTGTCGATAACTACATTAAGCCATTCTTTCACTTTAATGAGAAACAATCCCATCAAATCGTTATCACACGCACAATTTACACCTTCCGCTGCGTCACTCTGATGAACCTAATGCTACCATATGCATCTCATCCTTGATTATTCCCTAGAGTCAAACGCCAATCCAATCATCGTGGCAAAGAAACATCGTGCTAAGTTTTTTCTTGATTTCCAACACTATATTGTATCTTGAAACCATAATACCGCTCTTCGTAACCTGGGCCACTAACTGTCGAGCCGGCTAGTCAAAAGTCCACTAGTTCTAAGAAAGATTGATACTACAAACAAACCGAATGGCCAAAAGCGTAACCACTTGTACGCAAAATTTTATGCAATAATAAGAATACCTCGGACGAGCACACCCAGTTACCGAGATGCATTGACCAAACCCGATCCACCGAGCTCTCCCGGTCTCAACCGCTTCGTACCATGACATGTGTACCAATTTGAGCCGCCACACTAGTGAGAATACTGATTCCCAATTATTGGAACTGAAAGAAACGCACTTGAGTAAGAGGGATAAGAAATTGTCCTGGGAAATTTAACCCTAGGCATTCGATTCTGACTTATGGAAACGAACTTATACCATACACATGAAGTCATACTACTCATTCATAAAACTCTCACCGAGTACTACTTTTGGCCATATAACCTGGCCTGGGTCACTAGACGTGACAAATTGAATCCCAACCATTCATTCTCATATTTGAGTGTAATTTACGAATCGGTAGTCCTTTAGGAACTCAATGTCCGACTTCCTCCTTCGGAGTAAGGCCCTAAATTTCACACCCTTGGAATAGCTAAATCATTCTGATTAACCAACACCTCAGGCTCCAGTCACTAACCTTTTCCAATCACTCGTGATGACATCACTAACCTACTATAATTAGGTAATTGTCTGTTTTAACATATCATGATCGAATCCTAAATTCCGCAGACATTACTTGACTCAAGAGAAGCACTCACCTAATTGTGTTCTTTCAACCAGAAGAGATCGCCATCGACTCACCTTCGATTTTCACCCTCACAATATTTATGTGACGGCCACACCTGTCGTCATTGTCATTCTAAGGATGGTAAGTACCATATTGGGCTACTTCTTCTAAAGCTTACAAACTTGGCAAGACGTGCCAAAAACTAGTCCTTCCAATTCTAGGGTTACCCTTGCACATATATTTAGTACTCCGACATTCTATTCATGTTTTTATATTGGTTATTCCATGACATCTGAGCATCATTCTTCTAACAACACAACCATCATCCTATTTATGGATTGTACCACCCTTCCGTGTCGATTTGAAGTCCATACCCGGCACGTACCCTACGCCACATGTATTTTGCGATCATTATCTAACCCCCAAATCAATCATTACTAGAGTGTTACCGCCTTTTCTTATCGGACTTAATTGGTCTCCTAGGAACACCAAACACATTTCATGCAAAAGTCCCAAAACTCGAGAAGCTTTCATCATCTACACTATATCATCATACGTACACTCTATAAACCTTTCAATACCCAATTTTATGTTAATTGGAGCTAGCAAAGACACAGGTCTACGAGCTTCTATCTATAGTGCACCGTAATCCTCAAATGCCTCAAGGCATCACAACATTTGACATTTATCCTCAATGATGCCACCCACAAAATTTTCCTATGGGCACCCCAATGTGCCTATAAGATACTCACACACTAGGATCTCCTCGTACCTAGCCATTAGCTCGGCGGCTAAAATGATCCCAATCACTTAGATATTAATATAAATTTTCTTCCAAACGACTATGACTACAAGTCACGTACAAACCATAATTAATGCTACTACGGTCATGGCAAGATACAGGACGTCGCCTGTAGCCTATGATCCTCAAGGTCTATCTCACTCGATCCTCAAATGAATGTTAAATCACATCAACTACATTGAATTTTTAATCTAACCTCATATTGTGTGCTAACCTACAAGTTAACACAACTATATAGACCTTGGTAGGATATGAGATGTCAAGTATTGCCTACAAATATCAAGGCCCACACCATGAACGCCGCATAATATCCTATTCCTCAATACCACATTATAACTGAAATGTATTAAACCCAAGTCCTCAAGCAACGGAACAAACACATTCTCACCACAGAATCAATAATTATTAATTACAAATAACTATTTAGTCTCCATCATTGAGATACACAACCTTTACCCCTAGGTCACCATGAATACTACTCATTGTTTCCATTAACAAGGCTACTCTCATCATCAAAATTATCGTACGATACGTCCAACAAGGATGATTGTTACATTGCTACTATTTTCCTACACAACTTCATGTGTTCACTGAATTACCATCAATTGTGATATCACCCCTAGGATCGAATTTTCTTTGACACCCCTCCTAATTAAACCCCAGGTGATCAGTCCTAAATTAAATCAGAACAGGTTTCTCAGTTAGTTCATTCTTAGCATCACTGTCGAAACTTTTTAATTACTAACCACCTTAGTGAAATTAGACTGGTGCCAAATTTTATCTTTCATTAACTCAATGAAATAATCACGCGGAAATAAATAATTAACAATCACAAGATAACTGAATTCAACCATCACATATAAATAAGAATCTGGCAACATAAACAATCGGCTAAAATCCAACACGAAAGTAAAGGCAGATAACAGTAAATCTCAAAGTATCTGAAATACATACTAAATAAGACCGTGAACAACATGCTCGAATCTCTGATAGAAAATCCCTATAGTAGGAATATAAGGAATAGAGGCGCCTATCCAAATCCTGCAACATCCACCTATGCTGCTGCAGCGAATCCCTGGAATGAATCAAGCCTGGCGTCCCTGTGGCTGGACACCTAAAAGGTTTTGAAAATATTTTATAGCAAGGGTTAGAACCCAAAACATTTTTAAAATATTTAGCAAATGATTAACTTGTAGTAATAAAATATGCATGAATGCGCTTCATATTTTAATTAGTGTCGCACTCCCTTGAGGACAGACTCACCCCTCAACTAATGTGCACACCTAACGCCTTCTTTATATCTCACCAAGTCCTCTACCCCGAAACTAGATGCTTAATATAACTCTTGTCAGCCGCCCTGATGATGCTGAGATTCAGCACCACCAGGTAAGTGATGATGAGCTCAAATTGTAATAACCATGGCGTCCAGAGAGATATATATGTCTATGTATGTAAGTGTATTGAAGGGGATGAGTATAAGAGGAATAAGACAATGATGTATAGTGGTTCAGCCAATTAGGCCTACGTCCACTGTGAGTGTGTGATCCACTAAGTATGGGCACTAATGGCCTTGGCTACAATGCACATAAGCTCACTTTCTCTCTCTCTACTGTGTGTATAAGCAGAGTTTTTGTTAGGGTTACAATTATCGATCCTTTTGTAAGGTTGTAGGTGATAAGTATATATAAATCTTGGGGGGTGTAGTGTACCCCGCAAGCATGTATGGTGAATGTGAATGTTGGTTTAGCCAATCCCCTACTGACACCTGTAGGTGCCACCTGTGATTAATGATGATATAATATTCCCTCACGTGAGAGGGTATATTGTTATAACGGTCTTCCACGTGCCATGTGAGTCCCACGCGCACTGTTCCACGCGTCTCCCAAATCACGCGCTGTAATGATGACACCCTCGACATATGATATGAGGCCGAGGAAAAAGTTTATGTTGGTAGTGATCCTGTTCTAATGTTGGCCTCGTACTGTTGTACCCTCGTAGGGTCGTTAGGACCATGATGAGGGGTCGGTCCCTCAAGGGTCGTCTGGGTCTGATGAGGGGTCGGCCCCTTAAAGGGTCGTCTGGGCCATGATGAGGGGTCGGCCCCTTGAAGGGTTGTCTGAACCATGATGAGGGGTTAGCCCATTGAAGGGTCATCTGGGACTGATGAGGGGTCGGATCCTTGAAAGGTCGGTTGAGACCTAATGAGGGGTCAGCCCCTTGAAGGGTCATCTAGGACTGATGAGGGGTCGGCCCCTTGAAAGGTCAGCTGAGCCATGATGAGGGGTCGACTCCTTGAAGGGTTATCTGGGGATGATGAGGGGTCGGCCCCTTAAAGGGTCGTCTAGGAATGATGAGGGGTCGGCCCCTTGAAAGTTCGTCTGGTCTTGATGAGGGGTCGGCCCCTTGAAGGGTCGTCTGGGACTGACGACGGGTCGTCCCTTTGAGGGGTCGTTTGAGATTGGTTGATGAGATCATCTTGGCCTTGTCTAGGTGGAGGACGCCCTCGGCCTGGCCGAGGGTATATATGGGTATATCAATCACCCCTCAGCCCTTAGCTATCGATGTTGTTGAGATGGCTGAGGGATAGTGCTGCTTTTGAGATAAGTGTTCAATCAGTTTGGTAAGTGACACCTGTCAAGATGATGTGACACCTAGGCAGATATCCCCTGTCGTTCCTGTTCCCCAGGCTTGGTGACTGCACACTTGGCCTGGGACTTTGTGCCCTAATGATATCTCACCTCGTGGGCAGTGCACAACCTTAATTACTGGGTCCACTAATTAACAAAGTATATAAAAGGTTTTTAAAACATTTTCTTTTCTCCTCCTTATTCTTCACACCCAAGTTCTCTCTCTCTAACTCCCTTTCAAACCTCCATTGCTGTGATAGCCTCAAGCTTATCCGTCTTCATTGTCCTTTCACAGGTAATCTCTCTGCCCTAGTTCCCTCTTTATCTTCCATTATTGTTTGCATTCTTGCTCTAGATTAGTAGGACATAATTTCCCTTTGGCTGTTTTATACCCTTCCGGCTTTCTTCTCCGGCGAGTTGTTCTTACGTGTTCAAACCTAAAAAAGCTTTTCATTTCCTTCGGTTTTATCTAAGAGTCAAACTTAGCCAACTGTAATCTTATTTGTAGTTAGCTTAGCCAAATTCCTTTAAGTGTAGGGTCTTCCCCATAATGCTTAGGAGGCTTTACGATTTAGCCGAGGAGTTCCCGTCCTTGAGAGAGAAATTCTTCTTAGATGTTAGGCGAATAGAGGAGGAGGACGAGAGGAGACGAAGAGCCGACCCTAATTGGGTACGACCCATTTTTCCCATTCCATTAGCCACTATCGTACCCCCTGAGTCCTGCGGGTTATCTGGTCGTCCAGCCGAGAGTCAATCGTGTGAGGGAGAAATGGATCAGAGAGCATCGCCATCGATAGGTGCTGGTCCTTCTGGGAGGGGAGAGACATCCACTCTCAGTCCAGGCCGATAGGCCGGGGGAACAACCCCTTCTGAGGCTATCCCTATAACAGAGCTGTCCCCTTTTGAATTTTAAGTTGCCTTTCCAGATGGTCCCCCAGAGGTTGGGGGATCTGGTGACGAGTGAGATGAGGACGATAGTGAGGGTTCTTATGATGGTGATGATAGTCAAGTTGACACTTCAACTGCTTCGACTTATGTATCGTCAGTTAAAGACCGTGATCTCTTAGTGTGGAGGCATCTCTTTGGAATATAACCCAACATAAGTATGAGGGTCCCCACTGAATCTGAGAAAGTCTTCGAGGGTGACGAGGGAGAGATCGCTGTCTATGAGCAGATGTTAAGGGTCGGTGTTAGGCTCCCTCTACATCCTTCTATAGTCAATATCTTGTCTGCCTTGGGGTTTCCCCTTATCAACTTCCCCCCAACTCATGAAGGACTATTCTAGGCTACATCTCGCTTTGGAAGAATTCATTTATCGATGAGCCTTCGGCCGATGTGTTCTTAGCCTATTACAATATTACCTCCTTGTCCAAACAGCCTGGGTACTATCATCTGGGGGAGAGGAAGTCTGATAAAAAACTTCTCCACGTGGCACAAACCTCTAACCATGACTGAAAAATAGATTTTTCTTTATTTTCGGGGATTGGGAATTTGCCGACGGGGCTCATCCTTTGGACGACGATACGAGAGTCCCAAGGAGATGGTCTAACCCTTCTATGAAGGCTAGGTCAGACCCCAGACTTAGTTTGGAGGAGAGGGTCATCGTTGACTATCTGAGAGAGCGAGGGAAAGAGGGAGGACTTACAAAATTTGAAGATTTGATGACCCCTCGCTTCCTCAAAGAAGTTGGTCTGAGGGTCGGCCCCTTGACAGAACTATGTGAGCAGTTTTTTGCTCAATCTTTGATTATTTTTCAAGTGTTTTATCTTTATCTCTGTATCTTTCTGATGTGTCGTCTCATTTTCAGGTCGTCCAGAAAATATCTCTGACCAACTTTGGGAAATGACTTCCCCAAGCTTGTTGTCTAGTCTGGGCTAGAAGAAAGGCAAAGAGCCTCAGCAAGCTCTGAGGAAGTCAAAGGCCATGGGGCCAACACCTGTTGAACCATCTGCCAACAGCCACAAAAGAAAGGGCCCAAAAGTTCCTACCGACCCTCGGTCGGATTCTAGGACGAGGGCGAGGGTGGAGGCATCTGAGGGGAACGACTCCTCTTCCATCATGGGGGACTTTTGGTCCCAGAACTTAACATTCTTGAAGGCTGAACCGTCTTCCCTCTTAGCCAATCTGAGGGTGTCCAAGGATTATATGTTCTCTGCTCCCTCGGCCATCGACTATGTCTTTCTATCCAAGATGCCCCCGACAAAGGTGTATGACTATGGCCTGCATACTCTGGCCCAGGTATTTATTTTTACTTCATTTCTTCAGTTGATCTTTTCACAAACTGTTCCCTCAGCCCCTTAACATGGGCCTTCTTTCGTGCAATCTGTTTGTTCCTTTACATCAGCTACTAAGTGGATGGCCGAGAACCAACAGAAATTTCATGAAGCCGAGAGGGGTATTCAACACGAGGCTAACCTGTAGATCGAGCTCGAGACTGCAAGGGCCGAGTTGGAGAGTGCAAGGACTGAACACACAAGGGTCCTGAACGAGTTGACGAAGTAGCATGATGCAGATCTAAAGGCCAAGGACTTGCTTATTAAAGAGAAGGATGAGGCCTTGATCAACCTGGGGGATCAATTCAAGACTGAGCTTGAGGGGGCAGTAAAGAAAGCCGAGGCCGACGCTGTGGAGGCCTATAAACTCTCAGACGAGTTTCAAGGCTTCGGTCTTGAGTACTTAGAGAGGGGGATCAGGACAGCCTGTCGGTGGGTCTTCCTTAAGTTTGCTGACGCCGTCTCTTCAGTTCGTCCCTCTCTTGAGGCAGTTCAATTGGATAACCCACTGATTGCTGAGGCTTTGGCTCACGTGGAGTCTCACGTGAACGCTGAAGGCACCGGCACTTTTGAAGATCAACCTGTCTTGGTTACTGAGGAGACTCCTCTTATCGATGTTGAGGCCCTGCCCTCTGATGGTGCTTAATAGGGTGGCTGTTTGTAGCCCATACCCTCTTCATGTACCACATTTTGTACTTTGCTTTTGTTGGAAAAACATATATAAACATTTTGTAATATAATGCCTCTTTCTGTCTTCTATGCTTGTCTCTTGTACGATTTATCTTGTGATGATCTAAATTAACAATCTCACTAACTCCTCCCTCATCTTTCTTAAGGGTGAATGAGGGGTCGTCCCCACCATTTAACCTTATCATAGCCGAGGTGGTTTCCCACCAACTTAATGGTTTTAAATTTTAAGTCCCCTCTGGTCTTTCTTGAGGGTGAATGAGGGGTCGTCCCCACCATTTACCCTCATCATAGCCGAGGGTGGTTTCCCACTAACTTAATGGTTTTAAATTTCAAGTCCTCCCTCATCTTTCTTGAGGGAGAATGAGGGGTCTTCCCCACCATTTACCCTCATCATAGCCGAGGGTGGTTTCCCACCAACTTAATGGTTTTTAAATTCTAGGTCCCCCTCCTCTTTCTTGAGGGTGAATGAGGGATAGTCCCCACCATTTACCCTTATCATAGCCGAGGGTGGTTTCCCACCAACTTAATGGATTTAAATTTTAAGTCCCCCTCGTCTTTCTTGAGGGTGAATGAGGGGTCGTCCCCACCATTTACCCTCATCATAGCCGAGGGTGGTTTCCCACCAACTTAATGGTTTTTAATTTTAGGTCCCCCCTCGTCTTTCTTGAAGATGAATTAGGGGTCATCCCCACCATTTACCCTCATCATAGCCGAGGGTGGTTTCCCACCAACTTAATGGTTTATAAATTTTAAGTCCCCCCTCGTCTTTCTTGAGGGTGAATGAGGGGTCGTCCCCACTATTTACACTCATCATAGCCGAGGGTGGTTTCCCACCAACTTAATGGTTTTTAATTTTAGATCCCCCCTCGTCTTTCTTGAGGGTCAATGAGGGGTCGTCCCCACCATTTACCCTTATCATAGCCGAGGGTGGTTTCCTACCAACTTAATGGTTTTAAATTTCAAGTTCCCGCTCGTCTTTCTTGAGGGTGAATGAGGGGTCGTCCCCACCATTTACCCTCATCATAGCCGAGGGTGGTTTCCCACCAACTTAATGGTTTTTAAATTTCAAGTCCCCCCTCATCTTTCTTGAGGGTGAATGAGGGGTCGTTCCCACCATTTACCCTCATTATAGCAAAGGGTGGTTTTAACGAGTATAACCCCAATCATACTAGAATCAATCAAATACAAAATGAGGGACCAATGTGACATTCTCATTAACATTCTAAGTGTTCTGTTGGAGCAACGCATTCATTACAATTGTGGTCCGATAGGACGTTACAACATTATTGATAATATTTCTTCAAATGATCTGCATTCCAGGGGTTGGAAAAGGGTTCCCCTTCTAGGTTTTCTAGTCTATACATTCCAAGGACAACTTCACCAATGACCCTTTATGGGCCATGAAAATTTGGGTGGAGCTTGTTTGGCTTTTGCCAAGTCTTTTTGAGGACTAAGTACCCTACTGCGATTGGCCTTTGTTTCACCCTGGTTGTAGAACCTTGCAGTCCTCTGTTGGTAAGCGGCTTGCCTTATCTCAGCGTCTTCCCTCCTTTCCTCGATCAGGTCTAAGCCAAGTCTCCTTTCTTCCACATTTCTCTGAGGGTCATACATTTAGACCCTGTGAGTAGAAAACCCGATTTCGGTGGGGATGACGGCTTCTGAGCCATAAGCCAACATGAATGGGGTTTTTCTGATAGAGGTCTTTGTCGTCGTCCTGTAGGCCCATAATACAAATATAACTCCTCAACCCATCTTCCTTTTGCCTCCTCGAGTTTTTTCTTGATCCCATCTAGGATTATTCTGTTTGTAACTTCCGTTTTCCCATTGTCTTGAGGTCGGCCTGGGGTAGAGAACAATTGTTTTATACTCACCCTTTCATAGTACTTCTCCAGAGATGTATTCTTGAATTGAGTCCCGTTATCCGAGATGAGGGTGTTGGGGAGACCATATCTGCATATAATGTTTTTCCATATAAACTGGAAGGTCTTCTTCTCTGTTATCATTACTATCGTCTCTACCTCCACCCATTTTGTAAAATAGTCAATTGCTATGATAAGGAACCAATAGTTATTGACGGCCCTAGGCAAGGGTCCTACTAGGTCGATCCCCCACACTGCAAATGGCCATGGGGATGTAATGGAGGTAAGAGGCTAATGGGGTTGGTGAGGGATGGTGGCAAATCTTTGACATTTATCACACTTTTTTACATATGCCGTGGAATATTTCCCCAAGGTTGGCCACCAGTACCCCTGGGTGACCACCCTCTTTGCTAAAGACCTGCCCCCAATGTGGCTTGAGAATGACCCCTCGTGCACGTCTTGCAAAATGTGCGGGACTTCAGACGGGTGTACACATCTAAGTAAGGGGAGAAAAAACCCCTTTTTATACAAGGTGTCTCCGATGACAGTGAATTTCAAAGCTCTGTATCTCAGCTTCTTCCTTTCTTTCCTTACTTCTGGCATCTCCCCCTCTTTAATGTATCTGATTAGAGGGTCCATCCAAGAAGCTTCCCTGGAAACATTTAAGCAAGTGCCAAGTGTTCCCTCAGCATCTTCAATAGTTGGTCGAAGCAAAATTTCCAATGGCACTGTCCTTCTGATATCTGTCCTAATTACCGAGGCCAACCTAGTAAGTGCATCGGCTCGGCCATTATTGAGCCTGGGTATCCTCTTCAATTTCACTTCTCTGAAGCTCTTCAACAGTGACTTCACTTTCTTAAGATATTTGGCCATCCGCTCATCCTTGGCCTCGTAGGCTCCTAGTATCTGATTCACTACTAGCCTAGAATCACTATGGACCAAATTTTGACCGACACTAAGAGACTTGACTAAGGAGAGGCCTGCTATCAAGTCCTCATATTCAGACTCTTTGTTGGAAGCTTTGAAGTTGAACCTCAGGGCGTACTCAATGTCTGTGCCATCGGCTGCCGATACTATTAATCCAGCCCCACTTATGCTGTCGCAGGAGGACCCGTCAACAAAGAGGCTCCACACGGTCTGTTCCTCTGAGAAATTTCCCTCAGTGAGGGACACCTGTCTAAAGATATATCTTCCCTCTTCGTTCTCGGCCACTTTTCCTCTAGCGGTGCTTGTTTCAGCCTTATCTGCGGGTGTGTCGGTGAGTCTTCCTTATCGGGTATCTGTCTTCTAGAGTCTCTCATCTTTCACTTCATCATCTTCCCAAGTAAATTCAACCATGAAATCTGCCAATGCTTGCCCCTTAATAGCCGTCCTAGGTTGATACACAATGTCAAACTCCCCCAGCTCTATAGCCCATGCCATTAACCTAACTAATTTTTCTGGCTTGTGTAAGACTTGTCTAAGAGGAGAGTCAGTGAGGATAACCATTGTATGGGACTGGAAGTATGGCTTCATCTTTCTTGATGCATGGATCAAGGCAAAGGCTAACTTCTCCATCCTTAGGTATCTTTGCTCTGTCCCCTGGAGTGCCTTGCTATTGAAATACACAGTCTTTTATACCCCATCCTCTTCTCCTCCAATGGCTTCGCTGATGGCTGATTTTGAGATGGCTACGTACACATGTAGTCGTTCACCCTGCACTGGTTGTGATAACAGCAAGGAAGAGCTTAGGTATGACTTCAATTCTTTGAAAGTCTGGTCACACTCTTCGTTCCATTCAAAAGCGTTTCTGATAATTTTAAAGAATGGTAAACACTTGTATGTAGCTCTGGACACGAACCTATTCAAAGAAGCAACTCTCCTTGTGAGCCTCTGAACGTCCTTAATGGTCCTAGGGGTCTTTATTTCTAGGAGGGCCTTTATTTTCTCAGGATTGTCCTCAATGCCTCTTTGATTCATGATGAACCCCAAGAATTTCCCTGCTCCAACCCCGAAGACACATTTGGCTGGGTTGAGCTTCATCCGGTACATGTCCATTATGTTAAAGGTCCTCTCGAGGTCGACCACATGATCCTTGGCCTTTAAGCTTTTGGTCAGCATATCATCTACATAGGCCTCCATAGACTTCCCAATTTGGTCTTCAAATATTTTATTTACAAGGCGTTGATACGTTGAACCCGCATTTTTTAGGCCAAAGGGCATGACCCTATAACAGTATATCCCTTTGTCGATAATGAAGGTTGTTTTCTCTGAGTCTTCAGGGTTCATGAAGATCTGGTTGTACCCTGAATAGGCATCCGTGAAGCTCATGAGCTCATGGCCTGCGGTAGCATCTACCATCTGATCAATATGGGGGGAGAAGGAAGCTATCTTTAGGACAGTGTTTGATGAGGTCAGTGAAGTCTACACACATCCTCCACTTCTCGTTGGCTTTTGGGACAATGACTGCGTTGGACAACAATTCGGGATAGATGACCTCTCTGATAAACCCAACATTTTCTAGCTTCTTGACCTCATCCCTTATGACCTCATATTTTTCTCGAGAATAAATTCTCCTCTTCTGCTTTATTTGCACCCTTTACCACGTTGAGCTTGTGGCTCATACTTTCGGGGTCGATCCACGGCATATCTGCATGACTCCATGCAAAGACACTCTGTCTTCTCCTTAGCATCTTGACGAGGTCTTCTTTTATGTCTATCTTCAGAGCTTTACCGACTTGGACGGTTTGTTCCGGCTTATCCTCATTGAGGATGATGGATTTTACCTCTTTCGCGGCTTCTCCTTTCTTGAGTTTTTTCTCATCACTGGGGTCAAGGGTGTCAATATTGTAAGTGGATGTTGCCTTCTTATGCGCCTCTCTTTCTTCGACGGAGTTGAAGTAACATTCCCGTATCATCGTCTGGTCTCCCTGAACTTCCCCTACCCCATAAGGGGTCGAGAATTTAATCATCTGACGAACCGTAGATGGCACAGCCTCAAACCCCTTGAGGGCTACTCACCCCAATATAATGTTGTAGGATGAGAAGACATGTTCGTCCATTAAGAAGAAGCTGACCCTCTTGGTAATCCATCTCGGCTACTCATCTCCCATCCTGACATCGACCTCATACACTCCTAGAGGATGAACTTTTTCCCCACTGAACCCAATCAATGGGTGATGGTATGGGATGAGTCTAGCACGGCTGAGGCCTAAGGCTTTGAAGCATGGCCAAAACATCACATCTGCAGAGCTACCCCCATCTACCAAGATCCTCAGCACCTCACATCCGTGCACCCTGGTAGTGATGACTAAAGGGTAATCATGCGGGGCCAAGAGGCCTTTGAAGTCCATTCTTGAGAATCCCACTATCAAAGTATCCATATCAACCTTCTTTCTCTCTTCTGACTTTGTCACAACAGAGGTTGAGTGCACAACCTTTGTCACTGCCTTGGCTTCAGCTACATGGGCCTTCCTGTTTACGACCTTTGACCCTCCTCCTGCCAGTCCCTCGGAGATCATCCTAATACCGAGTGATATCATATTAAGTCTCTTTATAGGGTCGGGGTCGTCTCTCGGCGGGAGGTCAGGTCATCCCCTCTTTTTGGAGGACCTTCTCTACATGCATCACCTCTCTTCTTTCTGGGGTCGTCCCCTCGGTCCCTCTTGAAGTCACCTTTGTCAACGTACTTCCTGAGCTTCCCTTCTTTCAGCATCTTTTCAATCTCATCTTTCAGAGCAAAGCATTTGTCTGTCACGTGGCCATGGTCTTGGTGAAATTCACACCACAAGTTTTTTTTCCTCTTGTGGGGGGCTGTCCTCAGCTTTTCAGGCCACTTCAGGGACCGATCACTCTTTATCTCATTGAGAATATGTTCGCAGCTAACCGTCAGGGGGTGTAATCAATGAACTTGTCATTTTTAGACCTCTTCTTCCCTTCTTTGTTCTTCTTATGGTACTTACCGCCACTGGTGCTTCCTTTTTCGTCTTCATATTTTCCTGCCATCGCCTCTTTGGCGTTCATAACCTTTCCTGCTATTGACAGCAATTCAGCCATTGTCCTTGGAGGGTCTTCGTCAAGATTCCATAACAGCTTCCCCTTTTGGAGTCCCCCAATGAGGGTTGTCATGGCTATGTTCTCCTCATAGTCTTCAACCTCTAACTTTTCTTTGTTGAATCTGGCTATGTAGTCTCCTAGACTCTCGTTCTTCCCCTGCTTAACATAGAGAAGGTGTGTGGTCTTCTTATGTTGCCTCACCCCAAAGCAAAAGTTATGGATAAACCGGTCTGCCAACTGCTTAAAGCTTTCAATGGAGTTTTTTTGGAAGAGACATGTACCAGACATGTGCAGCCCCAGCCAGAGTGCCAGAAAAGGCACGACACCTCATCTCATCTGAGATAGAGTATATGTCTGCTGTCGATTGATACATCTCAATATGATGGGCAGGGTTTGTACTCCCGTCATACCTTGGGGTGACCATAGGTGGCTTAAACTTGGATGGCGTTGGGAAGTTAACTATCTTCACCACAAAGGGTGAGCCTATGGAGTATCCTCTCTGAAGAGGGTCCCGGCTCTTCAGAATATCGCCAATCTTATCCTCCAGTCGCTGTATCGATTCATTCCAGGGCCTCGTAGGGTCGGCTTGGCCGATGTTATCCCCTGTCGCCTCTTTGAGGTGGACGGAGGGTTCTGCAGCGGCAGGCCTGTGTCGGCTGTTTACTTCCCCTTGACCGTCGTCCCGTCCTTGGGTTCGACCCCCATGGGGTCGGCCATCTGCTGCCTCCCTTCTGGACCTCGCAGCACTCCTTGATCTGGACAATTTTTCCCGTAGGTCATTTACTGGGTCGAGCCTCTCAAAGGCTGACCCCCTTCTCAGACGATCAAAAGCAGAGCCTCTCGGGCGATCGTCGGGATTTTACCTTCCACACTTCCCTCTGCTCTCCTGGAGAGGTCGCACAGTATTATTGGAGACCTCATACTGCTCCCAGCATTCTATCGGGGCCTCTTCCCCCTCCAGATCATCATACCTGTCCTCATGGCAAGGGTTTCCTTGCCTCCCCAGGTGTAGACGTCGAGGGTCAGCAACATCCCTCCATCACTGAGGAGGTGGAAAGTCTTTGTGTGGTGCCTGGGGTAGTCCCCTGGCCTCATGCTGCCCTGTAGCCGCTACCGGAGTAATCATCTCAGGTGAGACCCCTGGTGGTCTTAGTATGTTTTGGCTTAGAGCTGTAAGTTGCTCCTGCATAATCCGCTGGCTTGCTGCCAGAGACTTCAAGGCGGCTACCACATCAGCCATCTCAGACTGAGGTGGTGGTTGACTGGAACTGGGTCCTACCCCACTATCCGGCGGAGGGAGAGTTGGCGGTGGCATCTCCGGTGCCATATGTTTGAGCTATGAAGAGCTGAACTGAAGAAAAGACTGATAAGCTTGAAAACCTTAATGGGTCTCTTTCAATGGTGAAACAACTCCACAAAGGGGGAGAACTGGTTCACCACCAGAGTGCCCGGTGAGGTCAAGCTGTACAAAGGAAGAGATGTCTTCTCGTTCCCACAGACGGCGCCAAACTGATGATGTTGAGATTCAGCACCACCAGGTAAGTGATGATGAGCTCAAACTGTAATAACCATGGCAGCCATAGAGATATATATGTATATGTGTGTAAGTGTATAGAAGGGGATGAGTATAAGAGGAATAAAACAATGATGTATAGTGGTTCAGCCAATTAGGCCTATATCCATTGTGAGTGTGTGATCCACTAAGTATGGGCACTAATGCCCTTGGATACAGTGCACATAAGCTCACTTTCTCTCTCTCTCTACTGTGTGTATAAGCAGAGTTTTTGCTAGGGTTACAATTATCGATCCTATTGTAGGGTTGTAGGTGACAAGTATATATAGATCTTGGGGGGTATAGTGTACCCCCCAAGCATGCATGGTGCATGTGAATGTTGGTTTAGCCAATCCCTTGCTGACACCTGTAGGTGCCACCTGTGATTAATGATGACATAATATTCCCTCACGTGAGAGGGTGATATTGTTATAACGGTCTTCCACGTGCCATGTGAGTGCCACGCGTCTCCCAAATCACGCGCTGTGGTGATGTTACCCTCGGCCTATGATATGAGGCTAAGGGCAAAGTTCCTGCTGGCAGTGAGCCTGGCCTAATGCAGGCCTCATACTGTCGTACCCTCGTAGGGTCGTCCAGACCATGATAAGGGGTCGGCCCCTCAAGGGTCGTCTGAACCATTGATAAGCACCCAAAACTGTACAATTTATATCCCCAATAGACGTACTTTTGTTGCTAATTCTCGATAATTTGGGTCTTATGTGCTTAAATATTTATCTTGTAGGTCAAACGTCCATTTGCGTTGTCAAAAGCTATATATCGAGGCAAATGCACGTTGAATGGAGCTAATTCCCTCTCCCGTAACCAAACCCGAGCCTAAGCCTAGCCTAAACCTACCCTAAACCCTGTGTGTGTTTTGTTTGTGTCTTTTGATCATTTTTTAGATTTTTAGTTTAAGTCATTTTTATTTTTAGTATTTATTTTAGATTTATTTAGTATTTTCTCTGTTTTATTTTATTTTATTAGTATAATTTTATTTTATTTTGATTTTTAGTAGTTTTTCGTGTAGTCTTATTTTATTAAGATTAGTTTTTAGGAGATTATTTTTAGTTTATTATATTTTATATTTTTAAGACTTTAATTTTCATTTAGATTTTAAGTTTTTATTTCTTTTGTTTTATTTTAATTTTTATATAAGCTTATGATTTTATTTTTTTAGTTTTAATATTTTTATTTTTATTATTTTTTTAGTTTGTTTTATTTTTAGTTAGATTTGATTTTTTTTAGTTATGTTATTTTTGGGGTCACAACTTAAACACACACATTAAACCTACTCACCCACACTCTTCTAGCATACACCCTCATCCGCACTAACACATCCTAATCCATCTTCAACCTCCATCACCCCACTCCTTCTCTCTCCTTTAAACCACTATTAACCCACTTACCCTCTCTCTTCTACTCCACCATAGCCAACCATCACTAACAGATTAGCATCAACCACAACCCCTGAACCTGCCAGCCTGACCACCTGCTACCCCCGGCGATGCCGACCCCATTACCCCTACAAAAACCTCCGACGGAGCCCCCTGTACCAACCCACTGCCGGAGCTATCTCCGGTGCCTGGCACCCCCTTTTAACCCATCACGATGTCACCCCATCCCCCTTAAACCTGCGTTCCAGACCTGTAAAAACCCGGACCCATCTCCCCTTATCTTGAGAACCACCATCGGTGGAGCTACCTCCGGTTCCCTGCTGCCACACCTTACTCCGTTGGGCGCCCTTCTGTCCTCATATCGCTGGCCCATCTCTAACTCCGGCGACCTATCTCCGGCGCAATCTCAAGCCCAACAGACCCCTCTCATCACAACCTCCAACCAAAACAACCCTATCAACCCCTGCCGGCAACACGCAACCTGCTCCGGCCAGCCAAGACAAAGCCAGCGCCCACGAGAAACCCCCTGCTGCCCAGTTTTGATCACCTGAGCTCATACCCGAAACCATCACAACCCGAACCCGATCCATACCTCCATACCCATCCATTCCCATTTCACTTCACCTTAACTAAACCCACGACTCTACCTACTTTTCCAAGCCAATCACAAAACCAAAATTAAAACAATACCCACATGTCTTAATACCTCACTTATTCCCCCTTTAAACCCATTTCCCCAAATTACCCCCAACTAAACATTTTTTTCCATATACCCCAAAACACCCTTATACCAAATCAGATTTGTTATCTCTCCTCATCCACATGACCTCACACCCCATTTCCATGCACATTAAACCTTCCCAAAAATACCCCTTATCCCCATGTGTGCCATGCATCTACTATAAAAGAAGACTCAAGACCCCATTTGAGAGGAGACTTATCATCAAATAGAGAGAGAAAATTCTAGAGAAAAGTAGAGAGTTAGGTTAGAATAAATTAGGTAGAAATATTTGTAAATAGTTTTATTTTCATTTTTTTAGATATTTGTGAGTGATAAATGTGTGAAATTCAATTGGATGCTCATATTGCATGGATTGTGCTTGATTTCAAAGAAATAAGAGTTCAATTTCACTTCAAGAGATTGGGTTTGATTGTTCTCTTCTCTTCTCATTTATTTTATGCCTTTGATTACTAATTTTTCATATTTCATATCATGTTAGGCTAAATCCCCTTTCAAGGGGTGGGGGGAAACCCTTATTTAATGTTATTTTAGCTTAATTAGTTTGATTACTTGAAAATTCTCTTTGAATGTTATTTTTGATCCCTCACCCTTAAATTTACACCTCGAGAGAGGGTAAATGATTTTCGAGAGAAAATCAAAATTCTAGTTATAATACCCATTTTCGATTCGAACTAGAGATAGGGGTTTCTTAAGTGGGGTATTATAACTTGAATTTCAACTCTAAATTTATTTTCTAAGATTTACATAAATTTTAATCGATCGATTCTAGCGGGTGATTAATTAAAAGGAGTGTAGATCTATTTTTCTAGACTTGTGGGGTGTTAAACTTAATTTTTTAAAAGATTACTATTATAATTACACTTGCAACGAGAGTTGGTTTGTAATTTTGATATTAATTTGGGAGAATTCAAATAATTAAATTAATTAATTAGAATAATTAAAATTTGTGGTGTAATCTCATTCCTTGATTGTTCTCACAATTATTTACCTCGCTTCATCTCTTATTTTAGTGTTAGACTTTATTTTCCATTTTAGTCATTTTCTAGTTAGTTGTTTTCATCTCATAATTTAGTTTAGTCTTATTTCACCTCACCTCACCCTATTGTTTTAATATTGAAAAAGCTAAAAAAATTAGAAAAGTGAAAAAGCAAAAAAAGAAAATAAAAAGTGAATTACAATTGAATTTGTCTCTAGCTTACCCCCTTGGAAGTGGATTGATACCCTTACTTACCTCTACACTTGAGATTATATATTGTTGTAGGTATTTTGAGGATTTTGATTATAGGAGCTTTTCATGCAACGATAAATACACCGAAAAGTCACGTTATCAACCATGATGAGGGGTCGGCGTATTGAAGGGTCATCTGGGACTGATGAGGGGTCGGTCCCTTGAAAGGTCGGTTGAGCCCTGATGAGGGGTCGGCCCCTTGAAGGGTCATCTGGGACTGATGAGGGGTCAGCCCCTTGAAAGGTCGGCTGAGACATGATGAGGGGTCGGCCCCTTGAAGGGTCGTCTGGGACTAATAAGGGGTTGGCCCCTTGAAGGGTCGTCTGGGACTGATGAGGGGTCGGCCCCTTGAAGGTTCGTCTGGGACTCATGAGGGGTCGGCCCCTTGAAGGGTCGTCTGGGACTGATGACGGGTCGACCCTTTGAGGTGTCGTCTGAGATTGGTTGATGAGATCATCTTGGCCTTGTCCAGGTGGAGGATGCTCTCGGCCTAGCCGAGGGTATATATGGGTATATCACGCCCTACTCAATCCCGAGTATTTTTAATGCATGACTTATAAGCTATTTATCGCATTAACTTAGTTAATCATCTTTCCTTGAAAGCCATATAACATTCACTAGTTTTATAAATAATACACTTTTCTCCATGTATTTAAATTTCCCCTAAAAAATTATTCCCCCATTATGTACGTACAGTTATCTTACAACAATCACACATGTTGAATGTGAACATAACTCATATATAATTAATACAATTCACTTCATCTATTTAATGACCCGTATATAATTATTTATCCCATTATATACGTAGAACCATATTACAATATTCACACATATATTGAATATAAATATAACCCATCCTCCCGAGTAATAACTCACCGGATGTATTCTCTAAAGTGGTATCACACTAGGTTTACTCGCATAACCTAGTTACCCCAAGTCAGAATCGCCCATTAACTTGGCCAAAAATATAAACATAATGGAGGCGGTCATATTACTTCCCTGAAAGTGAGATAAGCCCCTCACCCATATAACGGACGCTATGACCTGGAGATATACTCGCCCTACTCCTCAAGCTAGGAGATTCACCCACTACGCGCAACCTCCCTTAGTAGCACTAGAGTATATGTATTAATAATATCTAACCCCTGATATTTATAAGCACACACCATATATATATATACTATCACACACCATATATACATATATCCCGGTTTTACCGTGTATTGAGTCCGTAACACGGCTATACTTATTATCTCGAGTTTATGGTCCAACTCTGATTATTAATTAATTTGCACATTAATTAATTAAATTACTTTTGGTGTCTCCTAACCAATATATTCGGACTCGCTCTCGTGGTCCGAAATAAATATAACACCCGAGTCCGAATGAATTATTTTTCATCCATAATTAATTTAAGGGAGTAGTGTTGCCCTACTAATATATCCGAACTTATTAACTCAGTCCGTTACATTACTTTTCATAATTTATTCTCCAAATCTACATTCGTGTGTCGCACTAAATTTTCCCCCACCCCTCCCAATTATTATTCCCTAATAATTTTGGGGATATAAATTTTCCTAATTAATTTTCTCCATTAATTAAACATGGTGGAAATTAAACTAAAGAGGAAATTCCACCTAAAACTCCCAAGGCTGAACTGCTAAAAATCACCAGTCATCGATCGATCGATTCCCAACCATCGATCGATCGATCGAATAGGTCCTGTTCTTCTCCGACCTCCTGTTTCTGCCATTAACGAAAACCTCCATTCTCTAAGATTGTCTTTGGTTCATCTCAATCACACACAACATTATAACTATATGGGAACGTGATTAGGACCTCCCCTAGAACCTTAAACACAAATTAAATTTCATAAATCTCTACTTTTCCGAAATTGGGGAATTTCCGGGTTTTTACTCGTTCAGTCCCAATTTCATCTGTTTATCCCAAATTTGTTCATAAATTTTTACTGGGTTTTCACATCTGAATAAATTATCTCAGAACTATATAACAAAATGAATTCCAACATTAATTTCCCAATAATTTCATTCAAGTGTTTTATATCCAAAAACCCCTTTTTGTACCCTTTTACACCCAAAACGAACTTTGATTTACACATCACAAAAATATGAATTGGATATCATAAATAAATATTACAAAAAGTTAACCACTTGCCCTTTGGGGTTCGTAGGGTCTGATCCGTTGGTGTATAGGTAAGCTTGATGATGAGCACCCAATGCTTTATATCCAAAAGATCCCCAAATTGGCTCTAACTGCTCCCTCTCACTTTCTCTCCAAATTCTTAGGTTTAGGTTTATGTTTCTTTGTCGTTACCCACTCTTAAATTTTGGTCTTAAAACACTAATCCCATTTTTAGCCTAATGGGCCAAGCTCAAGTGACCCAAATAGTCCCGTGTAGGCCCGGTTATGCCTAAAAATGCCCCGTGACCCGTTTACTACCCCCGAGTACACTTTTTTGACTATCTCAGCCCATCCGAACTCAACCGTCCACTCAGAATCGACATCCGAATTTATTTACAAAAATCCTTTTCTCACACCCAAATTAGTCTATACCGACTCTCGGCTGAGATAAATAAATGCCATGTCACTAATACATGTTATGACGTAAATAAATTATTACTATTCACTTAGTAATTAAATTTCCCTAAATATTAACCATTCACTCTCAGATTAATATTTAAATAAATATTACTATAATTAATTCAATTAAATTACGACACACAAGTAATTTAAAATTTCATGAATTAATTAAATATTAAATGCATAGAAATACGAGGTGTTACATACTCCCCCCCCACCTCCCCCCTTACAAAAGAATTTCATCCCCGAAATTTGGTCATTACTGCGACGAATACTTTGGATACTACTCTCACATATCCTCCTCCCGATCCCACGTATACTCATCAATACTGTGATGACCCCACACCACTACACTCTAACTGGTGGTGCAGATTGCGCTCACATAGCTTCCAGTCTCCCCTCATATGAGGTTCCTTATTGCAAGTCATTATACTCGAGTGGAACGTGCCCAAAAATCTCAATCTCTCCTCCTGTATCCCTCCAGCTATGCCACGTGGAACACATCCCGTATTTGCTGAAGAGTGGCAAACCCAATTGATAAGCTACCGGTCCCACCCTCTCAAAGATAGGGAAAGGACCCACATACCTCGATGCTAGCTCCCCTTTCTTACCGAACTTCATAACTCCTTTCATAGGAGACACCCGAACCAATACCTGGTCACAAATCTTTAACTCGATGGCCCCTGAAAACATAGTGTCCCAGAAGATAATCATATACTCCACCGGCTCCACTATCTTCATGTTAGGAAATTCCCCTCCAGTATGGGTGTTAATTTCCTTGTTGCCAAACGCGTGATTATCTTTCGGATAATTACTCGCATCATCCATGACTAATCATGTCAGACTTGAACCTTTAACCCACAGTGATGTACCCCTCCTTACGTCCCTGAACAATACGAAAGGATACAACTTACTTAATTCCCGCTGATGGACCATAACCCATCTCGGGTCCTAGCAGCTTGTTATTTCCCCACCTCTTCTCTACCAAAGGTGGATAATGAAAATTTTACCATAAGTCTCCTAAGGTGTCACGCAGACCAAACCGTTTTGAGGCATCACACGTAACTCTACCTGTGGTAAGTACTACTCCCGAATTACCCAAAAATCTAGAATGCACAATCCTCACTTCCCATATACACATCGACTTATGGGCTACACGTTCAACCCAATATGTAACTCTGTCCCGATCACCTCCTGACACTTTTTACCAGAGGTGGGACTGAAGGTCTCATCCAAATTTCCAATAATATTGGACGACACCTTGTTCTGTTTCACTCCTTCCCATTAATAGTAAAGTTGGGGATACTACTCCATAGTATAGCCCATTCCAAGTTAATAGTTCGTTTTCATGTCAATCCATTCATCAATGCGATGGAAACCTTGATCCCTCCACGAATTTACCAACCTGAGCATTAATCCCTTCACTGAAACCATAAAATAAAAAAAATCTGGTTGATACCCTCCAATCAACCTTTTTCCATCCTTAAATGGTCTACCCGGAGACAAATTCACTATGTCTTATTTATCACCAATTCCCATGCTCAATAACTCTAACCCTTGTGCGATTTTAGTCAGGTAGGACTCTACACCATGCCTATGCTAAAAAACTACTCTAGGCATAAGACTAAGTGAAACTCTTTTCTATTTTCCCAAAAATGTGGGTTTCTCCCTTTCCTAGGTATATCTTATTACATAGGTCTCCCCCACCTTTCCACTCCCTACGGTGGAGGTAGTTCTCCTTGATATACATTAGTCAGACCGTTTCCTTTATCAAACGGATTTCAGTTCACTACACTTTTCAACTTATTTTTTGACTGCCCCACAGGCGTATATTCAATATGTTTATTTACACATCCCTTTTATTTAAGACGACTTTGAATCACACTAACCAGGGAGACCATACGCCCTATATCCCGTGATTAACAGCACAAAAGTTACCTTAATTAATCAGGGTGCCCATACACCATGTCCTCGTGCTTAACCGCACGAAAGTTACCCGTCTATGCTAGACGTAACCCGTGATATAACTTTCAACCTGTAGTCATATCACATACATGAATAATAACTGGGGCACCCAACCTATGTACTAACGACCAAAAATCTCCCACTTCCAACGTTGCGCTAAGTTTCATGCATGGGACGTCTCGCAAAGCGAAATCAAAACAAGGAACCTCCCCGATACACTACTACTCAACATTGTCGGCCGTAGAGATCTGTTAGATCCTCAGGCCATAGTACGTACCCCTAAACACCTGTCTCTTAACACAAAGAATACATGCCTACTCTTATTCTACAAGAGATAACATAAAATACCGCGCCCTTACTATCACTAGTTCTTGCGCAAAATAAACCCCGAGTTATCCTTCCCCGCCCGAAAATAATTCTAACCGCCCTGAATCGCTTCAGTATACATCCCTTCTTACTGGGAAAAAAATCATAATACAAGACATTCTTATATGTCTATCGTACCATACAATACAAGTTATATACACATATATGTAAGTTAGGATCCCTCTCAGGTGACAACGAGCAGGAGTCATTCATAACCTGGTGTCACGAACACCAAAATTTACTATCACTATCCGTAATAGTTCACACCCATCGCTAACCAATCCATACCCATGAAAATATTGCTTTCATAACACTCCTCAAAATGAGTAAATCTCATAAAATATACCCTCTCAGTTTTCACGCCTGCTTCCCTGCAGATAAAACAAAAGAGAGACCTGTTACCCCGGGGTAAACACATACTTAATAGTAACACTACTATACGCCCACTAGACTTGTCCCCCACGCGAATATAGTGTTAACAAGAATACTGTGACCACCCGTGTCACAAAATTCACCCCATCTATTCAAGAATAAAACTCATACTTCCACTCGCATATCCACTGGCGAACCAATGGTTCCTGGACATAATATTCTCATCTGACCGAACCAAAACTTCATAATTGTTGTCCCTACTGGGCATCCCACTTCTATTCCCTGACTCAATGTGGACATAATCAATTATTGTGGTTCCACTTCCACACATAAGACACCTTTATGTGTCAATCCCCTGCCTCTAGCCCAAATGGCTATGTTGGGGTTGTCATCCTCGCGTACTTGGTAGTCTTGACCCTAAATGCTACCCCCATTGTCCATTTGGCATTCCTAGCCCTATGGGACTTGTTATTGGCCTCGACGACCCGGATCAAATCCACCGTCAATAGGTAGAAATTTACTCTATTTAAAACGTCAAGATGGGTCCCTTACTAGGTATACCCTTCCGTCGTGCTTCACTAGAACCATTAAATCTCATTTCATTCTTAGGTTAAAATATCTAACCTTATTGGCTCCTATATCTTAGAAGCGTTAATGTAAGCTGACAAAAAAAAAGATATTGACGACCTTAACACTAGTCATTCTAGTCGAATTTCACATCCATCCTTGTGTATTCTCACACGTTTCATTATCCACTTGCGGGTTCCTTTATCCTTCTCCGTATCTCTTTCATCGGTTACAAAGTTCACTATATAATTTATCGTCTCTCTCACGATCAGTCACTATCTTACCCACTCCATAAACTCTGAAATTTTATTTGCATCCCTATCTGAATAGTGGATGGACGACCTTACAGTCACACCGTACCCAAAATTTCTCGTTTGACTTCATATTTTCTCCTTCATACGTGGTGACTAACTCTCGAAAATAATCCTCCCCGACTCTCTCTCTCTGCCAATAATGCTGAGTGAGTCCAAAATTGTATCACCGTTCTCTACAACAGTGCTTGGAGAAATTTACTGCCCCCGAGTGATTATCCTATTCCATGAATACTCTACACTTTTCATCTCTCCTCTCCTCTTGTAGTACTTCTTACGACCCTCACTGGTCATCTGAACTTGTTCGATGTACAATGCCCAATCGAACTCGTATATGAATCACATCAACTATACTTGATAGCAGGAGAACGTAAGTCGCATACGTAGAGGAATATTACAATCCTATCATAAGGATCTACATAAAAGAACGCTAAGCTGAAGTGTTAAAAGACGCACAGATCCTAAGGACACTAGAAACTCATGCTCTGATACCATTTGTGATACCCCGCCTAATTAAACCCCGGGTGATCAGTCCTAAATTAGTTTTAGAATAGGTTTCTCAGTTGGTTCATTCTTAGCATCACTATCGAAACTTTTTAATTACTAACCACCTAAGTGAAATTAGATTGTTGCCAAGTTTTATCTTTCATTAACTCAATGAATTACTCATGCGGAAATAAATAACTAACAATCACAAGCTAACTGAATTCAACCATCGCATATAAATAAGAATCTGGCCAAATAAACAATCGGCTAAAATCCAGCACGAAAGTAAAGACAAATAATAGTAAATCTCAAAGTATTTGAAATTCATACTAAATAAGACCGTGAGCAACATGCTCGAATCTCTGATAGAAAATCCATATACTAGGAATATAATGAATAGAGGCGCCTATCCAAATCCTGCAACATCCACCTATGCTGCAGCAGCGAATCCCTAGAATGAATCAAGCCTGGCGTCCCTGTGGATGGACACCTAAAAGGTTTTGAAAATATTTTATAGAAAGGGTTAGAACCCAAAACATTTTTAAAACATTTAGCAAATGATTAACTTGAAGTAATAAAATATGCATGAATGCAATTCATATTTTAATTAGTGTCACACTCCCTTGAGGACAGATTAAACCCTCAACTAATGTACACACCTAACACCTTCTTTATATCCCACCTAGTCCTCTACCTCGAAACTGGATGCTTGATATAACTCTTGTCATCCTCCCTACTCAATCCCGAGTATTTTTAATGCATGACTTATAAGCTATTTATCGCGTTAACTTAGTTATTCATCTTTCCTTGAAAGCCATATAACATTCACTAGTTATATAAATACTACACTTTTCTCCATGTATTTAAATTTCTCGTATATAATTATTCACCCCATTATGTACGTACAGTTATCTTACAACAATCACATATGTTGAATTTGAACATAACCCATATATAATTAATACAATTCACTTCATGAAAGTGAGATAAGCCCCTCACCCATATAACGGACGCTATGACCTGGGGATATACTCTCCCTACTCCTTAAGCTAGGGGATTCACCCATTATGCGCTACCTCCCTTGATAGCACTAGAGTATATATCTAACCACTGATATTTATAAGCACACACCATATATATATATATATATATATATATATATATATATATATATCCCGGCTTTACCGTGTACTGAGTCGGTAACACTAGCCCATACTTATTATCTCGAGTTTATGGTTCAACTCTGATCATTAATTAATTTGCACATTAATTAATTAAATTACTTTTGGTGTCTCCTAATCAATATATTCAGACTCTCTCTCGTGGTCCGAAATAAATATAACACCCAAGTTCGAATGAATTATTTTTCATTCATAATTAATTTAAGGGAGTAGTGTCACCCTACTACTATATCCGAACTTATTAACTCAGTCTGTTACATTACTTTTCATAATTTATTCTCCAAATTTACATTCGTGTGTCGCACTAAATTTTCCCCCACCCCTCCCAATTATTATTCCCTAATAATTGTTGGGATATAAATTTTCCAAATTAATTTTCTCCCTTAATTAAACTTGGTGGAAATCAAACTAAAGAGGAAATTCCACCTAAAACTCCCAAGGCCGAATTGCCAAAAATTCTCAGCCATCGATCGATCGATCCCCAACCATCGATCGATCGATCGAACAGGTCCTCTTCTTCTCCGACCTCCTGTTTCTGCCATTAAAGAAAACCTCCATTATCTAAGATTGTCTTTGGTTCATCTCAAGCACACACAACATTATAACTACATGGGAACGTGACCAGGACCTCCCCTAGAACCTTAAACACAAATTAAATATCACAAATCTCTACTTTTTCGAATTTGGGGAATTTCCGGGTCTTTACTCGTTCAGTCCCAATTTCGTCTGTTTATCCCAAATTCGTTCATAAATTTCTTCTGGGTTTGCACATGTGAATAAATTATCTCATAACTGTGTAACACAATTCATTCCCACATTAATTTCCCTTTAATTTCATTCAAGTGGTCTATATCCAAAACCCCCTTTTTGTACCTTACACATCACAAAAATATGAATTGGATATCTTAAATAAACATCACATCAAGTTAACCACTTGACTTTTGGGGTTCGTAGGGTCTTATCCGTTGGTGTAGGGGTAAGCTTGATGATGAGCACCCAATGCTTTATCTCCAAAAGATCCCCAAATTGGCTTTAACAGCTCCCTCTCACTTTCTCCCCAAATTCATAGATTTAGGTTTATGTTTCTCTGTCGTTCCCCACTCTTAGATTTAGTTCTTAAAACACTCATCCCATTTTTAGCCTAATGGGCCAAGCCCAAATGACCCAAATAGTCCCGTGTAGGCCCGGTTATGCCTAAAAATGCCCCGTGGTCCATTTACCACCCCCGGGTACACTTTTCCGACTATCTCGGCCCATCCGGACTCAATCGTGTACTCAAAATCGACATCCAAATTTATTTATAAATTTTTTTATCTCACACCCAAATTAGTCTATACCGACTCAGCTGAGATAAATAAATGCCACGTCACTAATACACATTATGACGTAAATACATTATTAATGTTCACTTAGTAATTAAATTTTCCTAAATATTAACCATTCACTCTCCGATTAATATTTAAATAAATATTACTATAATTAATTCAATTAAATTATGACACACAAGTAATTTAAAATTTCCCGAATTAATTAAGTATTAAATGCACAGAAATACGGGATGTTACATTTTCCTAATTATATCACCGACATTAAATACCCATAAGAGTTGTACCTAAGGTATATAAACATACTTTTTAATCACCAATAATTAGTTCCTGATCGAGACACCCTAATCATCAACCTCTACTGTTGACTATATGCAACTCGAGCCACTTGGCCAATGTGCGTTAATTCCCTCTATCGATACTTTAAGATTTTATGTCATCAAAATTCAACACAAGCACCTCACACTAACAACCACAGTGTCACCACTATAGGCTTGCATGGGCACACATGAATTAATACAATTTCAATCAGAAACGCGAAAGCGATTAATAACTATCAATTTAATTGTGTGCCACTTGGCACTAACTTACTTGTCGCGCTAACCTCTTTGACTTTACCTTCGAGGACACGAACCAAATCGTCATCAAACTAGCATGATCGACCCTACCCAATACCGACGTCAAAACATCTAATATCGACATCAAAACATCTAATACCGACCTCACCACGTCACACCCAAAAGGAACCTCAAACCTAGAGCTTTGATACCATTTGTAACGCCCTGACTCGAATTATGGATTACTCGTGAGTCAACTCAGTCCGAACTGAACGTTAGGAGTGAAGTGCAATGGAACAACCTACATAATGTTGCTAGTCCAGTTTTTTTAATTAACATTCCACTTGTTTAGCATGCGATTCTAATTCAAGATAAAACTACATGTGGGACCCATGGAGAGAACCCCGAACTCCAAGTAAACAGATCTACTAACGTAAAATAAACAAGGTATACTTACCTATACAACGCCTTCAAAATACGAAGGGTGTGAGCCTATGCCCAGTGGAAATATACAAAGCAGTATAAAAATGAACTGCATAAAAGATACTCACACACTACAACCCCATGCATGCGAAAATATGTATATATCTACATATTTATAACTTTGAATATACATGTTCCAATACATAATCATTTTACTTGGAAAACCTTTCTTGTCCAGATTAACACATGTTCCAATACATAACTTTGAAAATATATGTTCCAATACATAACCATTACTTTTGATTTATCCGAACCATTCCTTTACCAGATTTACCCTTTTTATTTATTTGAGTACACTTTAGTATTTTCGTTGAAACTCACCCTTTCAGCACACACAAGCATCGTGTTAGAAAATTCTTATTTAATCTTTAGAAATCCTTTTACAACAAATTCGTGTGTTAAATATGGGATTAACCATTTTGGTTGCTTAACCACCCATTTATCCACTCGCCTTACGCTTTTTCCTTATTTTATGAACATTAATAGATTTACGCATTTACTTGTCCATTTCATCTTTACCGGAACGTTTATTACATTCATTCAAGTTAGGTTGTATTAATACATTTACCACATAACCCGTTTCTTGACATGTTCCAAATTTCCTTTATCTTTTCTTGGAATCTTCTTATACCGCATACTTCCACGGGCTCCACACCAACGGCTATGCGCATTATATGCTCTGGCCAATGTTTTAGAGATTTTCACCCAAGGTCTCCGAGACCTTCTTGATTTATATCGGTGTCATTCGAGTTCCTTTTTTATGTGTTTTAATATTTTACAAATGTACACATTACTCCACTTATCCTTTTTACCCGGCCAAGGCAAAAATCCGGGACTTTAGCGTCCCATTTGTATTACACTTTGAAATTTATCGTTTCATGTTCTTTACACTTTAACCTTGATTTTATTCTAAAAATCATATTCGTTTAAGACCACTTCGTGTAACACCTATTTCAACGTGTTACTTCATAAAATGTTCCACTTTAAGTAAAATTACCATTTTACCCATGTGATTCCAAAATCACCTTTTACCCCATTTCTCAAGTGTTAATTTCACTAAAAACACTATTAAGTTATCCTTACCAACTTCTTAAGTGTTTTATCGCTCTAACACCTTTTACACTTGGAGTAATATTCTACTTAATTGGAAACCCTTTTTCACCTTTTATTCTTATTTATTTTCATAAGTGTTAATCCTTTACAACATTACTAAGTTACACTAACCTTTTCAAGTTTACCCATTAACACTTAACGAATACCTTTATTAACGTTTTCCTAAGACACACATTTAACTTTCTCCCATTATTCAAGAAATTCACTCACACTTACGATTACTTTTATAAGAAAATACCATTTCTTTTTACTAGCATGTGTAGTCTTATAATCTCATATTCATCATATCTTTAGTCTCGATTTCACACACTTTGAAGGCTAAGTTTTTAACTTTTATTATTTCATGTTTAAACCTAACAAAGTCTTCTCTAAACTTGTTTATATATTAAATATCAAAACACTACAAGTTTATATGCATGAGAAGATGGATATTGAACCCAAAAATACTATTACTTGGTTTAAACATACATTTCATCTTGAAAATTCATTATACTTGCAAAAATACATTTTAAGGCACAAAATACATGTATTCTCTTAAAATATCAATAATATCTATTTTTCATAAAATCATCATTTTTGCCAGAAACATTATTTCATCAATATTTACCAAAATAAATCAAATTAGTTGCAAACATTTTATTTCACAATTTTTTTTTCATTAACATTTCTAGAAAATACACCATTTTCATAAGACATCAACTTTTACTATTTCAAAACCTTGAAATAATTTTTCATTCATTATTTTTAACAAAAGTAACATTTTCCAACATTTTTATTTCATAAAATGTTTTATTATTTCTACTAGAAAATCCATCAAAAACATCTTACTTTTATTATTCCAATAATCAAGACTAAAAATACACAACTAAAGTCTTAATCTAAGAGTAGAGTTTTTCCCCACATTTAAAGTCTCTAATGGTGGCAAGGGTTTTGCCGTAGGAGGAGCAACCCCCACCTCCAAATGTGGCCTCAAAGGGGTTTCCAAAAGCTCCTCCAAAAACTCCATTTGAACTCCAAGCAAGCTCCTAAGCAAGATCCACTTCATCTTCTCCAAAAACCCCAAATAATCTTCCCAAAATTCGTTGCTCTTCTTCAGCCATGGTAGAAATGGATATTTTGTGTGTTGAATATGGTGGAATATCACTCAAATGGGGGTGGACAGGGT
This sequence comes from Sambucus nigra, assembly GCA_949130495.1. Classification (NCBI taxonomy): domain Eukaryota; kingdom Viridiplantae; phylum Streptophyta; class Magnoliopsida; order Dipsacales; family Adoxaceae; genus Sambucus; species Sambucus nigra. Next base: position 1,468,425 of record CASBWL010000058.1, read on the forward strand.
GGTTTAGTGGTGGATGATGGTGGAAGACCACCCACCACTCTCTCCTTTGCTCTCTCCTTCTTCCATTATCTCCTAACAACTATTAACCCAAAACCAACCAACCAAACCTTAATAAAATCCCTTTAAAGTCCAAATACCCATTTTGCCCTTCCTAGAACGATCTGAGCTTGATAACACATAAAATCATTGCTCCAAAATGTGATAATGCATAAGGATAATCAGATCTAAAAACTCGACCAACGTCGTTCAAATGACATCCCTATGTCGTTCGAACGACTCAAGCCAAGTCATCCATTCCCAGGTTTGCGTGACCCTTCGCGCGACCTACTACTGTAAGTCAGTAGCACGTCACGAGAAGCCTTGCATCTCGCGACCTTAATAGTGTCGTTCAAACAACAACATGTCGTTTAAACGACCCTGTTTCTTTTTCTTTTATTTTTTTCCAACTCTTCACCCATAATTCTTCCACAATTATAATTTACTCCTCCTAAATCATAATTCATATAATCCAAGTATAATTTAATTAAATTACTGGGATGGGATATTACAGTGCCGAGTTTGGACGTGAGGAATCAAGGTTTTGAGAGAGATGAGGGTTTGAGAGGGGGTGAAAATGATGTTGGGACAATAACAATGTTTCAAAAATCCTTATATAATATGCGGGCGCCTTTAGGAAACTCAAACATAATTTTTAGTGTGGTATTATTGAGTAAACTCTTGGGTATAAATAACGGCCACTGTGAAAAAAAGTAGTTTTGCAAAGTGGAATGCAAAAGTGATGTTATCCATTTGTTACTAGGGTGTTGATAATCAATTATGTTTTTAACTTAATATAATGTGTCAACGCAACACCCCTATTACTATTAGGATAATTTGAGGTTTTTTTGAACATACAGTTGCGTATTTATAAATTATTAGGGGAAGAATGAATTCAAAGAATTCATTTTGTCACCACTTAAATTTAGAAGTCTTAAAATTAAATATTATATTTAATTTCTAATTATACTTCGTATTTAGTATGTAAGTGATGTTATTAGATTTAAATAAATCAAGATTTTTATTAGATGAATTAAATTTACATATTTTGTCTTTTAGTGGTTAAGTAGGTTTAGAATATTAAAGTTTATTTTATAACTTGTTATAATTTTAATTCAACATATTTAGATGGCCCCAAAGGGTTAATAAAATTGTCAAATAAGAGAAAATATGTCATTTTCTATCGATTCTGTTACCAAATATTAAGGGTCCGTTTGGTAGGCCTTATTTCACATGACAAATGTGGCAAATGGTGGTAAATGAAGGTTTTCCCACAATTTTGTGCATTTGATAGCCTTAATTTTCCATGACAAATTTTGCATGGGTACCATATCGACATACATGTTTTGCCATCATTTTGACAAATTTGTGGGCAAATTTTGTTTACCTATATAGGATGACAAACCTTTCCCATAGTTTTGCCATCGCTATGAAAATTGTTTTTTTAAAACTTCTAAATCTTTGTTAAAACTTTTTTTATTTTGTTATAAACTGTTTTTTAAATGTTTTTTGTTTTTCATCATAATTTTTTTTTGGCTAAAAAAACTGTTTTTCACTAAAAAAACAGTTTTGTGTTAAAACTGTTTTTCTAAAAAAAAAAATTTAATTTTCACTAGAAACTATTTTTCGTTAAAAAACTGTATTATTTTTGTCAAAATTGTTTTTTATTGCTAAAATTTGTTTTTCATTAAAAAATATTTTTTAATATTTTTTAATTTTCGTTATAACTGTTTTTTTTTGCTAAACTGTTTTTCACTGAATGCTATTTTTTTTGTTGTTGAATTTTTTTTCACTAAAAACTGTTTTTCATAAAAAAAACTGTTTTGTTTTCTTCAAAAGAGTTTTTTATTGTTAAAATTTCTTTCTTGTTAAATTATTTTTTTTCGTAAAAATTGTTTCATTTTTGAGCTAAAAATAATTTTTTTCATTAAAATTGTATTTTTTTTTAAAAAAATTGTTATAATTGTTTCACTTTTGCCCAAAAATTTTAATTTTTTAAATTTATTTACATTACAAACTGTTTTTCTTGAGAAACTATTTTTTTCCTCATTATAAATTGGTTTTATTGTTAAAAACTATTTTGTAAGAACTCTTTTTTTTCATTGTAAGTTATTTTTGTGTTAAAATTACCTTTTGCTATTTTTTTGTTAAGAATTGTTCTTTTGGTTAAAAGATAATTTTTTTTATATATTTTGTTTACATTTGTCACTTTTACCATTAATTTTATCAAACATTTCACTTTTGCCACCTGAAAAACTGATGTTATCAAACATTCATAACATTTTTACCATAGAATTTGACATGCGATGAATTTTTTTGCCATCCAGATCATTAGCCCACTTTTCAATCGAACATATCCTAAGAGATTATTAAAAAAGTTGATAACTTTAGGGACAAATAAATAATTTACTCAAAATAAAAATGAGTTTAAAAAATATATAAATAGCCCATAGCTTTATTTAATTTTGAGCGACTCTCTCTCTCTCTCACCATGTTGAGAAATACTGTTTACAAGTGTAGCACTCCATACTGTAGCCCAATTCCCTCAATCTTCATCTTGTGCTTCTTCATCCTGTGACGGTAGTCAAAGCATAAGCATAAGCTACCCTTTTCGATTAAAAACTGACCCAATAAACTGTGGCGAGACGAGCTACGAACTCACTTGTGAAGAAGACAACCTTACAGTATTATACTTGTTTTCCCAAAAGTACTATGTGAAAGCCATAGTACTTCACAATAACTTCACAATCCGCCTTATTGACGCCACTGTACAAACGGATAACTGCTCCTCCCTTCCTCGCTACTCTTTAACCGAATCCAGCTTCAGTTTTAGAGATCCATACGACTTCAACTCCAGAGATTCATACGACTTCAACTTTAGGTTTCCACGATCAGAAACACTTCCAGATATAACAAACCCTATAAATATTATAAGCTGTCCATATAAAGTCCATTCTCCTCTGTATGTTGACGCTGAGCCTTGTATAGATGGAAACGATTCTTGGAGAAGGAATTATTTTTATGCAAAGTTGGGGCATTTGAAATCATCAGATGTGAGAGATTCGTGCAGTATAGAGGTTATGGTAATGACGTCTTTCCCGGCTAAGGATGATGCCAATCTTTCATTTGCAAAGATCCATGATGCCTTGATATATGGTTTTGAGCTCTCATGGTTTAAGGGCCACTGTAAAAATTGCAGGGAAGGGGAGTATTGCGATACTAATGATGCCAACAATGTCAAGTGCCACTCTTTGACCAAAAATATCCTGATTTTACGTGAGAATATTAATTTTCATTTTCCTCACAACATAATTTGCTCTACATAACAAGAGTCATTAACAGTGATCATTGTTTTATGCATATTTAGGACATCTGCCATGGTGATTGTTTCTGCATCCCTTTATATAGTATATGTCAAGTTATTTATAAACAAATTCTATGTTGACTTCTCAATTTTTATCAATCAATAGAAAAAGTTCTCAATAAAATATCCCCAATAGAAGTACTTCTATCGTTTGTGTCAAGAATCGGCATCTCTAGATAATGTGCTGTCGTATAAAGGTAGAGATAGAAATATCCGTTATATTTCTATTATAGAAATTAGCAAAGATGGCAATGCCCATTGGAGATGGCCTTAGGCTCTCTTAAACTATGGAAAAATAGTGTTCAAGACTATTATTAATTTATAACCTGCCCATATCAAGTCCGTTCTCCACTGTATGTTGACGCTGCGCCTTGTATACATGGAATCGATTCTTCGAGAAGGAATTATTTTTATGGAAAATTGGGGCATTTGAAAGCATAAGATGTGAGAGATTCGTGCAGTATAGAGCTTATGGTGATGACGTCTTTACCGGTGAAGGATGATGCCAATATGTCTAGATTTTCCATTGTATACTTTACTATAAGATCTAGAAAGTGTAGACTCACTATCACAATGTATAGATATTGGAGGCATTGGTTTTGGCCAAACTGGAATTTCAATCAATAAATTTCTTAATTATTCTGCCTCTTTACTAGTTACAGCTAATGCTACAAACTCAGCCGCCTAGTAGAATCAACTAGCTATACAAGTTTGTTTCTTTGATCCCTAAGAAACAGCTCCGCCACCAAGAGTGAAAACTCATCCACTTGTTGAGGAATGATCCTCCCGCTCAATTATCCAACTGGCATCAGAAAATCCTTATAATACTGAACGATATCCACTATAGTATATACCATAGTCCATAGTTCCTGTTGAATATTTTAATATTCTATTGACAGCATGCCAATGTAATGAACTAGGATTACTAGTATATCTACTTAATTTACCAACAACATATGCGATATCAGGTCGAGTGCATGTCATGGCATACATTAAACTACCAATTACTCGTGCATATTGCAATTGTGAAATAGCTCTACCAGTATTAGGGATCATCTTTAGTTGTGGTTCAAAAGGTGTACTAACATAATGAGACAGAAAACTCTACCAATATTAGCGATATCAGGTCGAGTGCATGTCATGGCATACATTAAACTACCAATTACTCGTGCATATTCCAATTGTTAAATAGCTCTACCAGTATTAGGGATCATCTTTAGCTGTGGTTCAAAAGGTGTACTACATTAAGAGACAGAAAACTCTACCAGTATTAGCGATATCAGGTCGAGTGCATGTCATGGCATACATTAAACTACCAATTACTCATGCATATTCCAATTGTTAAATAACTCTACTAGTATTAGGGATCATCTTTAGCTGTGGTTCAAACTGATTAAATTTCTTTAAAATTTTCTCAATATAATGAGATTGAGTGAGAATTATATTTCTATCTTTCCTTATTATTCTCATTCCTAATATGACATCAGCTACACCCATATCTTTCATATCAAATTTAGAAGACATAAAACTCTTTGTATTATTAATGCTTTCCAAATCAGTACAAATAATTAACATGTCATCTACATATAAACAAATGATCACACCTTTACCATTAGCAAATTTATTATAAACACACTTATCAGATTCATGAATTTTAAAGCCCTAAGAAATAATGACTTTATCAAATTTTTCATGCCATTGTTTTGGTGCTTGTTTTAGGCCATATAAGGACATAATTAATTTACATACTTTATGTTCTTGTCCAGGCATAACAAACCCTTCAGGTTGTTCCATGTAAATTTCTTCTTCTAAGTCACCATTTAAAAAGGCAGTTTTCACATTCATTTGATGAATTTCAAAATTATATATGGACGCTAAGATTCATGTAGTATAGAGTTTACGGTGATGACGTCTTTCTCGGTGAAAGATGATGCCGATATTTTGTTTTCAGACATCTATGATGCCTTGGTGTATGGTTTTGAGCTCCCATGGTTGAGGGTGTACTGTAAAAAATGCACGGAAGGGCAGCTTTGCGATACTAATGGTGCCAATAATGTCAAGTGCGAGCCTATCTACCACTCTCGTAAGAAGTGAACAAAACAAAATTAACCTGATTTTTCGTCATGTTTTACGTGAGAATATTAATTTTCATTTTCCTCACAACATAATTTGCTCTACATAATAAGTGTCATTAACAGTGATCATTGTTTTACGCATATTTAGGACATCGGCCATGGTGATTGTTTCTACATCCCTTTATATAGTATATGTCAAGTTATTTATAAATAAATTCTATATTGACTTCTCAATTTTTATCAAATTCGTATTAGTATCCATGAGTGTCCAACTATTGTAGAACCATTCCTGATACTTGAGCTTGAATGATGTAAATGAAGGTGCGGAATCGTAAAACAAATCTAAACTACACAAGAACAACAACGAAGGAAAATTCACAAAAGGGTCTTAGTTTCTCTCTCGAGTATCTCATTATCATATTGTCAAAATTTTTACAAATAGAAGCCTTTGGGCTATTTACACTAAAAGGTACAAAAGGGCTAAAAAGAAAAAAAAATTATAAAAGACATCTATATTCCTATGCTCCTGCATCATCACTCCCCTCCCCTCCCCCCCTAGAGTAATCATATACGTGGAGTACTGCCGAAAGATGTCGGTATCAACATGCTGAAGGGTGGCCTCGGTAATCCAAGAATCCTGAACCTCAGGACGTCCAACCCAACGAACTAATTAACATGTGTAGTCACCCGATGAAGAAGCTACAAATTCCGAGTCAAGGATACCCTCAATACGATCAACATGTGAACATACCGGGTAGGTCGAAGATGTGGGAAGAGGAATAGGTAGGGGATGGGTGCCCCGGAATGGGGAAAACGCCACGTTAAATGTGCGGTGCATGCGAAACTCGAGGGAAGGTCGACCTCATAGGCATTCGGCCCACAAGCTCGAATGATCGAAAAAGGGCCAGAGCGTCGCATCAGGAGCTTGTTGCCTTTGCCTAATCATCGCGCCTTCTGAAGGTACACCACAACCAAATCCCCGGGATGGATGGAAATAAAATGGCGATGCTCATTAGGCGCCTCTTTATAAGCGGCATAGGTGGCCTGGAGACGAGAACGAACGTTGACCTAAATGGAAGTCAAGCGGGCAGCAAACTCCTCCGCGGAGGGATATGTGGGTACTGTCGGTGGAAATTCTGCTAGATCAATGGGCATAGTGGTGGATTGTCCCAACACAATCTAAAAGGGAGAGAGGCCAGTAGAACGGTTGGTAGCGTTGTTGAAAGCAAACTCGGCCTGGATGATCACTATATCCAACCTACGGGGATGCTCCAAAGACAGGCACTGTAAGAGGTCACCCACACTCTTGTTGACCACCTCTGTCTGAGGATGAAAGGAGGTCAAAAACTGTAGCTATGTTCGTAATAGTCGCCATAATTTATGCCAAAAATGACTGGTAAATCGTACATCTCGATTGGAAGTGATACTGCGTAGCACCCCATGTAAACGGACAACCTCATAGAAGTACAATAATGCGACATGGGAGTCAACTGTCGTGCGCGTATAAGAAATGAAATGAGACATCTTAGAAAACCGATCCACTACTACCAAAATGGATTCACGACCTTTGGAAGTACGTGGTAGTGGAGTGTACAAATCGGGACTAGAATGCTGCCCCTAGGTCATCTGACAAGCATCCCGTCTCATCGTCGGCCAATGAAAATGGTCCCTTAACATCACATGTGTACGTGCCTGCCCCAGGTAACCTCCTAGACCTTCCCCGTGAACCTCTGAAATGATCTTCTCCCGTAAAGAAGAAGTAACATAAAGTTGTTCCCCGATATAAGAATCCATCTTGTAAGAGGTACTCGCCGATGCACCATTGCCCTGCTCACACGCGGTAAATATCGGGTCGAACTCTACGTCCGTCGGATAAAGGTTTCGAATCTCATCAAACCCAAATATTTGGCTCGTAAGAGTCATGAAGGCATGCGCTCATCGGCTCAGAGCGTCCGCTACAAGATTCTCCTTCTTGGGCTTGTACTACAGGTGAAATGTGTAGTGTTGAAGACAGGCCGTCCACTTAGCGTGTTTGTCATTAACACGCCACTGGCTATAAAGAAAGCGCAGTGCCTCATGGTCGGATTTGATGAAGAACTCCTTATAGAGGAAGTAAGATGACCAAAATTTCACTACAGTGACAACCACATAAACTCAAGATCATCGGTAGAGTAGTGTAGTGTAACCCTTGTCAACTTCTGGCTGAAGAATGCGATGGGTTTCCTATTTTGGCTCAACACAACCCCCACCCCGTCTTACAAGCATCGTAAAATAACTCAAACAGCTGGTTGAAATCGAGAAGTGAGAGAATAGGCGCAGTCATCATCAACTGCTTTTATAAGCGTGAAGTCTCTTTCAGCCTCTGCAGTCCACCTAAACTCAGTGCTCATAGAAGTACTCATCAAGTCTGTAATAGGGGTCATAATAGTGCTGAAACCCGCTATGAAGTGCTGATAAAACTCAGCAAACCTGTGAAAGATGCGTACCTGAGACACTGATGTGGTCGTAGGCCAGTCTACTACCGCCTGAATCTTAGCGTCATCCACTCTGACGCCGTCCCCAGAAACCACATACCCTAAGAAAATCATCGAGGGGACCATAAAGGCACACTTTTTCAATGTGTGGAAAAAGCGCTTAGCCCGCAACACCTCCAGAACCAAGGTCACATGCCCCAGATGCTCCTCTTCAGACTGGCTGTAAATCAGAATATCGTCAAAGTTAACTACTACAAACTTTCCCAAGAAATGGTGCAAAATCTGGGTCACCACTCTCATAAATGTGGAAGGAGCATTAGAGAGGCCGAAAGGCATCATCGTCCACTCATAAAGACCGTCTTTCATCTTGAATGCGGTCTTCCACTCATCCCCTGATCTCATGCATATCTGATGGTACCCGCTCTTCAAGTCGAGTTTGGAAAAGATCGTCGCACCATGGAGCTGGTCAAGTATATCCTCTAGCTTGGGGATAGGAAACTTATACTTCATGATGATCTTGTTGATGGCACAACTATCAACACACATACGCCAACTCCCATCCTTATTGGGTGCTAATAATGCCGACACTACATACGGATACATGCTATCTCGAATATAGCCCTTGACACACAACTCGATGACTTGCCTCTGCAACTCAGCATGCTTTGTAGGTGACGTGTGATAATGGGGAGCTACGCCTCGGGTACAAGATCTATAGCATGTTGTATGTCTCGAAGGAGTGGAAGGTCATCAGGAGGCGTACATACATCCACGTACGAATCTAGTAGATCCTAGACAAGTGGGGGAATGGATGCCTCTAGTGTAGAAATAGGACTGATAAGAGCATAGCATAACCCCATCTCCGCAACCTCCGTAGCTAACTGACTAACAACGCTGAAGGTCATGCAATCTGGAATGGCCTCATGGGGAGAAGGAGGAAATCCCTCTCATTGTGTTTGAACAAGTAAGTGTTAGCTCGTCCGTTATGCACGCTACAATGGTCATACTGCCAAGGTCTCCCTAAAAGTAAGTGGCACACCCGCATATCTACCACGGTACACACCACCACATCATGGTAGTCTCCTATCGAGAAGGCCACTCTACACTATTGGCTCAGGATAATAGTGGTACCATTACTCAACCATCCAATTTGGCACGGAGTGGTTAATGATTATGTAGGAAGTCTCAACTTATCTACCATTTCTTGTGCTACCAAGTTTTTACTAGCCCCTCCGTCAATGATTACCGTTCAAAGCCTCCCTCTTGCATTACAACGAGTAAAGAAAATACTCGTGCAGATTCACATGTTGTCGTTAAGAGGAGGTGCCTGGGGATCCATCGAAGTCATGATCATGACGGTGTGTGAAAGCGGTAGAAACATCGACAAGTTTCGCTTGAACACGATGTCGGGAAATGGATTGGATGGTAGATAAGGGTACATCGATAGGGATGGGAAGGATGCCCAATGAGCCGTGAATAAAGGGTTAGGGTTTGTACATTAGGGTTTCTTGAGGATGGGGTAAATAGGGTTTGAAATTAAAAAAATTTTGTTGTTGAAATTGGTTAGGGTTTGTGAAAGGATTAATTTTGGATGAATCTTGGATTGATCGGGGTTAGAAGACAACAGTTCTTGATAGATTGCAACAACTTCTTAAAATTCCAGTAAGTTATCTCCCATTTTCGACATGCGGCCTGCCTGTGATGGCATTTGAGAGGCCGGGGTGGATCGATTAAGTAAAAAATAATTTTTGGTCTGCTGAATTGGAAGCTCCGATGCGATCAGGGGTGCTGAAAAGATGATTTGAGGATGACCTGTATGGGCCAGGCTGCTGGTTGCGCCGGTAGAAGATTTTAGTGGAGTCCGGTGGTGATCCACCTCATTTAGAAGGCGTCCGGCCTAATAATTCATGGTTGAAATTCCAGCAGGTCTGGTGATGTCGTCTTCTTCTTTTCGGTCTACCGGAGGCATTGACGACCCTTCCCCACTATCTTGAATTGGGATTTGGGTTTTTGGGGTTTGGGAGGTATTTTTGGGAATAATCCGTGTATCATTCGAATGAACCCAATTCGAGTTCCAATCTTCGATAAACATGATTAAGCCAAGAACAAACCTGGCTCTGACACAAATTTTATGTAAATGAAGGTGCGAAAGCCTAAAAGAAATCTAAACTACACAATAACAACAACAAAGGAAAATTCACAAAAGGGTCTTAGTTTATCTCTTTAGTCTCGTTATCATATTGTCAAAAGTGTTACAAATAGAAGCGTTTGGGCTATTTATACTAAAAGGTACACAAGGGTAAAAAGAGCTAAAAAGAAAAATAAATGATAAAAGGCATCTTTATCCATATTCTCTTGCATCATTGAAATTATACTCCCTCCGTCCCAAATTAAGAGTCCTTATCTATTTTTTGTTTGGATTAAAGATACGCTAATTGAATAGCTAAGATTAACACTTATTCATTATCATGGATTTTGGTTCATTGATTATGTCCAAACAGCCCAATATAGAATATTTAACTCTTAATTCATTGGAGATATGAGCTATAATTGGAGTCTAGACGGCCTGGGTTGGGTATACATGGTTTTTAACTTCCAACAAGCTAACAAAATGGGTTAATAATTCCTTTGATCCATAGCCTTTTGATTTCGTTGTTCCCCCTGGTGCATACAAAAAGTTAAACAAAAATGTGTGTGTCAAATAATGTGTCAATAATTTTATTGACTAGATAGTGAGATAGGACTCGGGAACTCACCACTTAGAGTAAGATTCATTTCACCAATCAATCACTAACACGTCCTTTTATAACTTGTTTAATTGATGTGAATACGGGCCTTTTCGTCATTTGTTTTGCATTTACTTTAGTCTTTTATTCTTTTTAGTGTTGCATTGTAATTTCTTTTGTATAGTATTTAGAGGTGGTAAGGACAAGTGGCATTAAGGGTATAATTGTAATTAGAGCATTGCTTAGAGCCCAAGCTACTTCCCACTCATAAATACTTTTTTGTAACCTCATTTAAGGCATCCTTCTCTTTCGAGATATATTGATTTGAGAGAGTTTAGACGAGAGTTATCTTCTTCTTGCTCCCATTTGATGTCATTTACATCAATTGGTATCAGAGCCTCTTTAATTTTACCCGTTGTTGTTGTTGTAAAAAAATAAAAAACTCGTAAATAATGTCAAGATGGGTCCTAGAAGAAAGTACACCCCCGTGGAAACTTCTAATGAGCATCTCGAGGAGGTTATCAACCGGTTAATGGGCCTGATGGATGAATTCGACGTCTGTCTTCCTCCATCGACAACCACCATCGGCCGCCCTCGTACCGCTCCGGCACCATCTCAAAACCCTAACCTTAATTCCCAAATTTGACTCATTCCACACCTTTAACGCAAAACAATTCAAACCCCACAAATCCTAATCGCCACTATACTCGAACCGGAACCACCACAGGTGGTAGGGTTCCATCACCGCCGCTGGCCACCCTCCATACATCTTCGGCCGATTCAACCCAACCCACACACAGCCCGGCCGCTCAGATCCAGTACCCAATCCATTCGATCTTCTCCACCGGAGTTCATACGGTACCGATCGGACCTCTAAACCCTTAATCGGTGCAAAACGCTCCGATCTGGAGCCCCGGTTAGCCGATCTGCCCCACCGGAGGTCGCCTACTAGTTCTTCCCTTCCCCGAGGCAGTACACCCCAACTCGGGGTGAATCCACTCCTCCGGTGACCATAACATTCTCCAACGATCGCAAAAATTATCCGTAATCTCCGGTGTCCAAAGGGGTCAGATCCGATCCAGCTACCACCAATCGACGACGTTCAAAGGTGTTCCGACATCAATCCGGCAACCATGAATTCAACAAACCAACAAACATACCCAAATGTCATGATTCGAGTGCTAGATGACCCCATAATTGTCATTGATAAATATATTGATCAAGAAACCCTAGGGTTTAAACCCCCTCTTGTATTTAGAACCACTCAGACACATGTTCCAATACTTGAAACCCTAAACCAACAAGCCCCCACCCTCCAAAATTACCAAGAATCACCCAAGAACCCTGCACTACCACCCAAATTGCCATTACACCCCCATCATCTTCCATTCCTTCACCTACCACCACCTCTAATCCTCGTATCATCAAATTTACCTAACTAAAATTACCACATAAATCCTATCTCCACCCACCATGACCCTCAACTCCAACACATTTCAACCTACCAACGCCACCAACTTTAGAGACACCATAAAATCCACCATTTTCCTTCCATACCCCTAGCCCCACCCACCTCTATTAACCCTCCTACATCCCACATTGCCTTTCATACGCTTACGCCCCCACCTATGCTCCACACTTCACCACCCACAGAACATCCGGGACATGTTCCCCGCCCCCATTCTGTATGGGATGCGCGCTTCACCCATTCTGCCCCTGTTTATTCATTTGAGAGGGTACAAGAGTGTATTGCCTCTCTCCACCTGACAGTCCACCCTCACCTTGACCCCATTCTCTCCCAAATGTTGCACCTTCCCAGCCCACTGATTGGTGTACTGATATTTCACCTTTTGACTCGCTGAGTCTTAATGACGTCAAATGGAAGCAAAAAATGATATTTGTCTCTCTATTCACAATCTATCAAAATTAAGTAATGACTCAAATGAGTCTACAAAATAGGTATTTATAGGAAGGAAGTAGCTTGGCCTCTAAGCTAACAATCTAATTACAATTATGACCTTAAGTGCCACTTAACCTTCCTTCTTCTAAATACCAAAAAAAGAAAAATACAATGAATGCTCCAAATAAGAGAAATACTAAAAAGAACAAAAAAAAAGATAAGATGACGACCGCGTCCCTGATTTACATCATTCTCCCCCCGTTGAAAAGAGTTCGTCCTCAAACTCAGAGGGGAAGGCCTTCGGTGTCACCATCAAGGATCGTGAGGAGAGTTGGCTGGGATGGTATCTCTGGTGCCTCCTCAATGTATTCAGGGTCTCCAGAAGCTAAGAGAGCTCGACGGCAAGGGAGAGAGCAATCGGAGGCGCGATGGCCCATCAACCCGCAATTGTAAAATTTGAAGGTGACCGTATGAGCAGGAGCAGGAACCGTGACAACAGGAGTAGTAGTGGTGGAAAGAGTCCCAGTATGTGCAGAAGGCACCGGAGCTGGAGGGATAGGCGAGGAGCGACTACGTGGTGGAGGGGTAGTCCGGTGGTATGACTCCACCTTGGTGGCATACTCCATCGCTTTGGCAAAATAGGTGACCTTCCTAAAAGCAAGATCACGCTGTATGTATCCTAAATTCCGTGAATATATCGGCTAATGCATTGTTCCTCACCCTCACTGAGGCGGGCTCGAGTACAGAGAAGTTGAAATCGATCGGTGTAGTCTAAAATAGAGGAGTCCCAACGAAGAGACTGAACCCGTAATAATAAGTCTTGCTCATATGTAGCGGGAACAAAAGCGGTCATCAACTGCGCTCGGAGCTCAGTCTAGGAATGGATGGAAGGAAGGCCCTCACTGACACGTCGCTGCTCCAAGTCATTCCACCATACACTAGCATAACCTTGAAACTTAGTTGCCTCTAAAAGAACACATCTACGACCTTTCAGCCGTTTGTACTAAAAAATCCTCTCCATGGTGGTAAGCCAATCAACAATGGCATCAGGCTGCAAGTGGCCGTCAAACATGGGATCATCAACTCGGATATCAACCTGTATACTCCGGGAAAGTAACTGGAGGGCTAGTTGTGTGATAGTATCACCACACTAAAGGTCTAGGGTATCCTCATCAATAGCATCATCGCCTGGAGGAGGCTCAATAAGTAAGGCTCGTCGTGGCTTCCCCCGAGGCGGTGGATGAGGATGGTCAGGAGGAGTAGTGTGAGGTGGAAGAGGCTCATGAGGTGGGGAAGGAGGAGGTGGAGGGACCAATGGCTGGAGGTAGGGGCATTAATTCATTTGGTAGCCTTTTTTATGGCAAACAAAGCAATGGCGCTCGGAGATGGGGACATAGGGGGTCACCTTGGGGTGGAGGGAATCAAATGGGAAAACATCCGTGCGCCACTCGGTAGGAGGGGGTGGGTCAAACTCAGGAGCAGAGTGGGGACGGGGGGAAGGAGGTTCGGTATGAGGAGGTAAGGTAATCCATTCCGGACCCTCTCATGGGAGTTAACGGATGCGGAGTGAAAGGAACGGGTATCCCATGGGGGTGGCTGATGTGGGGGAAAGGTATATAAAAGAGGTGGGGGCGGAAGCATGGGTAACGTGGAATGGTGTGGGTGAGGGTGTGGGGGAAGAGAAGGAGTGGGGGGTATGGGTGGTATGTGGGGGTTTTCAAGATAATTTTGTGGGTGACGACGAGGGTAATTGGAGATAGGGGTAAGGAGGGGTCATGTTGGAGGGGAGTGGAATATGGAGGTGGATGTGGTGGCGGGAAGTGGGATGGGATGAGAATGCGGGGTGGGGGAAAATGGGGCGAGGGTATTTGGCGGTGGAGATGGAGGTATAGGGGGTGGTGGTGAATTTTGTGGAGCAAATTTTTGGGGAACGTGGGAAGATGAAAATTCTAGGGTTTGGGGTACAAGATTGGGATTAAATGGCATAGGGTTTGTGACATTGGGAGAAATTGGAGGCGGATTTGATTTTTTTGTGTGCCGAATGTCACGGATCATTTCGGCAATTGTGGGGGAGTAGGTTCCAATCAATAGGGGTGCCAATTGAACACAAATGGGTGATGGATTTACCAAAAATCCGTGGGAAGGCACTAGAGATGGCAAATGACCCTCGGTAGGCTGGATGGGCTATTGAAACTCAAGTCCCGACCCATTAGAAGGCCCTGGGACTGTCGGCGGTGGCAAGTGGTCAATAGAGGAGGGGTTAAGGGTTGTACAGTTGCGGAGAAAGTAGCTGGAGGTGGTTTGGGGGGGGGGGAGTCCGACCTTTGTTAGGGGTTGAGGGTGCAGTTCGGTGGGATTTTGGGGTTCGGTTTGGGTATGGGGTAAGGTCGGTGGCTGGGTTTGGGTCAGATGTAGTAGGGATTGATATCGGATTGTGGAGTGAGGCTGGTGAAGGGGCTGTAGCGGTTCCGGTGCACCCTGGGTTGGGCCGAGGTGGGGTGCCCTGTCGTAGGTGGCGGTGGGAAGAAACAAGGGGTGGGGTGTTTGGGTAGGATCGATCAGGGACAGGGGAAGAATTTTCGGACCTGCTTGGGTGTTTTTTTGTTTTTCCGGCCGGTGGGAGGTGGTGGTGCAGCGGTGCTATCAGTGGTGGTGTCTGTTTGAATGATTACAGGATTAAGGATTGAGGAGCTAGTTTTTTTTAGGGTAGGGGTGTAGAATGGGCTGATCTTGGAGAACTAGGGTTAGGGTTTAGGGATGTCACCGGTGCGGTGTGAGGGCGGTCTGTGGTGGTTTCCGGCGAAGAACTACGTGCGTCCATTGCATCCATTCAAACCGTTAATCGGTTGAGGGCCTCGAGAATTTGATTGATAAGGTTTGCGTCGGAGGAGTCCATATTTTCTTGAACCCACTTTGACATTGTTTACGAGTTTTTGTTTTACAACAACAACAACAACAACAATGGGTGGAGAGACTAGGCTCTGACACCAATTGACGTAAATGACGTCAAATGGGAACAAGAAATGATATTTATCTCTCTATTCACAATCTCGCAAGATTAAGGAATGACTCAAATGAGTCTACAGAAGAGGTATATATAGGAAGGAGGTAGCTTGGCATCTAAGCTAACAATCTAATTACAATTATGCCCTTAAGTGCCACTTAACATTCCTTCTTCTAAATACCAAAAAAAAGAAAAATACAATGAATGCTTCAAATAAAAGAAATACTAAAAAGAAAAAAAATAAAGATAAGATGACGACCGCGTCCCTGATTTACATCACCTAAGGTCACCCCATATATGCCTATCACTGAGAGGCATTGATTTTTGTGCTACCAAAGATGGATCCAGATGGACCACTACCCTTACCGACAGCCTATGGTTCCCACTTCACCCCCTTCCCCACCTATGGAGGCCGTACCACCCTATACTCCTCCCCTCCACCAGTCCCTCTAGAGGCACCACCACCACCACCAACTCCTGATCCTCCTTATCCACTGCCTCGTAGATCGCGATAGAAAGCCTAAATTGATGAGCCTCCGCTAGACGATGATGACCTAGTTGAGGTTGATTTGACACTACAGGGTGGCGATGTCGTCACACACTTAACACACCAGATGTTGTCCAGCAGGGTGATATTTGGGTGGATGTCCCAATGTTCGATGGCCACCTACAACCGGATGTCGTTATTGATTGCCTTTCCTCCATGGAGCGATTTTTTTAGTACAAGCAACTGAAAGTTCGTTGATGTGTTCTGTTAGCGATAACCAAGTTCCAGGGTTATGCTAGTGTTTGGTGGAATGACTTGGAGCAGCGCCATGTTCTTGAGGGTCAACCTCCTATCCAGTCCTGGGTCGAGCTCCGTGCACAACTGATGACCACCTTTGTGACATTTACTTATGAGTGCGACGTCTTTCTTCGCGTCCTGTCCCTTAGACAGGACACAACAGTATTAGAATATACGGAGCGTTTTCAGCTTCTTTGTACTCATGCTCGCCTTGGCGAAAGCGAGGAGCAGCGGATTAGCCAGTACATACATGGATTGCAGAGTTACATCTAGCGAGATCTTGCTTTGTGTGATATCACCTCCTTTGCGAAGGTGGTTGAGTATGCCACCAAAGTTGAGACATTCCACCAGGCTCCTCCCTTCCGTGCTCGCTCCACTATGGCCCCTCCTGCTCCAATTATCACTAGTGCTCCTACGCGCACACCTTCTTCAGCCGTTCCGACCACTACTGCTCCTCCTCCTCCTCACCCTGTGACTTTTAAGTGCTATAATTATGGAGTGATTGGCCATCGTGCTTCCGATTGTTCCCTTCCTCGGAAACAGGCTTTACTTGCATCCGGTAGCCCCAAGGACATTGAGGAGTCCTAGGAGGATCCACCCAGAACGCCCTCATTACTATTCTGGATGATGATACGGAAGGCCTTCCCCTTTGAGTTCGAGGAAGAACTCTTGCAAGAGGGGAGAGAGTGATGCGAATAAGGGTGATGTCAATCTTCAAATGCGGAAGCATTATTGTTACACTACACAACTATTAACTACAAAACAACTACACTATACAACAACAACAACAACAATTAAACTAAAGAAATGAAATGGGTTTCTTTCTCTCTCTATTCTCAATTCTCAATATTCAAGGGTTGAGTACAAATGAGGGCCAAGGGGCTTATTTATAGGAATAGTTAGCTTGCTAATAAAGTTAATACCCAAAATGACTAAAAAGGCAACTAATAACCAAAAATGACATATTAGTCCCAAACATACTTGGAAAACTAATTAGACACTAAAAATAAAGGAAAATTACAATTAAACCCTAAACTAAAAATGTAAAATAAAAGATAGTTTTCTCCCGTAGACACAACTACGCGCCACGTGTTGCTAGAGATCCCATATACATCAAAGGGTCTTTTCGTCATTTTTTAGCATTTATTTTAGTCTTTTATTCTTTTTAGCAATGCATTGTATTTTCTTTTGTTTAGTATTTAGAGGTGGGAAGGACAAGTGGCAATAAGGGTATAATTATAATTAGGGCATTGCTTAGAGCTCAAGATACTTCCCACCTATAAATACTCTTTTGTAGGCATCCTTCCTTTTTGAGATATATTGATTTGAGAGAGTTTAGACGAGAGTTATCTTCTTCTTGCTCCTAGTTGATGTCATTTACGTTATTATTTATGTATTATGTAGTACTACTATTTTTTTTCTGGAAGCATAACATTCTAGTTTAGTAATGATTTTCCTTATCAGTTATTTATTCTCAAATATGTGGTTCTCTGATGTTGTTCTTTCCCATACAATGCAGGCTTCTCGAATTTTCTATACAACAATGGAATTTGTGAGGATCTTTTTACCCCTATTATATTTTATTTTTAAAGAACAAGGTTGAGGTCTCTTCTTTCTTTGTGAAAAGGAGGAAGGTGATCGAACCTTGAACCTCCCAAATGGAAGGTGAAGGCCTTTGTCATTGAGCTTAAGTCTAGTGATTTTCTTGTTTTCCATGTGATAAAAAGTGGGACAATTAGAACTCCTTTTTTGTACCCTTGCTAATCAAAAGTGTTATAAAAATACTCACAAAAAATTTGACAAAAAATAATTGTGTAGTAAAATATTACAAAAGTGAAGTGCTAACAATCAAGTCTAACAAAATCAATTCTGAAAATAAAATGTCTCAATGCACTGAAATTAATCATATTGAACTAAAGGTGTGGGAATTTAAGAGTTGTACAACTTGCCTATGAAGCTTCAACAACCGCATGTTCGGGTTGTTCAGAAAACTACTTACATGGTGAATGTAAAAGATACTGTATTGTTAGAGAGGACTTCTACACTAGATATTTTCTTATTTATCATATGAAAGAGTCGGACTGCTACTTCTCCATCATTATACTCTTTCCCATCACATGTGTAATAAAAATCCTCATAAGGAGAGTTCGCACACAATACTTTTTCCTATGCACACTCACACAAAGTAGCCTCATGACTAAAATTAGAGTTAAGATTTCTCCCAAAGAAATTTGCAAGCATTCAGCCAATCTTGTCTTGCAGAATTTTTGAAATGTTGCTAATATATACTGGTTTTTTTAGAATGAAGACGAGCTAGAGAATTTGGGGTAGCCCTCCCCATTTTAAATCAACCCCAAAGAGAAGTGAAACTGTCCCTAACGAGAATTGAATATTGTCTATGCCTATGGGGGTTGGATAGTCATCGGTGTGAGTTAGAACTCATACAGTGGTGAATCCAGTTGGTAGCTGGTGGGGGTCGAGTGCCTCCCCCCCCCACCCCCCACCCACAGAATATAAAAAAATAAAATTTTCAAAACATTAAAGGTTTAAATATTCATATTCATTTTGTGGTATGTGATTATCTAAGAGTTTGTTGTTATGGAAAAAAAATTTGCTATTGTGATAGTTTTCTTACTTTTGAAAATTTGGCAGTAAATTTATTTACTATGTTAATAGTTGTAAAACTTGACATGAATTATTAGTTTTATTTATTTGTCTATGATTGTTAAGTTTAAATTACACAAACCTATGGATTTATAACAATTGTGCCTCCCATTAAGAATTTTTACCCAATCAAAATTTGATTTAATATAGACCAAATTAAGTATATTGGATTGAATATTTGTGAATTTTTTTAAATAACTTTCAGGGACTCCTCGCCTAGATCACCTAAGATTTGTAGAAACTTTTCACCCTCAAATTCTTTGACTGCTGCCCCACCCCCACCAACCAAAAATATATATATATTCTGGCTCCGCCACGGGGTGTATATGGGTGTAATTGACGTTCTTTTTATCTATTGAACTAAGTTACCTCTTTGTTTTAATTACCTTTGTATTCCGTTCAGGTGTAGAATATTTATTAATGGCGTGGATAGGTAAGTCGATATAAGCTTTTTGATTTTTTTTAAACAAGGCAGGTCCAATCACGATGCTCAGGCCTGTGATTCAAATCATTTTAATTGTGCAATATTTGTGACATTATGGAAACACCAAAACTAAAGACTTTTTTTGTATGATTTTCATATACAGCACTGCAAATTGCACTGAGAATTGTATGCAGGATTCCATGCACATTTAGCTTTCTAATCTACACATGGAGAAGAAGGCACATGTCAATGTTCGACACAATTGAAGGTTACTTACAAAGTCAAAATAACCTAATGCCTATTAGGTACACTTACTCAGAAATTAATAAGATGACCAAGGGTTTCAAAAACAAGCTGGGTGAAGGGGGTTATGGTTGTGTGTATAAAGGTAAGCTTCGCAGTGGGGGGCTTGTGGCTATTAAGTTACTGGGGAAGTCTAAAGCTAACGGGCAAGATTTCATCAATGAAGTTGCTACAATTGGAAGAATTCATCATGTTAATGTGGTGCAATTGATTGGATTTTGTGCTGAGAGATCTAAACGTGCCCTCATGTACGAATTCATACCCAACAGATCTCTTGAGAAATATGTATTTTCTAGAGAAGAAAATATATGTGTTGAGCTTGGAGAAAAAGTATGATACTGTACTTGGGGTTGCTCATGGGATTGAATATTTGCACCGAGGCTGTGACATTCAGATTCTACATTTCGATATCAAGCAACACAACATTCTTCTAGATGATAAATTTGTCGCAAAAGTTTCTGACTTTGGACTTGCAAAATTGTGTCCCTCTGATATCAATACTGTGTCTCTTACTGCAGCTCGGGGAATAATTGGATACTTAGCTCCAGAACTAATCAACAAAAGCATTGGTGGTGTTTCATACAAGGCTGATGTTTATAGATTTGGAATGTTAATGATGGAAATTCTAGGCTTAAAGAGGAACCCAATAGAGACTGAAGAGAATTCCAGCCAATACTTTTCAGGTTGGGTAAAGAAAGGCAAGGACATTGAAATGGGAGACGACAGTGATGATGAGGAAAAGAAGATCACCAAGAAGATGAATTTAGTTGCATTGTAGTGCAAACAGATGAATCTAGTAGACCGTCCTTCTATGACGAAAGTGGTGGAAATGCTAGAAGGTTTTAGGATAATTAAATAATTAATTAGTGCTGAGCTGAGTTGGCATTTTTGTAACAGCGTTTGTTAGTTTGTTAGCTTTTCTGTTAGTTTGTTATTTGGTTACTTTACTCACTGTATATATAAAGTGATTGTTGGCTGTACATTTAATAAGATGAGATGATTCATGCTTCCATCATATTCTCTCAACTCTTCTCTTCCTCTCTCTAGATATGTTCACAGATTCAATATGGTATCAGATGTAAAAAGTTTTGTTGTTCATTTTCTGGCTCTATT
Source organism: Sambucus nigra (assembly GCA_949130495.1). Classification (NCBI taxonomy): domain Eukaryota; kingdom Viridiplantae; phylum Streptophyta; class Magnoliopsida; order Dipsacales; family Adoxaceae; genus Sambucus; species Sambucus nigra. Next base: position 1,489,292 of record CASBWL010000058.1, read on the forward strand.
CTAGATCTTCTTCTCCAATACGTCATTGTTAGTGCTCATCCATGGAAACTCGAAGATCTGAGAGTCTCATGTCCACAGGAAAGTCGACCATTGACGATCCTTCAAATCCCTATTTTCTGCATCATTCTGATAGCCCTGGGCTGGTTCTAGTCTCACAGCCACTCACCGGAGATAACTTCGCCTCCTGGAGCAGAGCTATGATCATTGCGCTGACCGTCAAGAATAAGCTTGGATTCGTTGATGGATCTATTGAGAAACCAGAAGGTAATGACCTAGTTCTTCTTAATTCTTGGATTCGGAACAATAACATTGTAATTTCATGGCTTCTGAACTCAGTTTCAAAAGAGATCTGTGCTAGCATAATTTTCTCTGAATCTGCTCGTGAGATCTGGATTGATCTCCACGACCGGTTCCAACAAAGTAATGGATCGAGGATTTTTCAATTAAAACGTGATTTAACAAATCACAGTCAAGAGCAGAATTCTGTTAGTGTTTACTTCACAAAATTAAAAACTCTATGGGAAGAGTTAAGCAATTTCAGGCCTGTATGTTCTTGTGGAAAATGCACCTGTGGCGGAGTTAAAGAACTCAATCTATATTATCAAATGGAGTATATCATGGACTTTCTCATGGGATTGAATGACTCATTTTCCCAAGTTCGTGGCCAAATCCTATTAATGGATCCACTGCCTGCTATCAACAAGGTCTTTTCCTTAATTTCCCAAGAAGAACGTCAAAGGAAGATTTCTAGTTCATCTAGCACTGACAATTCTAGTACTATGGTTTTTGCTGTTAAAAATGACAACCAAAAGCGTTTTGGAGGGACTCAGAATACTTCAAGTTCTACAAATGGAGGTCAAAAGTATCAAAAGAGGGACAGACCATTTTGCACGCACTGTAATTATCATGGTCACACTGTGGAGAAGTGTTATAAGATCCATGGCTATCCTCCCGGCTTCAAACAACGTCAGAAACCTACTCAAACATCTGCCAACCACGTTGTATCTCAACTTGGGACAGCAGACTCAACCAGCACTACCACTGGAAATGCTGGAGATTTTTTGAAGAATCTCAACAGTAACCAATGTCAGCAGCTAATGGCACTACTCTCGAACCACTTGGTTAATTCTGTCACTCTTGCAGATGAACAAAATTATGCCAATACATCTTATCCAGCAGGTACCTGTTTCTCGATTTCTCTCAATTCCATTCTTTCTTCTTCAAGATTTTGGATTGTGGATTCTGGTGCATCTAGGCACATTTGCTGCGATACACATGCCTTTATGACTTTAAGGCCAATAACCAATTCAACTGTAACCTTGCCGAACCATATGAACATTGGCGTACATTTCAGTGGAGATATTAAGTTGAACTCAGGGCTAATTCTCAGGGATGTCTTATATGTTCCCCAATTCAAGTTTAATTTGCTTTCAGTCAGTGCTCTTACTTCCAGTACTCAGCTTACAGTCATTTTCTTTCCTGATCATTTTGTGATCCAGGATCCCAACAGTCAGATGATGATTGGCAAGGGTAAAAGGATGGCAGATCTCTACATTCTTGATTCGAACACCTTGAAGTCAAGCTCACTACTCTCGATCAATTCAGTTTTAGTCAATTCAGTTTCAGCCCGTGTATGGCATAATAGGCTTGGCCACCTATCTCCTAAAAGATTGGCACTACTTAAAGACCAGCTGAACTATGGGCATTTCAAGTTGGACCATTCTGATCCATGCTACATATGTCCTTTAGCTAAGCAAAAACGTTTATCATTTGTTTCAAATAATAACATGTCAATGTTGCCTTTTGACTTGATTCATTGTGATATTTGGGGGCCATATCATGTAACCGCTCATTCAGGACATAGATTCTTTCTTACTTTAGTTGATGATTGTACAAGGTTTACTTGGGTTTTCTTACTCAAACAGAAATCAGATGTGGCTCATGTAATTCCCAAATTTTTCAATATAATTGAAACTCAGTTTAATAAGAAAATCAAGCAGTTCAGGTCTGATAATGCTAAAGAATTAGTATTTGCTGATTTCTTTTCTGAGAAAGGTGTTTTGCATCAATTTTCATGCATAGATACTCCTCAACAGAATTCTGTAGTAGAAAGGAAACATCAACACCTGCTCAATGTTGCTCGGGCCCTATATTTTCAATCACGTCTCCCACTTTCTTACTGGACTGAGTGTATTCTCTCTGCTACTTATCTAATCAATCGGACACCTTCACCATTGCTCCAAAACAAGACCCCTTATGAAACTTTATACAAGTCTCCAGTTGATTACTCTTTCTTTAAAGTTTTTGGCTGTTTGGTCTTTGCATCTACTATACAGGCTCATCGCACCAAGTTTCAACCTAGAGCTCGACCATGTGTCTTCATCGGATATCCTACAGGGGTTAAAGGTTACAAACTACTTGATATTCAATCTAAACAGGTGTTTGTCTCTAGAGATGTCGTCTTCCATGAAGATGTTTTTCCATTTCATCAATTGACTTCCAAGGAATCTCCCATTGATCCCTTTTCTGATCTGGTTATTCCAAAGCCAATCCTTGAGAATTCCTCTTCTCTCTCACCTTCAAACTCACATCCACCAAAACAACCTCCATCCCATAATATATCCCCTCAGGCTTCAATCATGACTCCTCCCCGACGCTCCTCCCGAGCTGTTAAACCTCCATCTTATCTCCGTGATTATCACTGCCACTTACTCACTCATCAACCTAATATTTCCCATTGTCATCATGAGTATCCATTATCCAAATACATCGCTTATAACTCTCTTTCACCCTCTCATAAAACCTTTGCCTTGACCGTCTCATCTCAATTTGAGCCACAATTTTACCATCAAGCAGTTAAATATTCCCATTGGAGGGCAGCTATGAAAGCTGAATTAGAAGCTATGGAATCCAACAAGACATGGTCTGTAGTTCCTTTACCTCCAGGGAAACACACCATCGGTTGTAAATGGATTTATAAGATCAAATACAAATCCAATGGATCCATTGAACGTCACAAGGCCAGATTGGTTGCCAAGGGGTATACACAACGAGAGGGCGTGGATTTTCTTGACACGTTTTCCCCTGTAGCAAAAATTGGTGACCGTTAAAGTTTTACTGGCCTTAGCTGCAAGTCAATCCTGGCATATGGTTCAATTCGACGTCAACAATGCGTTCCTTAATGGAGATTTGTTTGAGGAGGTTTACATGGATCTTCCACTTGGCTATCGTAGTAAGGGGGAGACCCTTGAGCAGGATAAGAAGCTTGTCTGCAAGCTATACAAGTCCATTTATGGACTTAAACAAGCTTCACGACAATGGTTCTCTAAGTTTTCTACAACAATTCTGCAATTTGGTTTTATTCAATCAAAATCTGACTATTCCTTGTTTACAAAAGGGTTTGGGTCCTCTTTTGTGGCTTTATTGGTTTATGTGGACGATATAATAATCACCGGGCCCTCCATGGACATCATCAACTCTCTCAAGGTTTTCCTTCATAGTCAGTTCAAGCTTAAAGACTTGGGAAGTTTAAAATATTTCCTAGGTCTCGAAATTGCTCGTTCCACTAAAGGCATTGTGCTTTCACAGAGACACTATACTTTACAATTACTTGAAGACACTGGATTTCTAGCCTCAAAGCCTACTTCAGTCCCTATGGATCCTCATGTAAAGCTCTCAGCCACAGATGGAGAACTTTTATCTGACATTTCTCAATATCGTCGGCTTGTAGGTCGCCTACTTTATCTCACTCTCTCCAGACCAGACATCACCTATGTTGTTCATCGCCTGAGCCAATTTATTTCCCAACCTCGGACTCCTCATTTACAAGCTGCTCATCACCTCCTGCGTTATCTCAAGGCTCATCCTGGTCAGGGGTTATTCTTTTCTTCTTCATCTTCTATGCAACTTAAAGCTTTCTCTGATGCTGATTGGGGTTCCTGCCCGGACTCTCGCAAGTCAACCACTGGGTTTTGTGTGTTCTTAGGGGACTCTTTAATCTCCTGGAAGACAAAGAAACAACCCACCATTTCTCGCTCATCAGCTGAGGCTAAGTACCGAGCTTTAGCGGCCACCACAAGCGAATTAGTCTGGTTAAAGAAATTACTCAAAGATTTCTCCATTGCTTCCCCTCATGCACTTCTCTTCTGTGACAACCAGGCTGCAATTCATATTGCTTCTAATTCTACGTTTCATGAACGCACTAAACACATCGAGATCGATTGTCACTTCGTTCGTGATCAAGTAACTGCAGGGTTTGTCAAACTTATGCCAATTCGAACACAACATCAGCTCGCAGATCTGTTTACTAAAGCTTTATCAGCTACCTCTTTGTTCTCGCTTTTATCCAAGATGGCTGTCAAGGACATTTACAGTTCATCTTGAGGGGGAGTTTTAGGATAATTAAATAATTAATTAGTGCTGAGCTGAGTTGGCATTTTTGTAACAGCGTTTGTTAGTTTGTTAGCTTTTCTGTTAGTTTGTTATTTGGTTACTTTACTCACTGTATATATAAAGTGATTGTTGGCTGTACATTTAATAAGATGAGATGATTCATGCTTCCATCATATTCTCTCAACTCTTCTCTTCCTCTCTCTAGATATGTTCACAGATTCAATAGAAGGTGAAGTTTAACTCTTGCAGATTCCGCCAGAGCGTTCGTACTCTCCTACAAATTCATCATTTCACGAGACAACATTTAGTGAAGACTCCACAGAGTCGCCAGTGTTGTTGTGTAATTTGTTAAATTCAGTATCCTTAGACGTCATTATAGACTGATACAAGTCATCACCTGAACATCCAAAACCAATATATAAAACGAGTTAATTAGTTAATGTGAAATAAACTCTCATTTGTTGTGTGTTGTTTAACAAAATAGTATATATATCTCTATAATCATATGGCTAATGTTTAGAGCTTTGGAATACATCTGGAGGTTGATGGTGATTTATTGGCTTCAAATTTTTCTAAAGGTATTAGAATTGGGGTTATACAAAAGGTCACGGTGTTCGAGTTAGACGGGGTTGATTTCTTAGCATTTTAAGAGGATAGTTGAACTGTTGGAGAAAGGGTTTTGTTTCTAGAGAGAGTTGTGTGATACATTAGGCATGAGATGCTTCGAACACTAAATATTCTCATTTATAACGAATAAAATGAAAAATTACAACTCTGTAAATTTTATGGTCATTAAATTATTAAGTAAATTAACTTTTCGACGTATAGGTTTCAGTCAATAGTCACCTTTAGGGCTGTGTTTTTTTTCCGAACTTTCCGATTTTTCCGATTTTCGATCCGATTTTTTTCGAATTTGGAATGAAATTTTAGTTTGCCGATTTCCGATTTTCCGATTTCCGATTTTTCCGAAAAAAATCGGATCGGAAATCGGAAATAATTCTGAATTTCCGATTTTCCGATTTTTCCGATCCGATTTTTCCGAAATTATGCCGATCCGATTTTTCCAATTTTTTTCCGAATTATTTCCGATTTTTTCGAAATTATTTTCCGATTTCCGATTTTTCCGATTTCTTTTCCGATTGTTTGAAAGTTTCCCATATCCCACATCGGTTGGGAGAGGGAGAGGGTTCCAAAATATGCTCTATAAAAGGAGAGTATCCTCCTAACTTCTACACAAATGAAAAATGAGCCAAATCCTCATGTGTTTACATGTTGGGTTAAGCTATTTTCATTGTTTCTTTAAAATGAGAATTTCGAGTAATCGAAAATCCATAATTTATTTTTTTGAAATTTTAGAATTTTCGGAATTTCTGGATTTTTAATATATTTTGTGAATTTCCGATTATTTCCGATTTTTGCCGATTTTTCGATTTTTCCGAATTCGGAATTTTTTTTAATTTTTCGAAAAAATCGGATCGGAAATCGGAATAGTTATTTTATTTCCGAAAAAATTGGAATTTTTTCCGAATAGGCATTTTCCGATCCGATCCGGCCGAAACACAGCCCTAGTCACCTTGTACGAATTATTTGAACTATTTTACCCGTGTGACATCTTACATTGTATGACCATTACATGATAATGCCTTTTTCTCTGATTTTTTTCCCAAAGGCATTTATTTCACATTGAATATAATAGACAAAACCTAGTGTAGAGCTTTCATTTTCCTATTTCATGAATTGAATATTTATTTCTATCCAACGTTGGTCCGACTCCTTTAAAGTATTACCTTGACATGAATTATTAAAATAGAAACTCATTTGAATATAATGGGTGGTGACTAAGACACATTATAAAAATAAATTTTCAATGTAAAACAATCCCATTGATCGGGCTTAATGTACTATTAATTTTATAACGAATAACTGAAATTCTCAAAAGTCCATATTTTAATGTTACAAATCCAATAACTTGAAATGCACCTAGATGCTAAATTTATTGTTGAACACCTCTCTTCATTATGTTTTAGTAAGAAATCTAGTACAGGAATAACCTTAGAGTGTTTGTGTGTGTGTGTGTGTGTATAGGGTAGGGGCAATCATCGAACACCTAATACAAGAATCAAATGAATGTCAGGTAGTATTTTAGATCATCAATTTTTCAATGAAAAAATGATTATAAAGGTTTTCCATTATACGTATGATGTTCTAGTTTTAGTAGCTATGGATATCATGAGAGTATATACATATGTACTACTCATCCTGCGGATAATTGATCAAAATCTTTGTTCCTTGTAACATTTAAAAAGGTCGTAAGTCATGTTCAATAGTAAAACTAGTTTTGAAGATCCAAATTCCAAGAAAAAAGTGAAACCCTCTTTCTGGTTTCAATTTTGTAGCTAGCTAATTGATTTATGGCTGATACATGGAATCATAGATTTGCCACAATTAGATTGGTAATTCCATTATAGTCAACACATGCAAAGGGCATATATCAGAAGATACTACAGATTTAAAGTAATAGAACAAAAGCCCTGCCGATTAGAATCTGTAAGTACTACGGCATCAGCATTGGGGATCATTTTAGGAAATATATGTTGAAAGAAAAATAAAACCCTTAGTCATTTTAGGAAACAACATAGGATAATTAAAGAGTGTCAAGATGAAGTCATAAGTGAAATAATCATTGGTACTTACTTTAATTACTATTATGTTTACCTGGAAACTTTACATTGATAGTTTGTGTGCATCCGGTTTAATGATGCTTGTAGCATTATTTGGAAAAGAGTGTTACACGGAGCAAGATATAACAGACATTACCATTGTTTTACAAACTATCGACATGAATCATAAGAATTTTGAATTTACAACTTTTGGATTCACGGAAAGAAAAAAACTCCAGTCAAATGATCCCTTAACGTTAATTCACTTTCTTCTGATAGTTGTTCTGTTCTCTTTTGCTTCATGCAGAGTTTCTAGGCATTATAATTTTTTTAAAAGATCCTCTATTACAGTTGCACAGAACATGTACTGTACCAACGTACCGATAACAGTTACATCTATATAACAAAAAATAATAATAATGAGAAGTGGAATTAACAAAAAAAGGTTTTTTCAGTATTACAATATATATAGTCACTTCATGAATCATATGAAATGGATTTATTGATGCAACATATTTGTAAGGCTTGTGAATACTCTAATTGAAAAGAAAAAGATACTAGAATTTGGAAGGACAAAAGACAATGAATAACATACAACCAGTAGTCTGATACTTTGTATCCTTACCAGTAATCATGTAATTATTATTGGTGCACAAAACTAAAAACATACATCTTGGATAGGTATTCACATGTAGATCAGTGGCTCCTGAACAATTTATATGTCTGAATCATTTGCCATATGAGCTTACAATTATTATTCGAGGAAGTGTTATGTGGTTAAAAGTACTACGAGGATACATTAATTAACACCAAACATGACCTGCTCGACTCATACATGTAGGTTATTTCGAAATAGACAACTAGATATTGTGAAACTTGTAGATGAATGGCTTCAAAGAATAGGCGTCTTGGAAGGACTGAAAGACACAAGCTAAAGAAACTTGGATAAATTTCACTTTCATAATAAATAATGGAGCATTCAACCCAAAACCACTTGGCAACGGGTGGAGAGGCCTCGTGATCTTATATACTATGGTGCATGGATTTAACTTTCCCATGTCAGGCTTTAAATTCTCTATATGGGCCTCACGTGTGTGTGACTTGAGACTATTATGTGGACACATTTCTATTGGAAGACGTGGAGCAATTGGGCCATTGGGACATGTGTAGCCTGCTTTGATACCATGTTAAGTATTGGATAACAACAATTTATATACAATCTAACAGCCCCTCTCAAATTGAGACATGTTGAAAAACATTTTCAAATTGCAACAAATTCAGTCATAGGTAGCATGAACGCACAAACGGAGCACAAAAACCCATGGTGGGAGTTTGGGAGTTGCTCCAGTATGACATTCTCACCAGGGTCATCATAAAATCTTTTCTCTTAGCTATTCAGTGTATAATGTTCCATTTTGTCAATCAAGTCCTTTGGAATAAGTAGTAAACTCCCATTAAAATTATCATAATCAATTGCTAAACCTCCTAGGGAGTTAGTACATTCAGATGTTTGGACATCTCTCAATATTCTGTCAATGGTTCCAAGTATTTTTTATTATTTTTGGATGATTTTTCTCGTTATTCTAGGATTTTACCAATGCGATACAAAAGTGAATTCTATAATTTGTTTGTTCGTTTCAAACTACATGTTGAGAATTTATTGTCTTCAAAAATCAAATATCTTCAAACAGATGGGGGTGGCAAGTACACTAAAATAACTTTGAATGAATGTTTGGATAGTTGAAATTTTGAAGAGAAGGTTTTATTTTTGGAGAGAGTTGTGTGATATACTCCCTCGATCCCAAATTAATAGTCCTGATTTCCTTTTTGGGACGTCCCAAATTAATAGTCCGCTTTCCTAACTTTTCCTTAAACTGATTGGTGATCTTTTTAATATCAGCATAAGAGTACCTTGCAGGCTTAAGAGCTCTGTAATCCTCTAAGAACTTTTCAATCTTCATTTCAATTTTATTTGAGCTCCATAATTGGTAGAGTGCAAGGACTCCTAGCAAAATAATAAAAAAAGACAAAATTACACCTGCATATAAAAAGATACCTATTTAAGAACTTTATATTTCATAGAGAGTTCCCATAACTATAAACCAAAAATATAATAAGGAACCAATACTTCACCTACAATTATTGATTGGTTTGTTCAATCTGTAAAGGAAAATAAAAATGTTAGTTGTGCTAATGAACTATATATTTTTAGTTCTTACAACCACAACACTCGAAATAAAAATGTTCAAACAAATAATTAAGTAACATATTTATTAAAAATTAAGTAGTATTTGCTCTCTCGATCTCAAATTAAGTTATAGTTGTATATCATTGTACTAAATTCTACGATTTAAGTAAATTTTGATCTTAACTTTGATTGTAATAGAATTAGAGTGTGTTTAGGCGCTTCAATTCCATTTTTTGGAATTGAACTATTTTGATTTTCTAATTTTTCTCCAATCACGAGCGTGGAATCCAAGTTCTCAAATATACACCGATTTGTGTGTTTGAGAACCCCAATTCCATTTCTTGGAATTAAAATTCTAATTTTTTTAGTTCAAAAGGTTAATTAATAATTCGAGGGAGTACTAGATACAACTATTCGTTTTGATAGACAAGATCAGTAATATCTTTTCCCATAGCTGTACTTTTGGTTGGGCTCCAATATATCAATCATGTTTTTCTTTATGTTGGAACCGAAATTTAAATTTCTTAGTAGTATATGTTGGAACCGAAGTTAAAAAAAAATAAAAGAATGAAATGATAAAATAAATACCTTTGTTTCTATCCGGTTTTTCCAAACACATAGTTTCAATTTCCGTGGTGTGATTTAACTTACAAATCTTGTGTTCCGCTTCACATGTGCTGCAATGTGGTCTCAATCAACTCAATTCAAGATCATTTCTCTCATCTGATATAACAAAATAGGGAATTGATAAAAGGTTACGAATCTTGCTGCAAGATGTCAAAGTAGTATATGTTGGAAATTGGACTTAGGAAAAGCTGTCCAGATTTTTCTGGACAGAATTTTGAGCAACCTTGAGCTCAAATTTAGGTGGGATCCACACTACGATAATTTTGGAAAAATATACGAACGCGTTCTCCTCCGCAAGGAGATTAACGAGTATATTCACATGTCTAATTTTATTAAGTTATGAATGATAAATATGTCCCCAAAGTGACTCACAAAGTAATGAAAGTTAATGTATTGGGTATGCTTAACTCTTGTCCCACATTGGAAGTGTAGTGGGAAAATTATGAGTTAATAAAACCCAAATGATGGACTAAGGCTTGGATGCCTTGGGGTATCCCAACTCTTTGAAGGGGAGATTACCTGATCGGCTCGGCTCGGCTCGGCTCGGCTCGGCTCGGCTCGGCTCGGCTCGGCTCGAATCAGTTCGGCTCGGGATTGGACTTGGACTTGGGCTTGTAAAAATCTCCTACATTTTTGGGCCGAATTAATTTAACTTTCGGGGCTTTAATTATTAATTATTTACGAAATTAATTAATTAATTAATAAACTGTTGGTAATTATTGCCAACAGTCAACAGTTAATTTCGTTTAACTGTTTTTGTCAGTTATTGCCAACAATCACTTACTTTGCTATAAATACAAATGTCTCCCTCCGTTTTTAAACTAATGAGAAATTCCCTCCTCCAAAATGCTGTCATATCTATTCCAGAAAATTGTTTTTTTTGCATAACTCTTTTCACATCTGTTGCATTGTTGTTGAGTAAAAGCCACAGAATTTGAGTTCGTCGTAATTAATTATTGTCGTGCTACATAATTAATTGGAAAATTCGTTCTATCTTGGGATACAATATTCATCAACCTCGGAGTACATTGGAGGGAATAAATTATCTTAAGGACACTGTGAAAATTCATAGGGCTCGGATTATTTTTCTATTTCTATTATTGTTTCTGCAAATTCAAGTAAGTTTTTATTTTCTGTAATTTCGTTTTATTTCTGTAATTAGATTATAATTCGTAATTCTATACTTTTGTATTTATTAAACAGTAGATATAACAATCTTAAGACAATTTAATCTTGCTCTGCTGTTTTGTAATGTACATAAATTTATTTGTTGAAAATAAATCTGCTTTGACAGAAAAAAAATGAATTAAATTATTGTTTTATTGCAGAAATTAATGAGACAATTTTGGTACAGAAATTAATTTCTATACTATTTGAATATTCTGTTTTAGAAAATAAAATTTTATTTGTAATTTTTTGTTAAAATCTGTTTATGTAAAAAAAATTAATTTTAATCTTAAAATTATAATTCTGTTTTGTACGGAATTTCTTTTATTATTAAAAATTGGTGTGACACAGATTTTATTTGTATAAACTTCTGTTTATATTATAGTTTAATTCTAAATATTATTTGGAATTCTTTTGAAATTCATTTATTGTGAATTATATTTGGAGGAAATTGGTGCACAGAATTTTGTATTCTATTTTGATTAATTCATTATATATGAATTTTATCATTGATAAAAATTCTATTTTTGTAACAGAAATGGAATCGCAAAGTACGAACACTATTCCTGCTAATGTGACTGTCACCAACACAAATGTGACTACACCCGTATCTATGCCACATTGGGAGAAACCAAAAAAATTTAAGGGGGCTGACTTCAAATATTGGTAAGGACAAATGTATTTCTATCTCACTACCTGTCAACTGGGTAGGTTTGTATATGAAGATTGTCCCTCTATTCAAGAGGGAGATGACTGTGAAAAGGTTGCCGCTGTCGATGCTTGGAAGCACTCTGTCTACCTATGCCGGAATTATATTCTGGCCTACTTGGACAAGACATTGTACCATGTCTACTGCACGATCAAGACATCCAAGGAATTGTGGAATTCTTTGGAAAAGAAATACAAAACTGAAGATGCTGGGATGAAGAAATTTATCGTTGGGCATTTTCTGGACTTCAAAATGGTTGATTCTAAATCAGTGATCTCGCAAGTGCAAGAACTCAAAGTGATCCTCCACGGCATTCATGCTGAAGGAATGTCACTTAGTGAAACTTTTCAAGTTGCTGCAATTGTTGAAAAGTTGCCACCATCTTGGACTTTATTAAAAAATTATCCCAAGTACAAGCGAAAGGAGATGAATATGGAGGAGTTGGTGGTCAGGCTGAGAATCAAAAAATATAACCGTGAGTCTCAAAAGAAAAGTGGGAAGAATCCAATGGAAACGAAGGTCCATGTTGTTGAAGGTCTTAAGAAGAACAAACGAAAGTATGATGGGGAAGGCACTTCCAAACAGAAGAAGAAGAAGAAGTTAAAAGGCAAATGCTACAACTGTGGTAAACCTGGACACCGCTCAAGCGAGTGTCGTAAGCCGAAGAAGAAAAATTGAAATAATCCTCAAGAAAATGTAACTGAGGGTGAAAATATCATCAATGACTTGGCGGATATGAATCTTTCTGTCGTGGTCTCTCTATGTAACTTGAATGGAAATACCAAGGAATGGTGGGTGGACACTAGGTCCACACGACACATTTGTGCAAATAAATGGATGTTCTCCACCTATGAGCCTTTGGAAAATGAGGAGAACCTCTTTATGGCAAATTCTTCTACTTCTAAGGTGGTGGGACAAGGAAAGATTGCTCTAAAAATGACTTCTGGAAAGGAACTTACTCTCAACAATGTTCTTCACATGACTAATATCCGAAAGAATCTGATTTCTGGATCTCTCCTGACTAAAAATGGTTTCAAGCTTGTGTTTGTGTCTGATCGCTTTGTGTTGTCTAAGAATGACATGTATGTAGGAAAGGGCTACCTAAATGAGGGGCTCTTTAAAATCAATGTTCTTACTTAACCCTAAAAACATCTGTTTCAATGAATGAAATTGCTAGTTCTTCTTACTTGATTGAGTCATATAATATTTGGCATGCTAGATTAAGACATGTTAATTTGGATACATTGCGTAGATTAATTAACTTTGAATTTTTGCCAAAATCTAATATTGATAAAAATCATAAATGTGAAATTTGTGTGGAATCTAAATTAGCTAGATTACCTTTCCATTCTGTTGAAAGGATAACTGAATCTTTAGATTTAATTCATACTGATATTTGTGATTTAAAATTTGTTCAAACTAGAGGTGGGAAAAAGTATTTTATTACTTTTATTGACGATTGCACAAAATATTGCTATGTATATTTGCTACATAGTAAATATGAGGCTATTAATGCATTTAAACAATATAAGAATGAAGTTGAGAATTAATTACGCAAAACGATAAAGGCTATTAGGAGTGATAGAGGAGGTGAATATGAATATCCATTTGAGGAATTTTGTTCTAAAAATGGAATTATTCATCAAACTACCTGTTGATGTAAAAAACTAGATCGCTCTAATTAATTAATCACAGATAAAAATGAAACAAAGATTTTTAAAGTGGTTCAGCCTTATAAGAATGGCCTACGTCCACTGTTATGTTATTGCTGAGTGTTTGGGAATTCTCGATTACAAGTTCTATCAAGAAATTCCGGTCCCTTTGAATGGGGTTGATACAAGGTATTTATAGCCTTGAGGCTGTACATGAAAGGGTCGATACATTAAATGATACACGCGTGAAAGGGCAATACATTTAATGCAGCGTGTGTGTCAAGATTATAAACATTCAATGAATAGTTGAACTGTTGATTATCTGGTAATTAATGCTACGACCGAGATGCAGCTCGGACCGCCTTAGTTGCTCGTTGAACAAGAGTTCCTCGAAGCGCTGGAGTACCTCGGGGTGCTAGAGTTCCTCGGGGTATCCTCGTTGCTCGGAGGGAACATGAATTGGTCGAAGAAATGAACTTCCTCGCTACTATTGTGCCACATAGATTGACACGTGTCTTCGTATTATCCACATCAGCATATTAATTTTGGTATCAACAGAAGCCCCCAATGTTTAATATTTCGAACTTTGAAGAGTATGGAACATTCTTTCTCGGTATATGGCAATATTAAATGACCTTCCTGGGTTTCAGGAACATTGTATTCAAATTTCCCTCTCATTTCGTAGCTTCCGCCTTTTTTTGAATTTTTATAAGCGCTTCGATCTTCGTGCAGTTTTTGTCCTTTTAGCCGCCGGAAGTTCAATAGTTTCTTTTTGGTAATCATTTCTTTCGTCGCTTCCCAATGCAAAGTATTTAAACTTCTTAGGTAACCATACCGTCTTCTACGTTTTCCAATTTTCTGCATTCAAGCTTTCTATTCTCTCCTTCTCTCTTGTGCGTTCATCTTTTCCTTCGTTAGTTGCCAGCAGACCTCCTTCCTTCCTGTAAGATTTTCTTCCTTCTTCTTTTATTCATTATGGTTTACATTATTGAATCTCTTAAAAAGTTTCGCTCTGACTTTTCCATCCCATCTTGGGTAATCTTGGAGGAGCTTTCTGAACCTCAAAATTATTTTCGTCTGGCTGAGGGACATTGGTTCCCCAGTCTTTTTATTGCTGAATGTGGTTTTTCCTTTCCACCAAATCCATTGTGTCTCGAGTTTTGTCAGTATTTTGATCTTGTCCCTGCAAAAATAGCCCCAAATTCATGGAGAATAATTAATGGGGTGCATAAATTAAATATAACTCATAGGACTCGTATAGGGATCCTTGAAATTATGTACTGCTATAGATGGGCCGTTTTAGATAATATTTATTATTTAAAAACTAGGTTTTTGAATAGGGCTCTTGTAGTTAACCTCCCCGATGCAAATAGAGATTATTTTGAACATGGGGTGGTTATTAAAAATTGGCAATATGCCCCTCTGGTTGGAGATGGAGTATACAATGGTCCCAGATGCCCCCTATATGGCAACGGGATAGGTTTATTTTTCATTTTATCTATTTTATGAATTTATGAATTCATTATGTTTGATAAAATGTATGACTGATATTTTGTTATGTGTTTGTTTGCAGTTGAGAGTAAAAGAAAAACTCCAAAAGATTCAGAAGTTAATATCAAGCATCTGAAACTTATCTGGGGTTTGCATAAAACCGTTGCAGATGAGCATATCAGGTCTGCATCATATTTGCTACAGTATAAGAGCTACACGACCTCTTATACTGCTCGTCCCGTTGAGCCAGCTTCAACCCCAGAGGGCTCCTCTTCAGATTCTCACATCCCTTTAAATCAGAGAATGGGCAAGAAAAGAGCTCCTCCTGCTCTATTTGATGATTCTTCCTCTGCTGCTGAGGCTAAGAAAAGCAAAACTGATGTCCCAGAAGGGACTAAGAAGGTGGATGTTGCGCCTTCAAAAGTTACCGAGAAACCCCCAATGGCTCCGAGCAAGAAAAATGCTCCTGTGGAAGTAATTACGATCTCTCCGACCAAGACTTCTTTGGTTGAAAATGCTAAACTCCCGTTGAGGAGATTGAGGAAATCATCCTCGGTTAATCTGGCTGAAACTGCCTCCTCTCTACCTGCTGGTGGTATTGGTGTTCCAACCATCATTCCTCCAAGCTCTGCAATGAGCTTGGTAAAAACTTGGACCATACCCGAGGTCCAAGGAATTGATAAAAAAATTCCCAGGAATACTCTGACATCCCTAGCTGCTCGTCATCTTGCTTCAGTAAATTTCTCATACTTCTGGGTTTTCTTTCTTTCTCTGAATTTTTGCATTTTTGTATTGACTTTATTGTTTTTCTCATCTTTCAGCTGGTGAATTGTTTCAATAACATCGTGGAGAAAGATGAAGCTATTAAAGCTTCCAGCTCCTCGTCAGATGTTGATGATGCTCTGTTGGGTTTAGCCCAATCTGTGAAGGAATCTCGTCAACAGTATGTTGAGGAAAAAGCTATTTGGGAGAAAAAATTGGCTGTGGCTGAAGCTGAGAAGGTGAAGATGGCTGAAACCTCCAAGAATTTGGAGGATAAAGTGAAAGGCTTAGAAGTCGATCATAAAAAATGTGACGACAAGCTGAAAAAGGCAGAGGAAGAGTTATCTACCCTGCGAGATATCAAGGTCCAAAAAGAAGAATTGGATGCAAAACTCTCCTCGGAGAAATTGAAAAGAAAGGTCGCCGTTAAAAAATCCTTCAGCGCTGGCTGGGATAAAGGATGGGATAAGGGGATTGCTGCTATGACTTCCCAAGTACAATATGGGAAGTTAAAATACTTCCGAGATGGCTGGGTAGCTGCCCTGCAAGAATTGAAGGTCGAAGACAATTCTGGGCTATTCCAGCTTCATCTCCCTGGTCCTCCCCCTCCAATTGTGGAAGAAGAAGAAGATGAACCTGTCTCTGATGAATCTTCCATGGCCATAGGTGATCAAGCTCTTGCCTCTCTACCATCTGCCATCGAGGATGTTTCTTCTATGCCTCCTCCTCCTGAGAAAGTTTCAGATCCTGCTACTCAAGCTGCTATCACCTCCGAGCAACCGAGCTCCTCGTCCCAGCCTCCCGAGAAAGTCTTGGGAGACAAGGAAAAGGTGTGAAGTTGTTCGGTATCATTTCTATCTTCTATTATCACTTGTAACCAAACAATGTAATCTTTTGATGATCTAATAAAATACATCTTTGTTCATCTCTGTTGTTGATGATTTGTTTTTGTTGATTGTTGTCTTTTTCTCGTCCTTAGTTTGTTGCTAGAATGGAACTGATATCTTCACATGATACCAAGTTGATGTAGCAATGTCACCAATATTATAAGGCTGGTCATACAGACCTTAGTACATCAGAAATTGCTGACATCCTTGGCCATAATGCCTCAGAACAGGAAATTGAGGCTTATCGGTACTTGAAAGATTTACTCGACCGAGCTGTGGCCAACAATGTAGCCTACTACGAATTGATTGAGGAACTTCATTATTCCTTAGAAGATATCCAAGGTCAGCATAATGAATCAATGACTTTATTGCACAAGGAATATGAAAATAGATATCAACAACTTTCTTCTGATACAGGCCATAAAAAGATTCTGGCTGGATATGATGTTCGGGAAAGAACTTTAAAAGGTGAAATTGAGGCTTGCATGCAGATTGCTGAGTTGCTGGAACAGGAGAACAACAATTTGCAGAAAAAGTTGACTCAGTATGAATCTGCAGCGTCATCTTCCACTGCTCTAATACCCGTTACTGATGAAGGTTTCTCATTCTTAGAGGTTGAGAATGCCAAATTACGGCAAGAACTGGATAATTTAAGAAGATCTGGTGTTCCTGTGACTGCTCGGGGACGAGGAAGAGCTGCCCAAAATGTTGCAGAGGAGCAAAGTTCTCCAATCGCTGCTCGGAGTCGATCAAGAGTTCTTAGCCGTAATGTCGAAGAGGCTCGTACCCAATCTACCTTGGAAACTCAAGCATTCCAATTAAACGCCAAAGATCGGGCTTTATCAGGAATGTCCAAGAAAAATCTATCCTTGGAAGATCAACTTACTGCAACGAAGTCTGCTCTTCATTCTAAGGATCTTTTTGCCAAAAACCTTCTCGAACAATTGGATAGACTAACCTTTCAATTCCATAAACAGCCTAGAGAATTCTGGATGGCAGGATACAATGAAGCCCTTGTTCACTTGGATGCTCGTATTGAACATGCCAATAATGAAGGTTATAAGCAGGGGTGGTTGAACGCACTGGGTGTGTTAAAATTGGAGCGAGGGCATTATTTATGAGATTATCATGCCCCAGGGTTACTAGACTTGCCTGTGCCACCTTTCAAATTGGACATGGCCTGGATCCCAGCTCGTTCCATTCCTCGTAGCTTAATTTCAAAATACCTCGGTGATTATAGCCTTCATTCTCAAGTTGAATTATCTCGTCCTGAGCATCTCTTGGATACACCTTCTGTGATGAACGTCAGGATGCTCAGAGATGTTAATTTCATTAATTCTCCTCTTTGCCTAGAGGATCCTCCTGCTGGCGAGGAGCCTGTTTCAAAAAATAAAGGAAAGAAACCAATAGAATAGGTTTTCAATGTAACAGTTAGCTCATTCATGTAACTTGTAATTTATTTTGAATTTTAATGAAAAGATTTTCATTTTCTGTTTGCAAATCTCTATTGCTATTTTGTTGTGCTTGTTAAACACTTTTATATTTGTGCATATCCGTTAAAAAGATAACAATAATGTTGTTCATCGAGCAACTTAATAAAAAGTTACAAGTATAAAAAAATGTTGTTCGATCACTTAATAATAAAGTGATGAGTATAAAATGTTTAAAATGTTTCCAACCAACCGAGGTTGTTAAATGTTTGCCGACCAACTACAGTTGATAGGTTTTTATCCCCGACCAACCATACTTGGTTCAGTTTGGAATATTTTCATAAAATGTGTCCGACCAACCAAGGTCGATAATTTATCCTCGTCGACCAACTACAGTTAGTGGGTTTTTATCCCCGACCAACCATACTTGGTTCAGTTTGAAATATTTTGTTCTCTGAGGAACTTTTGTAATAATATTACCTCCCGACCAACTGAGATTGGCGTTATAAGAATGTTGTTCTCGCCCTTTTATCAACCGAAGTTGATCGTGGGTCTGAACTATTGTGTTCTTTCGAACTATCTTGTACACTAGTTATCTTACCAACCGTAGTTGATCACGCTAGTGTCGTCTCCTAACCAAAGGAGTATTTTTTGGTTCTTTCGAACTGTCCACTATTTATCTTACCAACCGTAGTTGATCATGCTAGTGTCGCCTCCTAACCAAAGGAGTATTTTTTGGTTCTTTCGAACTGTCCACTAGTTATCTTACCAACCGTAGTTGATCACGCTAGTGTCGCCTCCTAACCAAAGGAGTATTTTTTGGTTCTTTCTAACTGTCCACTAGTTATCTTACCAACCGTAGTTGATCACGCTAGTGTCGCCTCCTAACCAAAGGAGTATTTTTGAAGCATAGTGTATTACACTAGTATTCCCCGAAAAACTTTCAACAGAAAGAAAATAGTGAAACATCCTCGTTTTATTCATAATGAAGCAAATGCTTTACATTTTACATTACTGATAGTACTTGCGCAAGTGTTCAGCATTCCAAGCATTCTTGAATTCTTCTCCTTCTAGAGTTGCTATTCGGTAAGTTCCTGGTCGAACAACTTCTGTAACTCGGTAAGGCCCATGCCAGTTTGCTTCCAATTTATTGTGCTTTTGAATGACCTTCTTTAGCACATAATCTCCTTCTTTTAAATCGCATTTCCTCACCCTTTTGTTATAGAAAAGAGCTGTTCGTTGTTGATAAGCAGCATTCCTAATGGCTGCCTCTTCTCTGACTTCCTCGAGCATATCCAGATCCAGTCTTCTCATCAAGTCACTGATCGGAGAATTGAAATTCAGCACTCTGTGTGTTGGTAGGCCCAACTCGGCAGGTATTACGGCCTCACTTCCAAATGCCAACATATATGGTGATTCCCCCGTTGTTGCTCGGGGAGTTGTTTGGTAAGCCCATAATACTGATTGTAGCTCATTTATCCAGTTGGCTTTAGCTTCACTTAGCCTCTTCTTTAAACCATTTAGCAGCGTTATGTTCGTTACCTCAGTTTTTCCATTGCTTTGAGGGTGACCTGGTGCTGAATGGGTCTTCAAGATGTTTGATTGTTGACAATAGGCAGCAAACTCCTCATTGTCAAATTGTGTTCCATGATCTGTGATGAAGGCATGAGGGAGACCATATTGACAGATGATATTCTTCTAAACAAACTGGTATACCTTCTCGTACGTCATGTCGATAAGCGGTTCAGCTTCTACCCACTTAGTAAAATAGTCTACTGCAACGACGAGGTACTTGAATCTTCCTCGGGTGGTCGGCAGTGGTCCAACCAAATCAATCCCCCACATGGAAAATGGCCAAGGGTAAGTTATGGGTGTCAACAACACTTGTGGAGTTCGTCGGATGGAGGAAAAACGTTGGCATTTGTCACATTTCTTAGCATAGGCTATACAATCAGCCCTCATCGTCGGCCAATAGTATCCTTGAGTCATTACCCTTTGCAAAAGTGTTCGACCTGCTACATGAGCTCCACAAGATCCTTCATGGATTTCTTCAATCAATTCTTTCACCTCGGAGGGATGTACACATCTCTGCAAACCTGCCATAATTCCTCGTCTATATAAAATACCATTAGTTAATACATACCGAGCAGCTTTATACTTCAATTTCTTGGCAGTGAGCTTATCCTCTGGTAATTCTCCCTCTTCAATATATACCCTGATGGGATCCATCCAAGATGGTCCTAAATCAAGGGCAATAACATTCGTCGTCAAGTCTTCATCTATGCTTCGACTTTCCAGTACTTCAATTGGTATTGTTCTTCGCAGCTCGGTACGAGTAGCTGACGCTAGTCGGGCCAGTGCGTCTGCTTGTGCATTTTCTATTCTGGGTATTCTGATCAATTGAATCGCATCAAATTCTGCCAATAACTCCATTACCTTGGCATGATATTTAATCATTAATTCTCCTTTAACTTCATACGTTCCCATCATCTGATTCACAATCAATTGAGAATCACTGAATACCATCACTTGTTGCGCTTCCATAATCTTTGATAAATTAAGACCTGCGATCATAGCCTCATACTCTGCCTTATTATTGGAGGCTTTGAATTGGAATTGCAAAGCATATTCCATGTCAATCTCATCTGGGGTGTTCAAAACAATTCCTGCCCCACAACCTGCTGTGCAAGATGAGCCATCTACATATAATCTCCATATGGGCAACCCCTCTTCAAATTTCTTATCTGATAGAGTTCCTCGGTGAAATATTTGTTGCTTCTTTTCATCCTCTCCTGACACTTTTCGCTCCTCGTTGACCCTCTCTTCTCGTTCTTCATCCAACCGAAGCTCATCCGAGTTTGAAGTTGATGATCCTTCTACGTCCACAAGCCCTTTTACCAACCGGAGTTGGTCTGGACTTATGTCTGTTGATCCTGTAACATCCACAGGTTGGTCAGCGAGCAGCTTTTGTTCCTCGGGGGTATCAGGATATGTAAACTCTGCTATAAAATCTGCTACAGCTTGCCCTTTCAATGATGATCTGGGCTCATACACAATATCATATTCCCCAAGCTCTATTGCCCAGTACATCAATCTCCCTGATTTTTCTGGCTTATGAAGGGCTTGTCTCAATGGCATATCGGTATAAACGACGATGGTATGGGCCTGAAAATATGGCCTCATTCTTCTACTTGCTTCAATTAATGCTAATGCCAACTTTTCCAGCTTTGGGTACCTGATTTCTGCACCTCGGAAAGCCTTACTTGTATAATAGATTAGTTTCTGGATTCCATTCTCCAATCTGATCAATGCTGAACTGACTGCATTCTCCGATACTGCCAGATATAAATACAACGTCTCTCCTGTTATTGGTTTGGACAACAATGGAGGTGCTCCCAAATACTTTTTCAAATCTTGAAAGGCCTTCTCACATTCATCAGTCCACTCAAAAGTTTTTCGAAGTGTTTTGAAAAATGGGAGGCATTTGTCAGTTGCCCGAGACACAAATCTGTTGAGCGCTGCAACTCGTCCTGTAAGACTCTGCACTTCTTTCTTTGTTGTTGGAGATCGCAACCCTAAAAGAGCTTTGATCTTGTCTGGATTTGCTTCAATGCCTCGCTGGTTGACAATGTATCCGAGAAACATTCCTTCTCGTACTCCAAATGTGCACTTCGTCGGGTTGAGCTTCATTTGGTATTTATCCAGTTGATCAAATGTCTGAGCTAAGTCAGCTAGATGATCTGCAGATTTCTTGCTTTTTGTCAGCATATCATCGACATAGACTTCCATGTTGCAACTGATTTGTTCGGTGAAAACCTTATTCATCAGCCGCTGGTATGTCGCTCCTGCATTTTTCAAACCAAAAGGCATAACATTATAGCAATAAGTTCCCCTAGGGGTAATAAAAGAAGTACTTTCCCTGTCTTCAGGTTTCATTTTGATCTGGTTGTAACCAGAATACGCATCCATGAAGCTGAGCAGCTCATGTCCCGAGGTAGCATCCACTAGCTGGTCAATTCTGGGCAATGGAAAATGATCTTTTGGGCATGCCTTGTTGAGATCAGTGAAATCAACACACATTCTCCATTTATTGTTCTTCTTCTTTACCATCACCACATTTGCCAACCAGTCTGGATATTTCACATCTTCAATGAATTGGGCTTTCTGGAGCTTCTCGACCTCCTCTTGTATGGCCTGATTCTTCTCGGGACTAAACACTCTTCTTCTCTGCTTCACAGGCTTGATCTCCTTGTTCACATTGAGCTCATGACATAAGAAATTTGGATCTATTCCTGGCATGTCCTCATGACTCCATGCGAAAGTTTTCTTCCTGTTTCTCAAGAACATTATCAATTCTTGTTTTATTGAAGCATCCAACGACGAACCTATTTGGGTTACTCGTTCAGGATGCTCCTCGTCCAGAATAATATTTTCCGTAGATTCTACCACCTGTCCTTTTACGAGTTGAGATTCATCCCTAGGATCAAGAGTTTCAATTTCTGTACCTTCTTCCACTTGGTAAGTTGTAGTCTTTTTCCTTGATTCTTCAAGTTCTTCTTGCTCGGCAGATGAATAATAGCATTCCCGAGCTACTTTTTGATCACCTTTTACAATTCCGACTCCAAAATTTGTTGGGAATTTCAAACACTGATGTACTGTAGATGGAACTGCTTCGAACTTCTTCAATCCAACTCTTCCCATGATGATGTTGTAGGCTGACTGCACATTCTTATCCATCACAAAGAAGCGTATTCTTTCTGTTCGACAAGCAGGCCAAGTTCCAATGAGTATATCCAACTTGATCGTCCCAAGTGGAAAAACTTTCTCGCCAGCAAAACCCAGAAGGGGTCTGTGATAAGGCTCCAATTGAGATAATTTCAAATTCAAGCTATCAAAGCACGAATAGTACATGATGTCTGCCGAACTACTGTTGTCTACCAACACCCTTGAAATGACCACATCTTTCATCCTCATTTTGATCACCAAAGGATCTTTATGAGGGTAAAGAACACCTGCCAGGTCATTTTTTGAAAAACCAATGACTAGCTTCTCTTTGTTTACCTTCCTCGGACGATCCTCCTCGGCCAGATTTATTCGCTGAATATATGAACAAGCTTGAGCCTCTCCGAGGTAAGCTTTTCTTTCCGCAGTAAGGTCTCCTCCTCCTGCATCTCCTCCTGTAATAACATTACAATCAACTGACCCAAAACGTATGGAAAATACCTCTCGTTCAGGCTGCCTTGGCTTCTTGGGCAGATCGGGGTCATCATCTGGATCATCTTCGTGGTCCCTCTTCTTTTTCTCCTCTGCACGACGAGGAGATCTAGATCTCTCATCATTCTTCCTCTCACCCCTTCGATCTACATATTTTGATAATTTTCCTCTTCGGATGAGCGTTTCAATCTCGTTTTGAAGGGCTATACAATTTTTGGTCGTATGGCCATGATCTTTGTGAAACTCGCAGTATTTGGCCTTATTCCTCAGATCAGGATTTGTCCTCAGTTTATCTGGACACTTGATTTCCTCGCTATTCTTGATCTCTTCCAAAACATGATTAATGCCCATTTTCAATGGAGTATAATTATCGTACTTCTTTAGGACTTCCCATGACGTCCTATTATTCTTGGAGTGCTTGTCACCACCATTACCTTTCTGATCTTTCTTCTTAGACTTGTCAACCTCCACTTTAATTTCTTTATCCATATTCTTCTTTGCAGCCATAGCCTCCTCGGCATTCATAATTTTGGCCGCTTTCGCCATCAACTCTGACATAGTTCTAGGTGGATCTTTCGCCAGGGTATAATACAGTTTATTAGGCAACAACCCACTCATCAAGGCGGTAATTGATGTCTTCTCTTCGTAATCTATGACTTCTAGCTTCTCGTTATTGAAACGAGTTATGTAATCTCTAGTACTCTCACCAGATTTTTGTCTAACACTTAACAAGTGTGCTACTCGTTTTACAGGCTTTGCCCCAAAACAGAAATTGCCAATGAACAACTCGGCTAACTGAAAGAAAGTTGAAATCTTACCCCGAGGAAGATTGTTGTACCATATCTGGGCAGATCCAGTAAGAGTTCCTGAGAAGGCCCTGCATCTCATCTCGTCGGGAACAACATAGATGTCAGCAGCAGCTTGATACTGTTCTATATGCAGAACAGGATCTGTCTTTCCATCATATTTGGGAGTTACCACGGGTGCTTTAAATTTCGATGGTGTAGGAAAATCTACAATGGCCTGAACAAAAGGTGTTCCTCGAACAAAAGTTCGTTGTAGGGGGTTCTTTGCTTTAGCCATTTCTCCCAATTTATCCTCCAACCGTTGAAGAGATCCTTTCCACGCTTCATTTCCTTCCTCGGGTCTATTGGTTCGAGCAATTGATCGTTCTGAGGTAGCTTCTTGAGATCTATCTTGACGAGCAACTGGTCGTGATTGTGCTAATCCTTCTCTTAGATCTGATAGTTGTCGAAAACTCCTCGACATGGTCTTAGGTGGACTCCTATTCCTCCTAGGGCCTAATCGACTGAAAGGAGACGCCCTACTCAGTCTTTCTAAAGCGCTGGGTCTTTCTGGAGAGAGGGTGATATCTTGATCAATATCTGTAGCCCTTATTGACGAAGTTCGCCCAGGTTGATAAGAAAAATCATCGGATTCCTCATTGCGACGTGACTCCGTATGCCTAGATCGTGAAGAAATTAAATAAGTTTGCCTCTGACCACTTTGTTGTCCTGAACGTGCAGGTGCACCACCATGAAGGGTTTGTATGATTTGCCTTATTGTTTCTTGCATGGCAGTTTGTCCTTGAGCCAGATTTGTCATAATCCCGGCCAGATCTGGAGGTGCAGAGGGATTCGGAGGATTTCCAGCATTCCCAGCGTTTCGATTGCTAGATTCTGGATTATCCGCCATTGATGATGAATGATTTTTGGTGAAAAACGATAATAACAATCGTTCCCACAGACGGCGCCAATCTGTTGATGTAAAAAACTAGATCGCTCTAATTAATTAATCACAGATAAAAATGAAACAAAGATTTTTAAAGTGGTTCAGCCTTATAAGAATGGCCTACGTCCACTGTTATGTTATTGCTGAGTGTTTGGGAATTCTCGATTACAAGTTCTATCAAGAAATTCCGGTCCCTTTGAATGGGATTGATACAAGGTATTTATAGCCTTGAGGCTGTACATGAAAGGGTCGATACATTAAATGATACACGCGTGAAAGGGCAATACATTTAATGCAGCGTGTGTGTCAAGATTATAAACATTCAATGAATAGTTGAACTGTTGATTATCTGGTAATTAATGCTACGACCGAGATGCAGCTCGGACCGCCTTAGTTGCTCGTTGAACAAGAGTTCCTCGGAGCGCTGGAGTACCTCGGGGTGCTAGAGTTCCTCGGGGTATCCTCGTTGCTCGGAGGGAACATGAATTGGTCGAAGAAATGAACTTCCTCGCTGCTATTGTGCCACGTAGATTGACACGTGTCTTCGTATTATCCACATCAGCATATTAATTTTGGTATCAACACTACCGCTCTTTATTCTCCTCAAGCGAATGGTGTTGCTGAACGCAAAAATCGTACTGTGAAAGAGATGATGAACTCAATGTTATTAAGTTCAGGAGCTGCACAAAACTTGTGGGGGGAAGCCTTACTTTCTGCTAATTACATTCTCAATAAAGTACCTCACAAGAAGACTCACAAGACACCTTATGAATTATGAAAAGGTCGAAAACCTTCCTATAAATGTTTACGAGTGTGGGGGTGCTTAGCCAAAGTGATGGTTCCTAAATCTAAAAAGGTAAGAATATGGCCAAAAATCGTGGATTGTGTATTCATCGGTTATGCTACTAATAGCAGTGCATATCGATTTCTAGTTTATAAATCTGAGATTTTGGATATTCATGTAAATACGATTATTGAATCGAGGGACGCTTCATTTTTTGAAAATAAATTCCCGTATAACATGACCCAAGAATCTAGTCCTTCTAAAAGGACAAATCAAGCTACTACAAGTGGTACTCATCAACCTATTGAACCAATAGAGGATGAACCAAGTCATAGTAAAAGAGCAAAAACCTCGACTTCTTTCGGTCCGGATTTTCTAACATATTTGCTAAAAAATGAACCTCAATCGTATAAAGAAGCCATATCCTTACCCGATACTTCCAATTGGAAAGAAGCAATTAATAGTGAAATTGAATCCATATTGCAAAATCATACATGGGAACTAGTGGATCTTCCACCAGGTTCAAAACCGTTAGGTTATAAATGGATCTTCAAAAAGAAGTTGAAAGACGATGGATAAATTGATAAATATAAAGCTAGACTTGTAGCTAAAGGCTATAGGCAAAAGGAAGGGTTGGATTACTTCGACACATATTCACCAGTAACAAGAATAACGTACATTCGGATGTTAATAGCAATAGCTACTATTAATGGACTTGAAATACATCAAATGGATGTAAAAAACACATTCTTAAATGGTGAACTAGACGAGGAAATTTATATGGAACAACCTGAAGGGTTCAAGGCTCCCGGACAAGAAGGAAAAGTATGTAAGCTTGTTAAATCACTTTATGGATTAAAACAAGCACCTAAGCAATGGCATGAAAAATTTGATAATGCAATGTTATCAAATGGTTTCAAAATTAATGAATGCGATAAATGTGTTTACTCTAAATACATTCAAAATGGATATGTCAGTGTATGCCTCTATGTTGATGATATGCTTATCATGGGTAGTAACTTGGAAATTGTCAAAACTACAAAACAAATGTTGAGTAGTAGATTTGACATGAAAGATTTGGGAATCGCCGATGTTATATTAGGAATTAAAATTTCTAAAACATTGGATGGACTTATATTAGCTCAATCTCATTACATAGATAAAGTACTTGAAAATTCAAGAAGTATGATATTAGTCCTACCAAGACACCTGTAGATGTAAATTTACATCTGGCAAGAAATAATGGTGAAAGCATATCTCAACTAGAATATTCTCGTATTATCGGCAGTTTAATGTATATCATGAACTGTACGCGACCGGATATAGCATACTCAATAAGTAAGCTAAGTCGATTTACGAGTAATCCAAGAAGAGATCACTGGAAAGCAATATTTAGAGTTTTGGGTTATTTAAAATATACTCAAAACTATGGACTACACTACTCAAAATATCCAACTGTTCTTGAAGGATATTGCGATGCAAATTGGATATCCGATACAAAAGACTCTAAGTCTACGAGTGGGTATGTGTTTACCCTTGGAGGTGCAGCCGTATCCTGAAAATCCTCAAAACAAATGTGCATTGCTAGATCGATAATGGAATCTGAATTCATTGCACTAGGCAAAGCTGGAGAAGAAGCTGAATGGCTTCGAAATTTCTTTGAGGATGTTCTAAATTGGTCTAAACCTGTGCCCGCAATATGTATACATTGCGATAGCCAATCTGCGATTAAAAGGGCACAAAATCACATGTATAACAGAAAGTCACGACATATTCGTCGTCGACACAATACCGTTAGACAACTTCTCTCAAACGAAATTATCTCAATTGACTATGTAAAGTCAAAAGATAATATATCGGATCCACTTACAAAAGGTTTAAACTGAGAGAAAGTTGAAAGATCATCGAGAGGAATGGATCTAAATCCTATAAATAAATAAGAATCAATATAGTGGTAACCCAACCTAGCTGACTGGAGATCCGAAGATCTAGGTTCAATAGGCAAACCGAACTACATTGTATTCAGTAAGAACTGAAGGAGATTTAATCCTATCCATTCCAAAGATGAGACAGTGCATATCTGCCCCGAAATTAGGATAAGTTATGCTTTCAATGACATCTATATCTTAGTATGTCTAAGTGGGGTATTGCAGGACACTCTTTATAAAAATCACCTACGTGAGTAAGAAGGGGGCCAATTTTATGAGAATAATGAAAGGCATATTCTCTAAAATACTCACGGAACCAAGTGGTGTTTATGGCCAAAATGAACACAAACGTGAGAACCAACTGTGTTGAAGAATTGTTGTGTGAATACTGTTGTCTA
Source organism: Sambucus nigra (assembly GCA_949130495.1). Lineage (NCBI taxonomy): Eukaryota > Viridiplantae > Streptophyta > Magnoliopsida > Dipsacales > Adoxaceae > Sambucus > Sambucus nigra. The sequence continues at coordinate 1,517,312 of CASBWL010000058.1, forward strand.
GGTTTACAGAAACGGTTGACGGTTCAAGGACGTGAAGTATACTGATTAACCAAGTAAATCCGATGGTATATCGCTAAGGAAAGTTCAAGGCCACTAGGCTACTTCTCCCGATGCAACAAATCTTCAGTTTTGCTCAACATCTGTCTGCATCTACATTAGAATCCGTTCTGTTTTATTTATAGTAATATATCATTCATGTGGGGGATTGTTGGAAATTAGACTTAGAAAAAGCTGTCCAGATTTTTCTGGACAGAATTTTGAGCAACTTTAAGCTCAAATTTAGGTGGGACCCACACTACGATAATTGTGGGAAAATATACGAACGCGTTCTCCTCCGCAAGGAGATTAATGTAGTATATTCACATGTCCAATTTCATTAAGTTATGAATGATAAATATGTCCCTAAAGTGACTCACAAAGCAATAGAAGTTAATGTATTGAGTATGTTTAACTCTTGTCCCACATTGGAAGAGTAGTGGAAAAATGATGAGTTAATAAAACCCAAATGATGGACTAAGGCTTGGATGCCTTGGGGTATCCCAACTCATTGAAGGGGAGATGACCTAAGTTATATACGGGTTGACTTTCGGTCAAAGGTCCACACGTGCGCGCGTCCGTCCGATCGGTCGGCTCTGCTCGGTTCAATTCGGACTTGGGCTTGGGCTTGGGCTTAGGCTTAGGCTCCTACGTTAATGCCGCAGTTATTGCCAACAGTCAACAGTTAATTTCGTTTAACTGTTTTTGTCAGTTATTGCCAACAGTCACTTACTTTGCTATAAATACAAATCCCTCCCTCCGTTTTTAAACTAATGAAAAATTTCCTCCTCCAAAATGCTGTCATATCTGTTCCAGAAAATTATTTTTTCTGCATAACTCTTTTCACATCTGTTGCATTGTTGTTGAGTAAAAGCCACAGAATTTGAGTTTGTCGTAATTAATTATTGTCGTGCTGCATAATTAATTGGAAAATTCGTTCTATCTTGGAATACAATATTCATCAACCTCGGAGCACATTGGAGGGAATAAATTGTCTTAAGGACACTGTGTAAATTCAGAGGGCTCGGATTATTTTTCTATTTCTAAATTCAAGTAAGTTTTTATTTTCTGTAATTTCATTTTATTTCTGTAATTAGATTATAATTCGTAATTTTGTACTTTTGTATTTATTAAACGGTTAAGTTTTTATTTTCTGTAATTTCATTTTATTTCTATAATTAGATTATAATTCATAATTTTGTACTTTTGTATTTATTACCATTATAGGAGTCAATTGGACTGTCGGAGGAAATGAAATAAACATTATAGCCCGAAACACCAAGGGCATGGAATCAATGAATATATCCCTCTCTTTGGTGCAGAACAATTGTACAAGGCATAGTCATGCTTGTCGTTTTGAGTAAGCTGAAAGGGGGAGGTTGCTAAATTGAGTTTGGGGAACATTCTTGCAAGACAGACACCAGGATCATTTAAGTAAATCAATTGGGACTTATAGTCAATTTTCTTGACTAACAGCTTAACTGAAGATGGCAGATCGAGCATGGTTTGGTTTGTCTGGTCGCAATATAGGTCGAACCCATGATAGCCGCATATTTTTGGTTGGCGATTTTTAAGTCGAAATGGGAAACGGATGGCTGGACCATGGTCCCTGCACTGAGAAACCATGCACTCATCTTGGCCAGCTCCAAGTAAAAGCCTTGGATAGTACAGTATCAGTACGAAGAACAAGAAGTAGTACTGGAAGATGGCCATTTCACATCGTGACTACCACTTTTTGAGCAGATAATTCCACGCGTTCCAAGTTTGTATCTCAATTTGTTCCCACATTTTAAGTGGAAATTAATTTTGGTTGACTTGACTGGGTTGGTGGGCTGTAGCACCTATGACTTGTGAGAAAACGTGTTGTACTTTATAGCTCCAATAATTTTGGTTGACTTGACTTGTTTTAATCTATCTTTCATAACCCACCTAAAGTAATCTTATTCCAATAATTATGTTCCAGGTCTCATATTCTTGTTTTTCGGAGTATTTTCCTTAGATGTAAAACTCAGAGTGACGAAATTACCATTTTTTGTTTTTTCTCGGAGGCTCAACTTCAGTACTCAAAAAGTTGCTCTCGACAAGTCTTCCTTCTTCAATTTAGTGGACTAGACCTAGAGAATGGTGATTATGTATGAAAGGGAAGTAATTGATAGTAAGGTGCAAAGCAAATTCCCTCCCAGTTTGCTCCAACAAAATTATATGGACAAGAATTGTTATCCGTTAGAAAAAGCAACAAATCAAAATTTGTCTTCCAATTAAGTTGAAGTGATAAAAACTTAAGGGAGGTATGGTTTAATCATTAATTCTTCAAAAAATAATATAATCAAACAATTTGCACTAAGAAACAATCTTCAAAATGTAAAATGAACGTTCTATGTGGCGTAGTTGATGGTGTACTTAGCTCCACTAAATTTAGAGAAACAGTGTTTCAATAGTTCCAAAAAAAAGTTTAATGAATTATATTATCACATACCCAATCTACTTAAAATGAAAGAGGATATATGAACTTTTTCCATCCTAAATATAGCCACTCTTAATAATTTTAACTCTACATTTTTAAGTTATAAAACAGATTCAAATTCTCTAGGTCTAGTCCACTAACTTTAGTGGATATTTAAGTGTATGACATGAACTTTTTCCATCCTAAATATAGCCACTCTAAATAATTTTAACTCTACATTTTTAGTAGTAAAACAGATTCAAATTCTTATTTGACAAATTAAAAATGCAAATCAACACCCAATTTAACATTGGTAAAAAAAAAAGCTAATTAAAAAAATCATGAATTTTATATCAGCAACTAATAAAAAAAATTATCGGAAGTGCTTTTAATGTTACGGACACTAAAAAGTTGTTGAAGTTATATAGGAGATTTTTTTTGTACCTTCAGTGACCTGTTTTTACCATGAGTATATTGGAGATGCACAGTTAAAAAGTTTTCATATTAATATTTTTAATTACTGTTTCAACTGAAAGTAAAAATTGTTGCTAAAATATCTTTTACCAATTATTTTTACACATAATGTTCACTGTAAGTATTTTAAATAAAATATGTTTTTAATTTTTATATAGTTAATATAGCTGAAAATCTTTTGAACAGCTCTTCAAATGCTTTTTGGGATCTTTATATAAACGTTGAGACCATATCCAAGCGTCTTGTTAAAATACCCATATTGCCTTGTTTGACCAATCAAGATGAACGATTATAATATGTTTTAGCTCTTTTTCAACCCCAACAATTTCCTCTTTCAGTTCGTTTTTTTATTTAGTTTGGCCCACAAGTAGGGGTGTGCAAAAAAATCGACCGAACCAAAAATCGAACCGAACCGAAACCGGCGGTTTTTTTTAGCCCGGTTCGGTTTGCGGTTTAAGGATTTAAAAAACCGACAATATCGGTTCGGTTGTCGGTTTAGACAAAGAAAAAACCGATTCGAACCGAACCGAACCGACATCAATATTATATATTAAAAAACCCTTAAATATCTTTTATTTTTATATCCAAACACCATTAACCAACCTCCAAAACCGACCAAAACCGAAAACCGACACAAAAAACCGACCAAAACTGAAAATCAGTTAAAACCGAACCGAAACCGATGTGAACCGAAATCGGCGGTTTTTTTCAACGTCGGTTCGGTTTCGGTCTGATTTTTTTCAAAACCGAACCGATCGGTTCGGTCTGAATTGCGGTCCAAAACCGAACCGAACCGACCCGTGCACACCCCTACCCACAAGTGAGTTTCCTTGATGGTATTTTTCTTCGAAAAATTTAAAAATAAATTCATTTACTATGGCCCTGTTTGGTTGTGCAAATTGTTTGATTATATAAATTGGCTCACTGTGAATTAGTGAATTGTAAATGAGTGGATTTGAAATGAGTTTAAATCCAATTTTACGCAATGTTTGGTAATCTGAAATTGATGTTAAGGTTCTATGAGGAAAAAAAAGTTAAAAACAAATTAAGAGAGAGAGAGAGAGGAGGAGGAGGAGGGAGAGGGAGGAAGGGAGGGAAAGAGAGAAGAGCATGCACTTTATGTGTTTCCTAATTGAAATGGATGCATTTCACATTTTTTATGAAATGATCCAATTTCAGATTTTACACATGTCTTAAAATGGGACAATTAACGAATCATTTCATTAATGAAACCAAACACGATTAATGGATTAATTTGTAACTGGACCAATTTATAAATAGATCAATTTACAATTTTATGACAACCAAACAGGGCCTATGTTGATAGTTGTATTTGTTTATGACTGTTGAGTGTCAATTACACAAACCTATGAATTTATAACAATTGTGCCTCTCGTTGAGAATTTTGACCCAATCAAATTTTGATTTAATATTGATCGAATTAAGTATATTTGATTAAATATTTATAATTTTTTTTAAAATAACTCCAACTTTTATTCTGGGACTCCTCACCCAAATCACCTAAGGTTTGTATAAACTTTGCACCCACAAATTTTTCAAGTGGCCCACCCAATAAAAAAAAAAAATTCTGGTTCCGCCACGGGTGTATATGGGTGTAATTGACTGTGTTCTTACTATCTATTGAACTAAGCCGCCGATTTATTTTAATTACCTCTATATTCCTTTTAGGGGCACTATATTTTACTGGCATTGATAGGTATGTCAATATTAGCTTTTGGAAATAATTTTGAAGTAGGACAGGTTCAAATCACGATGATTAGGCCTGTGACTCAAATCAATTTAATTGTGTAGAACTACAAAATGCACGGAGAATTGTGTGTTCGACAGGATGATTTGGCACATGTCAATGTTCGACACGATTGAAGGTTACTTACAAAGTCAAAATAACCTAATGCCTATTAGGTACATTTACTCACAAATTAAGAAGATGACCAAGGGTTTCGAAGACAAATTGCATGAAGGGGATTATAGTTGTGTCTATAAAGGTAAGCTTCGAAGTGGGGGTCTTGTGGCTATTAATTTACTGAGGAAGTCTAAAGCTAACGGGCAAGATTTCATCAATGAAGTTGATGTTAATGCATATGGAGAATTTTGAGAATTGCCACCATTTAAATAGCATAATTAACACACATGGTAGCCCACCAAAAGGATTAGTCAATGGTTGGTGGCACACCAACGGATTAGTCATGGTTGGTGACACACCAAATAGTAGTGGTTGGTGGCACACCATTAATCTCAACCATCCAATCTTGTTTTGATCCAACGGCCATGGTGACTCCCAAACAACTATAAATAGGCCTTGGATTCTCTCATTGTAATCATCCCAAACTCTCAATTTTGAGACTAATTAGAGAATAAAGAAGAGAGAGTAGTTAGGAAAAAAGACAATGCATTGTTAGCACTTGTCAGAGTGTGTAGAAGGCAGTGTTAGCCTCCACAAAATAGTGAGTGCAAGAGTACATATAAGAGAGTGTGTAAAAGTGTTCCTATAATTTTTTTATAGAAAGTGGGTGTGAGCCGTGGACGTAGCCAAATTGGTGAACCACGTAAATCTCTTGTGTTGTGTGTGCATTATTAATTTTTGCATTATTTTTCTTGACCCATTGAGTCCCAAGGTCCTGGAAATATTATTGCCAGAATTTAGCAATGTCTAATTTCCCAACAACTGGTATCAGAGCTTTAGGTTCTAGTGGGAGCAATGTCAGAAGAAAATAAAGGAATCAATAAGTTCGATGGAAAAGACTTCGGATTTTGGAGAATGCAAATCGAAGATTATTTGTATGGGAAGAAGATGCATCTTCCCTTACTTGGCTCAAAACCAGAAGCGATAACAGATGAAGATTGGACACTACTTGACAGACAAGTCTTAGGTGTCATCCGTTTGTCGCTGTCAAGAAGCGTGGCGTTTAACGTGGTTAATGAAAAAACCACTGCTGGCATTATGTTAGTGTTATTTGGCATGTAGGAAAAAACATCTGCAAACAACAAGGTCTATTTAATGAAGAAATTATTTAATCTGAAGATGTCAGAAAATTCTGCAGTGGCGGAACATTTAAATAATTTCAACACCATAATCAGCCAGTTGTCTACCGTCAAAATTAATTTTGACGATGAGGTTCGAGCTTTGATTGTTTTGGCTTCGCTACCAAATAGTTGGGAGGGTATGAGAACTACAGTGAGCAACTCCATCGGGAAAGACAAGCTCAAATATGCCGATATTAGAGATCTGATTCTGAACGAGGAGATTCCTCGAAAAGATTCTGGTGAACCATCCAACTCTGGCTCAGCCTTAAATGTTGAAGCAAGAGGCGGAAATTCAACAAGAGGTTATGGACGCGGCAGAAGCAAATCGAGAAACGGCAGGTCAAAGTCGAGAAATCTCAGGAATTTCAACAACACTCAGAACCAGAATAATCAAAAGGTTATTGAGTGTTGGAATTGTGGAAAAATTGGACACTATAAAAATCAGTGTCGGGCACCAGAAAAAGCTCAGGAGAACAAGACTGAAGAAAACGTTGTAGCAGAACAGCAAAATAATGCATTGACTATGGAGAGCAAGGCGGAGTCATGGGTGTTAGATTTCAGAGCATCATTTCACGCCAGCTCAAGTAGAGAACTCTTTACGAGTTATGCACCAGGTAACCATGGAAAGGTGTATCTTGGTGATGATCATCCATGCGACGTGGTCGGCAAAGGCGAAGTACAGATTAAGTTGAACGGGTCTGTGTGGAAGTTAAAGGATGTTTGTCACATCCCTGACTTGAGGAAGAATTTAATCTCGATGGGTCAGTTGGCAAATGAAGGTTATGTCATAACCTTCAATTGTGATACATGGAAGGTTTCTAAAGGTGCAATGACAATTGCACGTGGCAGTATGATAGGCACTCTCTACATGACAACAAATGCTTATGGGTCAATTGCAGTTGCAGCAAGCACAGAAGATCCAAACTTATGGCACTAGAGACTTGGTTACATAAGTGAAAAGGGACTCAAGGTCATGCACAAGAAGGGGAAGCTAGAAGGGCTCCAGTCAACCAATATTGACTTATGTGAAAGTTGTATTTATGGAAAACAGAAAAGAGTCAACTTCAATACAGGTGGCAGAACTCCAAAGTAAGAGAAGCTAGAGTTAGTACACACAGATGTGTGGGGCCAGCCCCAGTTTAATCCATTGGCGGGAAGCCATACTTTGTGACTTTCATTGATGACCATTCTAAGAAGGTGTGGGCTTATTTCTTGAGACAAAAATCTGAGGTGTTTGAGGTGTTCAAGAAGTGGAAAGCCATGGTAGAAAATGAAACAGGATTGAGAATCAAGAAGCTAAGATCCGATAATGGCAGAGAATATGAATACGGCGAGTTCAAAAGGTTTTGTTACGAGAATGGAATCAAGCCATAAAGGACAATTCCAGGGACACCGCAACAGAATGGCGTAGCAGAACGGATGACCCGAACACTGACGGAGAGAGCCAGAAGCATGTGTCTATAGGCTTACCTAAGTAGTTCTGGGCAGAGGCAGTCAGTACAGCAACCTACTTAATCAACCGGGGACCATCAGTACCGTTGGAGCACAGAATACCAAAAGAGGTATGGAGTGGAAAAGAGATAAAACTTTCACATCTTAAAGTTTTCGGCTGTGTCGCATATGTACATATCAATGATCAAGCTAGGAGCAAGCTGGATCCGAAATCACATAAATGTTCTTTTCTCGGATATGGAAAATATGACTTTGGTTACAAATTATGGGATGACCAGATACTTGGAGTTTGGTCCCCTTACCTGTGTAACACCCGTATTTTTTACGATTTAAATAATTATGTGATTAATTATTATTATAGGAATAAGTATGCGATTAATTATTGTTGTTGGATTAATTAAATTAAAATGTGAGAAATTAATTTGTTATTAATCCGGATTAAAATAATTATTAACTAGCGTGCCAAGGGTTAATACTTATTATTGATAATTATTGAATATTACTGTGTGATATGTAAAATGGAATTATAACATTTGATAAATTATCGAAAATGAGAAATATGGCAGTTTGGTAATTTAAGTCTGACGCGCATGTGAGTCGTGTCGGGACTAATTGAATAGAATAAAAAGAGAATTTATTTTTATTAACTCGTATGGTCATTTCGAGTGCGCCATTGAGACCGGAAGGATCGAGATAGTAAAAATAGTATACCCGGGTGTTTAGTTTGGATCCCGAGGCGATTTTAGGTCTAACCGACACCCCGAGAGGGCATTATGGTAAATTGTATTTTTGGGCTAAATTAATGGACGAAAATTAAGAGTAATTATATCAGCCAAGGAAGGTCCATTAGGGTTAAAAAGTTACAGGAAGTTAAGAACGGCTATAGGAGATGTGAGGGAGAGCTAATTCCAAGAGAAAAGGGCCAAGATAACACCACCTTGCACAATCATCACCACCACCGTGTAGATCGGGACAAGGGGAACACACCCATACAAACATCACCAACGAATCGGACCGTCATATTCGAGGCAAGTGTTTATTACTTGCTTTCTTTTAGCAATAATCATACTCATGTTAGAATAGGTGAAATTAATCATGATTTACATGTAATTGGGTGAAAATTGGAGATTTAAATTATGATTAAGGACTGGGTTAATTAGTGGTTGAAATTTCTTCATGTATGTAGAGGATTAATCACGGAATTGAATTATATATTGATGAACGAATCTGGGTTGATTAGGTTCTTTAATTGAAAATTTGGAAACTAGGGTTCATATGAATTGATTTGGGGATTTTATATAATTATGATGATTTATGACGAATTAATGATCCTAGTAGGTTAGGAATGATTTATAACCTATTAGGTGTTGATGGGTATTGATGATGAGGCGTTAGGTGTTGAATCTTAGAGGTTTATAGGTTCATAAATAGTGGAAAAACGCAGAATTCTGGGAAAGAAGTCGTTCGCACGAGATAGGGATCTCGCGCGAAATCGTTCGAACGACATGTGGAAGTCATTCGCGCGACACCTCATTCTCGTTCGAGCGAGATATATTTCTGGTTCAAGTGATAACCCTTCTGGTTCGAGCGACAGAGGGGATTTTTGGTAATTTTCTTTGAGTCCAAATTTGGGTTTACCGATTTCTTGGAGTGAGAGAAAGTGTCCGATAATAAACTTAAGCAATAAAGGATTTTGAGAAAAGTATGTGAGTCTTAATACTTTAATTATTTCGGTATAGAGAAAATGTACCTTGGAGATTACAAGAGAGATAGTAATCTAAATATTTATACTATACGTAGTGATGAGATTAAAATACGTATGAGGAGTATATATGTAGGTTGGGGAAATACCTATAAATTTTAATAGGACGTGTGTATGCCTATTATGCAATATTATTGCTAAGAGCACTAATGGGTGATAACCCGTGGGTGCAAGAATCTTATAATTAATCGCACAAATGAGTGATAACTCGGGGGTGCAGAAACTCTATTGTTAAGTGTACTAATGGGTGATAACCCGGGGCTCCTGGATTATTATTGATAGGTTCATTAATGGGTGCTAACCCGGGGATGCAGGAATTTATTGATAGGTGCATTAATGGGTGCTAACCCGGGGATGCAGGATTCTCTTGATAAGCGCACTAATGGGTGATAACCCGGGGGTGCTGGATTATTCTTGATAGGTGCACTAATGGGTCTTAGCCCGGGGGTGCAGGATTAGTATATATATATATATATAATAAAGCAGGAGGGGGTTTCGCCACATCATATAACTTTTGCCACATCATTTCTCCACATCATACAACTTATATACAAAACCATTATAAACAAATTTTGTATCTACGTCTATATAATAAAGACCCACGTGTTAAGAAGGAGGGACTTTGGCCTTTTCTGTCTAACGTGTGCCTTGCTCCCACCGACTCTTGATTTTGTACCTTGAGCCTCTAAATCTCTCACCTACTTCCCACCCTCTTTTGCTGTCTTTCACCCGCCACTACCCGAGGAATCAGAGCACAAGGCTCAAGACACGGTACTTACCATTCATTCAAATTCAATTTCCAGTTTAAACCCATATCTTCTCTCTGTATTGGCCAAATAAAGGTGCAATGGAATGAGAAGGAGAAACTGGGGTAAGTTTTGAACAAAATCTTCCTCTATGATTTACAACAAAATCTTTCTCTATTATATAGATGTATTCTTTTAATTACTTGGTTGGTTTGTCGCCGTCACCATGTACCTCTTAATATTTCATTTACTTTTTTATTTTTTTTCTAGATCTGAACTTGGGGTACCTCCATAAGAAGGAGAAACTTTTATGGATGGCAATGGCAGAGGACGACATGGTGGTCACGCCTCAAACTACAAATTTTGGCACAGAAGGTTTATGAATGTGTAACTGTCAATCCCTCAAGTTATGTTGCAAGAGGAACCAAGTGGAGAAAATAGGGTCATTGGACTGAATCTTAAAAATTTGTATCCAATAGTCCCATATGAATCTACGTATACAACCCAGGTTGTATAAGCTAAGAACGCACAAGGCTCGAGATGATAACCGTGGGCTACAAATACTGGATTGACTCTCCACTATTTACTCCCCACTCTCTCCGAACTCTCTCCCCTCCTCACACACACCCATAACAACCAAAGTTTGGTTTGGAAACTCTATTTTTTTTATCTTTTGTTGTTCAAATAATGTTGATCTTGATTTTTATTTAGTTTGAGTAACGGTGTACTGTAACCTAATGATGGTGTTTTTATTTGTTGTGTTCAATAGAAAATACACGATGTGGATGAAACGGTAGAGAAAAGTAAGGGTGGTAAAAAAAATGCTTGGTTGTTGGTTGCTGGTTGTTGTTATTGTTTTAGGGGTGCTTAGGGAGAGGTATGCACATTTTGCGTGTGGGAGTGGTTTTTTGTGTTGCTGTGTTGAGAGAGAGAGAGAGAAATTGTTGTGTTGGTGAGAAAACAGAGCACATGTACATGAAATTTTTGTTTTGCCCTATTTTTATGTTTGCAGAGGGGAACTTTTCATCTCTTTTATTATTCTTTCATTGTTTTTTCTTTGGGCTCTTCACTTAACGGCCTCCACCACCCGTGGTGGAGTAACCCCATACACACAACGCCCACGCCCAAAACAATAGCAACAGAAACACCAAACCACGACACCCCACGCCCAAATCAGCACCAACAAACCACCTCAAAGCATTGGTTTACTCAATCCAAGGCCGCCGGAGAAAGCCATCGCCAAAAAACCCAACACCGCCGGAGAAGGCCATCGCTACCACGTACAGAACTCAAAATTAAATCCAACTCAGTTGACCACGGCCTGATGCCATCGTTGGAAAAAATATCACTTACCCATCACCGGTTGACTATGGCCTGATGCATTTTTAACATTCGTACAATAAAGATGCCTTACCCATTGAATAAGGATGGATTAGCCACACTTTGGTGTTTACCCATTTTGAAGATGGCTTACCCATTTTTTTTATGCTTACCATTTTGAGAAGAGTTAAATTGTTGTTGTTGCGTTTCTCCGTCATAATATTTGTGTTAAAAATTATTTTGATTTAAATAATTTTTAATGGTGGGTATTATCCTTTTGTCCTCGAGCCTAACGAAGATTTTGAAGAAACATATCTATGATGTCTATGATAGCTGACAATTGGACCATTTACTAAGATGGTATTGTCCCAATAAAGTGTTGTTATCCTAATAGAATTTTTCAGAAATCCCCCCCACACTCTACACAGAACGTACATGATTTGAGTATGTACTTCATACCAATTAAGAAGTAAAATAACAAAAATTAAATCATTACAAAGTAAGGTTAAAATTATATAATTTAGCATGTAACATTTCCTTCTATTAATATTTATGTTAATATTTACATTGTTTAAAACAAATCAAAGGACAAAATATTTTTTTTAATTAACATGTATGACACAAATAACATGTGGCATGATACGAAATTTATTTTTTATTTTTTCAAAAGAAAACATGATCTAATTAAAAGATGATGATAACATTTTTTACGTAACACACATCTCACAAATAAAAGCGACATGTGGCGATAAAATTTTGAATTTTTTTACCAAATGTGAACATGAAACGACGCAATCTATTTATTTTTTTACCAATACGACACGACCGATCTTATTTTTTTAGCAAAATACGGAACTTACTAAAATTTGGCAGGACATTCTATCTAATTTTTGTCAAACATAAGAATGACATGACTTGAATAATAAAAGAAGAATATTTTTACAACCGTGCCATCGGTCAGGGTATCCTCGTACCATAATCACAAATACTCAGGAGGAATTTTTACATATAACCACAAATACTTGAGAGAATTTTTCACTATGCCATTGGCACGAGTACACCCGTATTAAAATTGTAACTATGCCGCAACCATTGAATCAATATAATAACCGTTCAATCAACATGAGTTACACATTACCATGACGAGTAAGTATACCATGCGATGACCAACAGTATTTATATTTGCACTATTGGCGAGACGTTTAATATACAAAATATCACGGGAATAAATTTATCGCCGTGCCATCGGCACGGGTACACCCTAGTATATATATATATATATGAACTTGTTAATATTTCTACTGTGTGAAATTAGTAGACTTGGTAATAAATATAATAATCATTACATTGCACCAAGTGGTCTTAACCTAAAGGTGCAGGATTAGTATATATATATATAGGGATGATGAGACTATATATATGTATGAGTGTACCTAGGGTAACTTTCTACTTTGTGAGACTAGTAGATAAAATGGAAATGAGAAATAAAATAATCTTAGTGGATAAATGATTAATTATTCATATGGTGAATAATGAAAGTTAGTATGTGAGATAAACTATTTGAATAGCGTATTGTATGAGAGATACGGGAATACTACTAGTGAGCATAGTTAGTATTAATATGATTTCTGACTAGTTAGACTGGGTGGTATAACTAGGGGAGATTAGATGTACGTTAGGCGTGCACAGTAGGTGAGAGGTGAGAAACTCATGTGAGAGTTCGATAACTAACATGCGTATAAGACTTGTTTTAAGAACCAGTTTTAAATACTTGCTAAATCATTTTTATACCTCGGGCTCTGACCCGTTTCTTGTATTTCTTCTCTCTTTTGTTATATATATATATATATATATATATATATATATATATATATATATATATATATATATATATATATATATATATATATATATGTATTAGTATAGGTGCCAAGCCACAGGGACATCGGTTCTAGATACTTGGATGGTTTGTCGAGCTGCAGCTATTGTGAAAGTTGCGGGTCATTGAGATTAGACGCTTCTCTCATTTTATTCAGTTCCTAGTTCAGATACTTCATTTCGGGCATGTGTCTCCCATCCTCAGTAGTGGCATTGTACTCAGTTCTTTTGTAGTTCTTTTCTGTTGGATTGAGTATTTATTTTGGTTTTGGTTGTGACTTTGAACTGGAAGGTTTTATCCAGTCTTAATTATTCAGTATTTAATTCAATAAGCATTCATTTCTTATGTGTGGTTTATAATTCAATGTTCCGAAATTAATTGAATTAATTGGTTTCAAATTAAATTGGGAAATATTTTGACACTAGCTTAATTTAATGTTAGGTAATTAATTGAATTTAAGTTTTCGACAGTGATGCTAAGAATGAACCAAACGAACATTCTATTATAAATTTTATAAAGAACTGATCACCCGATATTTAATTGGGCGGGGTGTCACAGGTGGTATCAGAGCATCAGGTTCTAGTGTCCTTAGGACCTGTGCGGCTTATTACGTTTCAGCGCATCGTTCTTTGATGTAAAGCCTTATGATAGGATTATTTTGTTCCCTTACGTATGCGACTTGTGTTCTCCTGCTACGAATTATAATGGATGTGACTCATTATACGAAATTTTGTGTGATTCAAACACCGAACATTTTAGGACGAACAACGAGGGTCGTAAGAAGAACTGCGAGAGAAGAAGCTCAACAGAAGACACGGAGTAATCGGGAAAGCGTGATCGGGACAAAAATCGCCATGAGGATTGCTTAAGTAAGAGATAGTAAAAATTGTCCCTCGAAAACTGTGGGTTCCCAGGACACAGTCATAGATTACGGTGGAGTGATTTTAGGACCACCTAGCATAGTCGATAAAGGGGAAATCAGAGGGACTCTTTTGAAACCACATCGGTGAAGATGCGGAAAAGAAAACGAGAAAATGTGACGGACCAGCGAAAGTAGAAAATTCGAAGGCAATGGTGTAGAGTGGGGTGTGACGACACTCAGAATTAAATTTGGAGTTAAAAGCTATAGCTCTTAGGAGCATCATGTAGTGATTAGAGGCAATCACCATATATAAAGAAGTGGGTTTGAAATTTAGAGAGAAATTTGAGTACGATTTCATCGTGAGGTCTTCCATTCAATGTGGTAACAAAATGCGAATGAAATTTTGATGTTTACCAATGGGTAAGATAGAAACTGATCATGAGAGAAGGTTAAATTGCATAATGAACTTCGTACCTGGCAGAGGGGCATAAATCATCCAAAGGGTCTATCGTTGATAAAGAACCCGTGAGTAGAACACAAGCATAAATGATAAATCCAGCTAGGATGACTAATGTTGATATCATCAAGGTTATACGGTGACTAGTTCTTGCGTTATTTCCAGAAGAAGCAAGCCAGAAAGTTTAGAGAATCTGGTTGAAAAGAAAAACTGAACTTAACGGTGTTAGTGAAACCTCACATGAGAGTATACCCAATAGGGAACACGGTTAGATGATTTTAAGTTGATTAACTTCCTACAAAGTGACGATGAAGTCAATCAGGGATGTGGAGGCCAACCATAGTTCTGAAAGGCAAGGGTTGCCAGCAAGTTAAGACTACTCGGTCCGAGATAAGGACATTCCCAAAATGGTCAGTGGGACCAGTGACGGGGAAATGGTTCGTGAAGTTTTACTTATGTGAAGGAAGTATAACTACAAGTATTGAAGGTGTCCACAATTAAGAAGTGAGACCGAAGAGATTAGAAATGGTAAACCATGCCAGTTAGGCATAATAACTGGAGGAGTGAGACTTCTAGCGAAAGAAATTGGGGTCAATAGAATTAGCCCCAGGAAATTTATAACCCGAGAATGATGGGTTCAGGCTGGACCAGTAGATTCCTCGTTAATAGTAGCATATAGTATGTCAGGATCTACGGGGCCCAGGATGTAAACGGGAGTTCAATAAAGCTATAATTGAGGCCTAGAGAGTTTGGGTCAACGTTTTAACAATGGGCGCAAAACTCACATGATGGAATAAATTGTCCATGATGAGAGAGGACAACTATAGGATGAAATCCTAGGATGTATGATGATTGTCGATGTTCATGGGTCGTGATGGCAGCCACATGCTGAGACCCTGTGATTTGGTGAGACTGGTGAAGTTTTGATTCTTCCTTGTGAGTAAAGGATAGATTCTAGTGACATGGGTGTGCCACATCTTTTATGTAAATTGGAAACCCTAAACTTCGCGTGCGGGTCGAGTTTTGTGGAAAGTTAGTTTTAACAGTCTTGTTACAAACGTATTTCTCGTTGTTAGTAGGGCATTTTGATGATTGCCCGTGAGTGAACCGGGTGGGCCCTAAGAATATGTTTTGTTGTTATAATTTACTACTGCATTGAGTCAGCTTTAGTATAGTGATTAATTATCGTATGGTTAAATGATAGTAAAATGTACTGATATGACTGTCGTGCCGAATACTCCGGGAGGAGAAATATTTATTTTGTGTGGCGTCACCTGAAATAGGATTGGGCCCAGATATATGAATATATGAAAAATTTCATGGTATTAGAGACCTCAGAGAGTATGTTGTCTAGTTGTATGTGATTCCAATGAGTAGGAACTTATTTTATGGAGGAGACTCAGGTTTCATTGTGTTCTTCTTCAAGCAGAGAGATAGAACCCGTTTCATGTTATTTTTAGGTACATGAGAGCGGACGAGTACTTGGGTTAGTAAGAGCACCATGTTTCATGTTATTTTTAGGTACATGAGAGTGGACGAGTAAACTTTTATATACATACACGAAGATTGTGGGAAGGTACATAGTATGGACTAAGGGCCTTACGGATCATGACAACCGACTAGGTTAGATAGTAGTGTATCGGGGGGGGGGGGGGTTCCTTGTTTGGATTTCGCTTTACGAGACATCCCACACATGAAACTAGCGAACGTCGGGAGTTGGAGAGAAGTTTGGTCGATAGTACATAAGTTTTGTATGTTAGTTATTGTACCTATAGGAGAATATAATTGAGAGTTGATAATTCTTTTATGACTTAAGGTCAATAGAGTCGCCTAGTCTTAGTATTATTTTGAATAGAGAAATGATACCATTGAAGGATTGATTTAAATTTTGACTAGTGGGGTGGTTAAGTGCACCCCTACCACATCAGCATACCGAGTGTGCAAGAATTGAAGTAAGAAAATTTTATGTCATTTATATAATGATGCGTGAGGCATAGGGTGTATGGGCTCCCTAGGGGATTGAATCAAATGGTGGATTATGATTATCTTGTGAATTTGATAACATGTAGTCGGGTAAGCCGAAGATTACTCCGTAAGATTTGTTAGAAACTTACGTTTCAAAATAAACTGAGATTTTTTAGCGAGAAAAGAGACTTGTGTCACACGGTACGACAAAGTCACACGTATCACGACTAGAAGTACATTCAAGAGAGTATAAAATGTATCAGGATACAAATAACAGTGGTCATGGGTTTAATGTAGAGTAATTTTCAAAGTTAGTCTTGCAGTGGGTCGGGTGACTATGAGAAAAAGGGCAGACAATCCGAAGCCAGTAGGGGCTCCTTCCACTAGATAATGGAAGAGTATCCCCAAAGATCTTCTCATGTAGCTGAGATGGTGAGATTATAGGTACTAAAATGCGATTGAGTACGGCCTAATACCCACAGATGGATGGGCAGGACAAGCGGTCTAATCGGATGTGGGAGAGAAAATTTTATGTGGATCCTGAGATCGTGGGAGAGGACGGGAGCAGTACCTTCCACTAGTGGAGTTTGTGTCCAAATAACTCCTATAAGTTCACGTTCGGGCAGAGTGACAGTATAAGTATGGCATGGTAAACTTTGTTGTTGTCCTACTTGAGAGTTAGAGGTGGGGGACCAATTATGATTACAAATGTCAGAGAAGAATCGATATTATCGTATATATTGTGTGTGAAATATATATTGCACAACAAATTTACTTGTATGAACGACACGAGACGAAGTCGTATGTATATGAAAAGAGGATAAATCTACTAAGGTGCAAATAGTAGAAGGCTGTATTAATGGGTGCTAACCCTGGGATGCAAGATTCTCTTGATAGGTGCATTAATGGGTGATAACCCGGGGGTGCTGGATTATTCTTGATAGGTGCACTAATGGGTCTTAGCCCGGGGGTGCAGGATTATATATATATATATATATATGAACTTGTGAATATTTCTACTGTGTGAAATTAGTAGACTTGGTAATAAACATAATAATCATTACATTGCACCAAGTGGACTTAACCTAAGGGTGCAGTATTAGTCTATATATATAGGGATGATGAGACTATATATATGTATGAGTGTACTTGGGGTAGCTTTCTACTTTATGAGACTAGTAGATAAAATGGAAATGAGAAATAAAATAATCTTAGTGGATAAAAAATTAATCATTCATACGGTGAATAATGAAAGTTAGTATGTGAGATAAACTATTTGTATAGTGTATTGTATGGGCGATACGGGAATACTACTAGTGAGCATATTTAGTATTAATATGGTTTCTGACTATTTAGACTGGTTGG
The DNA here is from genome assembly GCA_949130495.1 of Sambucus nigra. NCBI lineage: Eukaryota > Viridiplantae > Streptophyta > Magnoliopsida > Dipsacales > Adoxaceae > Sambucus > Sambucus nigra. The sequence goes on from CASBWL010000058.1 coordinate 1,535,118, forward strand.
TATAACTAGGCGGAGATTAGATGTACGTTAGGCGTGCACAGTAGATGAGATGTGAGAAACTCATGTGAGAGTTCGATAACTAACATGCGTATAAGACTTGTTTTAAGAACCAGTTTTAAATACTTGCTAAATCATTTTTACACCTCGGGCTCTGACCCGTTTCTTGTATTTCTTCTCTCTTTTGTTATATATATATATATATGTATTAGTACAGGTGCCAAGCCACAGGGACACCGGTTCTAGATACTTGGATGGTTTACCGAGCTGCAGCTGTTATGGAAGTTGCGGGTCATTGAGATTATACGCTTCGCTCATTTTATTCAGTTCCTAGTTCAGATACTTCATTTCAGGCATGTGTCGCCCATCCTCAGTAGAGGGATTGTACTCAGTTCCTTTGTAGTTCTTTTTTGTTGGATTGAGTATTTATTTTGGTTTTGGTTGTGACTTTGAACTGGAAGGTTTTATCCAGTCTTAATTATTTAGTATTTAATTCAATAAGCATTAATTTCTTGTGTGTGGTTTATAATTCAATGTTCAGAAATTAATTGAATTAATTGGTTTCATATTAAATTGGGAAATGTTTTGACACTAGCTTAATTAAATCTTAGGTAATTAATTAGATTTAAGTTTTCGACAGTGATGCTAAGAATGAACCAACCAAACATTCTGTTATAAATTTTATAAAGGACTGATCACCCAATATTTAATTGGGCGGGGTGTCACAACCTGCTGGTAAGTGGGCAACTGGATCTTGTTGAATATATAAAATCAAAACCAGGTGAGATGGGTCAATTGAGTGGTACAAAGCAAGAGTGGTTGCTCAGGGTTTTTCTCAGCAGCATAGTATGGATTATGATGAGACCTTTGCTCATGTTATGAAATTGACTATTGTTCGTACTCTTATTGTTGTTGCATCTGTCCGTTAGTGGCATATATCGTAAATGGATTAAAAATGCGTTCATTAATGGCGATCTTCATGAGGAGGTATATATGACTTCTCCTCCAGGTGTTCTATATAGTCCTGGTGAAGTTTGTAGGCTTAAGAAAGCCTTATATGGTCTCAAACAGGCACCACGGTCTTGGTTTGAGAAGTTTTATGCCATGATTACCTCTCTTGGGTTCATTCCAAGTGATCATGATTTAACTCTCTTTATCAGGTGCCCTTGGGTGGTCGTATTCTGGTTTCTTTGTATGTTGATGATATGATTATTACCGGGGATGATGTTGGTGGAATTACAACATTGAAGTCTAAATTATCTCGTTGTTTTGAGATGAAAGATTTGGGGGTCCTACGTTACTTTTTGGGCATTGAGGTAGCTCATTCTCCAAAGGGTTATCTTCTCTCACAATCTAAGTACACCAGGGATATTCTTGAGCGTGCTCGCCTCACTGATACTAAGATTGTTAATACCCCGCTGGAGCTTAATGTTCATCTTTCCCCGTATGATGGTGTTCTTTTGCCTGATCCCACCTTATATCGCACTATTGTGGGCAACTTGGTTTATCTTACTATTACTCGTCCAGATATAGCTCATGCGGTCTATGTTATTAGTCAGTTTGCTACTTCTCCTACTACAGTTCATTGGGAAGATGTTTATCGTATATTATGATACTCTAGAGGCACTCGATTTCAGAGTCTTTTACTTCCTTTATCTTCTTCTTTGAAGCTGCGTGCATACTCTGATGCTGATTGGGCTGGTGATCCTACAGATCGTAAATCAGTTACTGGATTTTGTGTGGTTCTGGGTGATTCACTTGTTTCTTGGAAGAGCAAAAAAGCAAGTTGTTGTTTCTGTGTCTTCCACGGAAGCCGAGTATCGTGCTATGGCTTCTACCACTCGCGAGGTTATTTGGCTACGTTGGTTACTTGCAGATATATCTGTCTCTCTTTCTCAGCCCACTCTTATGTACTGTGATAATAAGAGTGCTATTCAGATTGCTCACTATTCAGTTTTTCATGAGAGGACTAAGCACATCGAGATTGATTGTCATATCACCCATCATCATCTTACGCATGGCGCCATCACTTTGCCTTTTGTTTCTTCTTTCGCACAAATAGCTGATTTGTCTATGAAGTCTCATCCAGTTCAACGTTTTCATTTTTTGGTTGGCAAACTCTCAATGCTTCTCGCTGCAGCATCGTGAGTTTGAGGGGGGATACTAGAGTTTTATTTAGCATTAAGGGTACTTTAGTATTTTTCCTTTTTATTTTATTATTAGGTGGTTGTAGTAGGACATATATTCTCTCTTTTTCTTTTCATTATATTATATCCTAGTTTATGTCAAGATGAAATCCTATCCCCCCTTTTGCTCTTTTCTATTTGATTGTAGATCTTTGATATGTTATCAAGAGCAACCCTTATGGGTAGTTTAAAAATACACATTACTAGTGCAAATATACCTCGTAGTCTAAATAAACACTTTCACACTACCCATAGCATACATATATACAACAAATATGACGATTTAAACTACCCATAAGGATTTCTCTCAAAGATCATTTGTTTTGCTCATAATAGTTAAGAGGATGAAGATACAGAGAACAAATGCGCCATAAATACCTTTTTTTGCTCATAGAGATCATTGTATTCCAAAAACTCAACTTTTAGCAGTCTTTCTTATAACTGAATTTAAAATCAAGACTTGAAATGACCAAAATACCTTTGTTTATCATATCAGTTTCTTCGACACAGTTTTAGGTTTCGCAATGTAATTCTTCAAACTTCAAATGTTGTGTTCCGCTTCACAGTTACTGCAGTATGGTCTCAACCAATGCAATTGAAGATCTTTTGCTCGTCCAATGAAGTATATGGAATTAAAGAAATATTATTCATCTTGCGGCAAGATGTCAAATTATAAGAGTTGACGTACTTGTCAGAGAAAATAGCATAAACATTATAGCTCGGAGCATCAAGAAAATAGCATAAATATTATGCACTCATTTCATCCAGATTCAAATCCAAGGCTTGGATAAAATAATAGTTATATGATTAAGAACAAGCAGTGGTATTGTTAAGTATCCTATGAACAGTAATTAAGTATGAAGGGATGATGATGAATTCACATTGTGACTACTACTTTTGAGCAGGGTTTGCCAAGAAATTTCCATGCGTCTGTAAATTTCTATTCGGGTCCATTTAGTTGACAATGGGTAAAAGAGTGGGCATGTTTACCATGGTAAATTTTGCCCAGACAAATTTTACCTAGTTTTTTCACATGAGGCTATTAAATAACCATTAGGCGAAATTAAAGTCAATACAATTAGTTTATTTAAAAACAATTTTTATATTATATTCAAAAATGTTAAAAACAGTTTTTACAATATTTTTATATTATAGTTTTTAAATAAATTTGAAAAACATTTTCTTAACAATTTTTTATAATATTAAAATAATTTTTAAAATATTACAAAAAAAAATTAAATATTCACAACAGTTTTTCTATTTAAAATAGTTTTTAAAATTGTTTTTTAAAACTTTACAACAGTTTTTCTATTTAAAATTGTTTTTTAAAACTTTACAACAATTTTTTATAATATTGAAAACAGTTTTAAAAATATTGCAAAGCAATTTTTAAATATTCATAACAATTTTTTGAACTATTTAAAATTGTTTTTTAAAACATTAAACTTGTTTTTATATTATATTCAAAACAATTTTTAAAAATCGTTTTTACAATTTTTTATATTACAATTTTTTAAAAAAAATTGTAAAACATTTTCTTAACAATTTTTTTATAATATTAAAAATAATTTTGAAAACATTACAAAATAGTTTTTAAATATTCATAACGGTTTTTAATTATTTAAAACAGTTTTTTAAAACATTAAAACCTTTTAAAAAGTTAGCAAATTTGTTGGCAAATATTTTCCACTCAAATAGGTAAGCAAAATTTGCCAACAGCTTATGCATAAAGGGTGTTGTACACTAACAAATAATGCCACGACAAATTGTGCAACCAAACGGTCAAAAAGTGGGCAAATTTTCATATTTGCCAACTTTTTGACATTTGGCTAGACAAAAATAGCCAACCAAACGGACCCTTCTAGTTTGTCATGGGCCCATGGTCACTAATTTTGGTTTAGACAAGTTTGGTAGACGATATGATTTATGAGAAACCGTGTGTTTGAGATACTTCAAAGAAATTTGCTGGCAGGAGAAAATGAGCACAAGTAGACCCTGTTGGATTAATTTCTATTTTGTGAAAACCATTACACAAACAGGAACATTAATATTGAATTATCAAGAAATAAAAATTTTGAATTTGTGGAAACGTACCTGAATCCATAACGAGAAAAGTAAAATATCTGAGTCTGAAGTCTTATGATCTTCTATATCAACACATTTATTTTATGCTCGAATTTCTCTCTGACAATGAGAATCTGAAAAAGAGATTTGTGTGATCTGGGGACCATGACCCCTATTTATAAGACAATCGCATCTTTTCATATTTTGTATATTTCTATATTAACCCATCATAAAAATAGAAATTACGCTTGTCTCTAGACATTAAAACCCATACTTTAATAATACATTATTAAGGCCCCAAAACTTAAATTAATCACTTTAATTGGCCTAACTTTATTTCATTGCCTATAATTCATATTTATTTCATATATAAGCCCATATATTAAATTTTACTCTGACAGTCTCCCACTTGGGCTATATATGTAACTTTATAAACTTGAATTATACTTTATGAGACCAATATAGAATCAAAGCGATCGTCATTACATATTTTGTAAGTAGACCCATCAATAATCACATATATCAATGCAACTGGCAAAGATCAAGTGTGGATGTGTAGCATGGAAATTTCATGCAGTGTGATCTTAACATGCCTATTTCCAACTGGTACTCCTTAAACCTTAATGAGATCAAACCATATAAAATCAGAGTGAATATAAACTGAATACTTTACTGCAGTAAATAACTATAAAATCCATAACAAATGTGTCTATGAAAGCATCTAAAATACAAAATCCCACTAAATCGAAATATCCTGAAAAGAAACTACACCCATATGAGCAGTGTGGTCATGAAAGACCTTGGGTGGTAATCCCTTAGTCAGCGGATCCGCAATCATGGAGTTTGTTCTAATGTGCTCTACAGACATAAGTTCACTCTGAACTCTTTCTTTTACAACTAGGAACTTGATGTCTATAAACTTTGACTTTGTAGAAATCCTGTTATTATTAGAATACAGTATTGCCGATTTATTGTTACAAAATAACTCAAGTGGTCTTTCAATGCCATCCACAATACGCATCCCCGTGATAAAATTTTGTAACCATATTCCGTTATTCGACGCCTGGCATCCAGCAAAATTAGAGTCAGAATATTTGACGATCTCTAACTGATCTGACTTCCGATAGATGAGCATGTAGTCTTTTGTTCTCTGTAAGTACCTCATGACTCTCTTGGTTATTATCGAGTGATCCTTTTCAGGATTGTTTAAGTATCTGCCCAATATGACAACAATGTACACAATATCCGGACGCGTACATACTTGAGCATATATAAGACTTCCTACTGCTGATGCTTAAGGAATCTTTTGCATCTCTCGAATCTCAAAATCAATCTTGGGACATTGAGTGAGACTAAATTTATCTCCTTTAGCTATAGAAGTGTCACCTGATTTACAATCATGCATGTCAAACCTTTTAAGAACTTTCTCGATAGAGCTCTTTTGTGATAAACCAAGTGTATATGATTACTCCCACTGAACTTGTGGTATATACAATCACCAACCAGATTCATCTCAAAACCAAATGAGATGATAAATTGATTAAACTTGTAATACCATTGACGAGAAGATTGCTTAAGACTATAGATGGATTTCATTAATTTGAAAGTCTTCTTATTTGCATCCCCCGACACAAAGTTTTTTGGTTGCACCACATATATTATTTCATCAATGTCACCATTGAGAAACGCAGTCTTAACACCCATCTAATGAAGCTCAAGGTCAAAGTGTGCCACAAGTGCCATTATTGTCCTAAAACAGTTTTCCGATGAAACCAGAGAGAAAGTCTCTTTATAATCTATGCTTTTTTCTATGTAAATCCTTTAGCGACAAGTCGAACTTTGTATCTCTCCACATCACCTTTCGAACCCTTCTAGGTTTTAAATATCCATTTGCAACCAATGGGTTTCGTACCTTCAGGTAATGGGATAAGATCCCAAACGTCATTATCCTTCATGTACTTTATCTTCTCATTCATGGCATCAATCAACTTTTGAGATTTAGAACTTTCCACGGCTTGACAGAAGGTGATTGGATCATCTTCCGTCGCACCAATTTCAAACTCATGCTCTTGGAGAAATACAATGTAATTATCTGATATAACACTTTTCTTTTCTTTAGTGTATCTCATTAATCGCATAGGTTCTGGAGGTGGTAGAGTTTGTTCTTCTGAAATGGGAAGTTCTTGGATATTATTTTGATTAGGATTTTCTTCACAATGTCAGGAATATGAGCCTGATCAATGTTAATAACAGCTGTGGGAATATCAACATATTCCTCTTCAAGACCAAAATCCCTAACCTTATTCCCCCGGTAAATTCAACATCCTCAAAGAACTCGACGTTTCCCATCTCAAAAATTGATTTAGTAGTAGGATCATATAATCTGTAACACCTAGATCTTTCAGAGTATCTAATAAAATAGCAACTAACAGTTTTTGAATCCAGTTTATTTTCATGTGCCCTATAAGGCCTTGCTTCGGCATCCCTAAATATGAAGGTGCTTCAAACTAGGCTTCTTGCCTATCCAAAGTTCAAAAGAGGATTTAGCAGTTCATTTAGTTAGTACTCTGTTAAGGATATACAGTGCAGTCTTTAATGTTTCACCCTATAGTAAATCTGGCAAGTTAGAGTAACTAATAATACTCCTTACCATGTCTTTAAGCATTATGTTCCCCCTTTTAGCAACACCATTCATGATTGAAGAACCTAGCATAGTGTACTGTGAGACGATATCACATTCCTCTAGGAATTTAGCAAATGGTCATGGGCATTGTTCACCTGAATCGTCATACCTACTGTAGTATTCACCACCATGATCACATCTGACACTTTTAATCCTTTTGCTGATTTGATTTTCAACTTAAGCCTTGAATGATTTGAACACATCCAGAGATTATGACTTTTTATGGATGCGATAAAAGTAGCCATAACGTGATCGTCTATGAATGTGATAAAATATTGTTGCCCACAAATATCTGTGCGTATCAGTTCTAAGATGTCTGTAGGCCTATTGGCACCAAATCTCCTTATGTTTGTCTATTTTCCCTTTATGCGATTTTTGCAAATTTTAAAATTTGAAAAATCAAGGGAATCTAGAATTCCATCTGACACAAGTCTTTCAATTCTCCTTTAGGAGATGTGACCTAATCTCTTATGCCATAATGATGCAGAATTCTCATTGGTTAATTTTCTTTTAATACCTCGAGTACTTAATTGCAAGGTTTCATGATATGAAGCAATAGTATCAAGCATATAAAGGTTATCTACATAAGATAAAGAACCAGTACCAACAAAATTTGAATTATGAAGAAGACTAAATTTATTATTTCCAAATGAACAAGTATAACTAAATTTGTCCAATACAGAAATATAAACCAAATTCCGTCTAAATGACGGTACGATAAATGTCTCATTCAAATCCAAATAAGTACTAGACTTCAATAATAACCTAAATATCCCAATTGCTTCAACTTCAACCTTCTTTCCATCGCCCACAAAAATGTATCTTTCACCATCATTTGGCTTTCGAAAAATCAGGCAACCTTGCATAGACACACTGATGTGAGTGGTTGCACCAGAATCTATCCACCAAGTGTGTTTAGGTACCGTTAATATTTTTTCTATGTTGTTTCTTTTGATATTGAACCACTGCAGCTTCTTTATCATTATTTATTTTCTTCCCTTTATACTTGGAAGTACTAACCAAATGATCACTTTTCGTCTTTTCGTATTTTAGTCTTTCTTCTTATTGCACACAATGTGAGATGAGCTCATTAAGAGACCAAGTCTCCTTTTGGCAGTTGTAGCTCACCTTAAATCGACTGAATTGTGTGGGAAGAGATATCAAAACCAAATGCATAAGAAAATCCTCAGAGAGATCAAGCTTAAGTGCTCTTAACTTTAAAGAGAGATGAGACATTTCCATAATGTACTCCCTAATGTTCCCACTACCTTTATATTTCAACGAGACTTTCCAAAAGTGTACTTGTTTTAGCCTTTTCATTCTTGGCAAATCTATTCTTAATTTCTTTTAGGAACTCTTTGGCTGTTTTTATTGTTTTCAATATTGTGCCCCTGAATGCTTCTGGAATCGCCTTATTTATGATCATCAAACACATGCGATTCGACTTCTCCCACATTTAAATGTCTTTTTTGTCATCAAAGGAACTTTTATCCGTAAGAGGTGCAGGAGAAGGAACCTTTAACGCAAGGTCTAAATCCATGACACCGAGAACTATATGGAGGTTCTCTTGCCATAACTTAAAGTTTGTGCCATTAAGCATAGGAATAGAATTAATACTGGCAGTAATGTTAAAAGCAAAACTGATAAATGAATCCAGAGAACAACAACCAAATAAAACTAGCTCATATAAGTATTAAAACAAAAATAAATTCAAATGAAGGCAATCCCCATTTTAAGATATCGGACACTCTATTAATATTTTATCTTTGGACAAAATATTAACTTGTAAGTGATATCTTGGTATAGTAATCAAACACTGATAATAAGAAAATATCGAACAATAATTCTTCCTTTGGGCCGATTTTTTATTGATATGTAAAAATACCAAATAATCACCACACGCTTATTACTAAAGGTGCAAATGCAATTTTGTTAAAAGTTAATCTTCCTTTGGGACAATTAATATTTACATAAATTACATGAACATAATCTTTTTATATTTCTAAATAAAAAATTAATTCTTTAAACAAAAGAGGTCACTTTGGTGACGGATTGTTTAAATTAACTTATCTCGAAATATATATATATATATATAGATAGATATAGATATAGATATATAGATAGATAGATAGATAGATAGATAGATAGATAGATAGATAGATAGATTGAGAGAGAAAGAGAGTCACGCTCCCGTGCACATTACGTTTGCACACTAAGTTTGCACATCAATTTTTTAAAATAGTAAAAAAATATATTTTAGCTGATTTTTTTTATGATTTTTAAACATTTCAAGGAACCCGTCTAAAAAAATTTAGCCCCAAAAAATGTCTTTTGCTATTTTTAAAAAATCGGTCAAACTTTCAGTGCTTTTAAGCACTTTAAAAGTTATCAAAGTTTGACCGATTTTTTAAAATACGAAAAAAAGTTTTTTGAGCTGAATTTTTTTATACGGGTCCGTTGAAATGTTTAAATATCATATAAAAAATCAACTCAGTTTTTTTTTTAATATTTTAAAAAAATTAGTGTGCGCCAGCACAGGTGCATACTTAGTGTGCACAGGAGCCTGCCTCTCTCTCACTCTCTATATATATATATATATACACCAACATTTGAATTTAAATTTGTATGGTATTTTAAGAATGAAAGTAATATTCAACTTAAAAGGTCATGGGTTCAAAATCCATTGGGCTCCAGACTTGAAAGGTCATGGAGACTTGAAATGTCATGGGTTCAAAACACCTTTGGCTCTAGACTTTAAAGGTTATGGGTTCAAAACCTCTTGGGCTCCTTCATAATTTCAGTCATTTAAGAGGCTTAAATATGAAACACCAAGAGCCCAACCTTTACCTTCCACTACTATCAAATCAACGTTTTTTCTTAATTAATAAAAAAAACATATAAAATCAATCGCTAGTCCAAATTTCACGAATTTTATATCGTTGGAATCGTAATGAAACAAAGAATATTTCTGTACCAAAATTTTTCAGAAATATGGAACTTTTCAAAAAAAATATTTTCAGCCAAAAATTAATATCAATACCTTCCTAATGTATTCTCAACAATTCAATATGAAATAGCTCTGATACCATATGTTGGATTAATTTCTATTTTGTGAAAATCATTACACAAATAGGAACATTCATATTGAATTATCAAGAAATAAAAAATATTGAATTTGCGAAAGCGTACCTGAATCCATAACGAGAAAAGTAAATTATATGAGTCTGAGGTCTTATGGTCTTCCAGATCAATACGTTTATTTTATGCCTGAATTTCTCTCTAACAATGGGATTCAGAAAAAGAGAGTTGTGTGATCTGAGGACCATGACCCCTATTTATAAGACAATCGTGTCTTTTCATATTTCGTATATTTCTATATTAACCCATCATAAAAATAGAAATTACGCTTGTCTCTAGACATTAAAACCCATACTTTAATAATACATTATTAAGGCCCCAAAACTTAAATTAATCACTTTAATTGGCCTAACTTTATTTGATTGCCTATAATTCATATTTATTTCATATATAAGCCCATATATTAAATTTTACTCTAACAGACCCAATCACACGCAAAAAAAAAATAACAAAAAAGTGTAATTACAATAAACCCCCTGAAGTATACTTGTCTTATAGACCACTAAAGTTGTAAACAAAATAATATTTTTTAGGCACAAGAACAAGGTTGTATCAGTCTTTCTTTTTTACATTGGGTGATTTATATATCTATAATTTAGGGGAGTTTAGTATAATTTACCAAAAATAAAAAGGAGGAGGAGGAGGAGGAGCATTCCAAGATTGTTCATTTGCATGTATTTTAATTTCTAGATGAGTGGCTAATATCTTCCCACAAGTGATATGATGCAATATAATGCATTTCGTATTAGAGGGGATTATTTGCGTAATCAAATTGTTAAGTATCTTTTTAGTTAGGGCAACAAGGTGGTTTGGGGAGGGTTTCACAAAGCCCATACCCAACCCGTTTAGGAAAATACTAAATTCAACTCGCCTTGAACCTGAAATGGGTTTTATTTATAAAGCCTACACTCGCCATGAAGTGATATTTATAATACCTGGCCAGGCTTGACCGAACCCGACCTGACCTGTTTATTAAATTAAGTTGATTTAATGAACTTATACTTTTACATATTTAAAATAATCAATAATAACACCACCATGATGACCAACTTATTTGATTAGTAATTGAGAAAATATATTTATGTAAAGGTTTTTCTTGTAAAATATAATTTTTTATATTTTTTGGGTAACATATGTATAAATGGGTCGGGGCGATTTTTTTACACCTAAATTCGAACCCGACTCGGGTATAATTTTGAAACTCGAACCCGTAAAAATCATTTCCAAACCTGCCTCATTATGGGCGGGACATGGTGGGTAAAATTTTCATTCTTGGATCTCTTTTTACAAAAAACTCTATATTTTAGGAGTTTTTTTTCCTTTTTAAACAATTTCTTAAAAGGATTATGTCGAGTTTGTTAAAGATGATTTGTTTTGGTCATAATAGTTAAGAGTCTGAAGATACAAAAAATAAACGCACCATAAATCTAGACGCTTATCTACTAAGATATTTTATTCTATAGGAAAATAAACATTTCTTTTAGATTTAGATTTCACATTTTAATTTCAAACTCAAAATTTTGATAACAAAAGAGGTTAATTAATGTTAGTCCTTAAAAATTGGTTCATTTTATGATTAACCTAACAAATTTTCAAATTGAACAAAAGCTCAATAATAACAATAGCCCAATGATAGTGACTTTAACGGGACACATAAGATTGCTATTATGACGCTTCTCAAGTTAATGTTGGGCTAATGTCACTATTAAGGATTGGACTAAGAACTATTTATAATAAGTTAATCATCAACTTTTATTTAATGTTCCTAAAAAAATACATTTTTAAATATGTGTTTTGTTTATACAAATGGGTAAACGAATTGTTTTAAGATGTAGGTTTAAATTTTATGATGTAAAATTGGATTCAGTTCTATGCAATATTTTGAAAGCCAGATTTATGTACTAAATTTTTAAAGTAAAAATATGTTTATATTCTATCTAGAATATGTTCTTAAAAGGGGTTTTGCATTGAAAATAATTCGTGGGATTGTATAAAAAATGTCTTGTAATAATTTAGTCTTACAAGGTTACTTTAATCATTAAGTCAGTAGGGTACTTAGTGATTAAGTCTTATAAGGCAACATATAGTCCTCTCTAATATCATGAAAACACACCTTTTGAATATAAGTTATTCCATTTGTGTAAAATTCTAGTTTGTCAGAGTATCAATAGGAAGAGAAAAAAAAAACTTTTTCCCTCCTTCCCGTAGGAACCCCCCACCCCCTCCCTTCCTTCCACCAATAGGAACAATCATCTTCCCCATTTGGATCGAAGATCCTAGGGTTTGCAGTATTGTTGGGTTATAGTGGGTGTGAACCCCTATTCTTTCTCTTAGGGCTTCTTCTACTGAAGGATGACACGGGGTTTGGTCATTTTATAGGTTGTTACTATAATTTTTGATAGATTTTCCCTATAATAAACTCCTTCTCTACATGTGATGTGGTAGATTATTGGTACAACTTTTATCTATTTGGAGAAACAAATATTTTTTTGGGTAAGTGAAGTTGTTTTTCTTTATTGATTATATGCTATTGAAGACACTCTTCACCCTTTTATTATCTCTTCTGATTTATTTCACTATACCAAAACAGGCAGATGGTCACGATTTTGGCTCGTGACCCAAAGCATATAAGTCACGGTTTTGGACCGTGACTGTATTGTGGGTGATAAAATCATGGGTCTCGGTCCAAAATCGTGATCCCATATAGGGGTGAAGGTCCAGTGGGTAACATCAATGTTACATGGCTGGTTACATTCCAAAACCATGAACCAATGATCATGATACACAGTGTGACCATTCAAGGTTGTGTTAGTTTTGGTCACGTGCCATAACCGTGACCCTAGTGTGACAATTAAAAACTGTAAAATATTAAATCATGGTTGTGGATAGTGACTAAATATTTTACAATGTTAAATTATCACAATAGGGCGTCACGGTTGTGGACCGTGACCAAAACTAATACCGAATTATAAAAAATTATATTTGGTCACAGTTATTAGCCTTGACCAAATACTATTATTTATAATTGTTACAGTTTTGATCACGGTCCAAAATCGTGACCAAATTATAAAAATAAAATAAATAAATTTTAATTTTCCGCATCTCAAAAAAACATGTACATTTTTCAAACTTGTTTACATTTCTAGAAATAAATATGTAATACCCCGTGTTTTTATGGCTTTTAAATTTGAGGATTTATTAAATTTAATTTGAGATATTAATTTAATATTAATCCAGAAATTTATTTTTAATATTTACTAGCGTGACGAGAGTTAGTAATTATTGGGAATTTGTTGAATATTACTAGATGAGTAAAGTAATATATAAGATTGATTTTATTAAAATTGTCACGAGTGAATAAAATGGATATTGTGGAAATTTAAGTCGGGACACGCTTGTGTCGTGTCAGAACTAAATTATAATTATAAAAGTGAATAAATTATAAGTCACTCGTATGATCGTTTTGAGTGAGCCAAAGTGTCCGGAAGGGTCGAGATAGTCAGAAAAGTATACCCGATGGTTTAGTTTGGGTCTCGGGGTATTTTTCGGCCTAATTGACATCCCGGGAGGGTATTATAAACATTTTGTATTTTTGGGTAATTAAACCCACGAATTTCCCTAAGATATATCAGCCATTAGGAGTTGTCTTCTAGGGTTATCAAACACAGAACCTAAGAACGGCCATTAGAGAAGAAGGTGGAGAGCTTTCCCAGCAATCCAAGGCCTAGAACTCACTCAATCGCACCGCCACCACCACCACCACCAAAACGTAGATCACACAACGAGGAATGCAACCATATCTTTTTTATCAACAAATCAGACTCTTGAATTCCAGGAAAGTATCTATCTTTCGTTTCCAGTTAATGTTCCACCCATGTTAGATTAGGATTTATAAAAGCATGTTTCCTCGAGGAATTTGATAACTTGGAGAATTTAAATCTCATGTTTTAGAGGAAATATATATATTCTGGACATCTCAATCATATGTAGAGGATTACCCACGAATTTTTATGGATTTAGAAGCTAGAAATCTGGAAAAGAATTAGAAGAATGGAAGTTTCATGAAAAATTAGGGCTCCTGATAATTATGTTAAATTACCCTATTAATTCAATACCTTTGATGAATTTGGACATGTTTCACGTAGGAAATCATGTATATAGTTATATATTACTGTTATTAATCTTGTTTGGGAGTTTGAGGATCATAAATGGCGTTTTGGAGAAAATTATTGGATGAAACCCGTAGGTCGAGTTTGCAGATTCTGAGCAAGAACTGCTTGATCGATCGATCGACCAAGAGCGTCGATCGATCGACCCCTTTCCTCTATCGATCGATCCCCCCCTGAAAAACTGCATATTTTCCCCTTTTTGTTTAATACGCTTAAAATACGTAGGAACCCTTGATTATTATTCATAGAGTATAATGGGTTATGAAGAGAACTAGTAAGGTCTAAGTAGACTCCGTTGAGCGAAACTGTGGGTCGTAGGCGAACCTAATTTGGAAAATGTGAATATCTATATATATGATTGTGTGACTGTGCACATATTAAGTATTATGTATATGTGCATAATCATACCCGGGCTACTTGCTATCTCGGAGGTTTTCGCGCCGGGACAGTCTAATCTCGATTTGACCTTTATGGGGGATATTGACTCGTACCCTAGAAGATAGTATCCTAGATATAGGTTATCTGAAAATGATAGTCAGATGGTCCTAAGAGACGTGAGGGTATGTGCTGACCTTTTAGTGACTTGGAACAATGCTTCGCCTCCACTTTGTGTGTATTGTGTTAATACAGTTTGAGAGTGATGCCGAACTAGTATTTCCCTTAGTACGAGTGATACGGGGACTTGATAGCAGAGTATGCCTGCAACATAGATTCTATGTGGGGTGCTGATAGTATATATATATTATATGAGTGACTAATATATATATATATATATGGAGACTTTCTACTGTGTGTATAAGTAGTTAAGTAATGATCAAATGCTCCAGCTTTATAACAAGTGATTGTGAATTTTGTAACGGTACTGGGTTGTTCTAATTAACGTAAGAAAATGGAAGAGATTAATTTTCTAAAACTAAATATCAAAGCCTTAGCACTTCTCGGGATAAATTTCTATGGAAGATAAGCTAGATAGACTTATGAGATCAGTAGTATGGCAGGCGTGTAAACTAAATGAGAGGTGAGGATTCTCAAGAGACTGTCACATACTAACATGGTTGTCACATTAGCCAGTAAGCATTGTAAATACTTGCTAAACTATTTCAAATTGTTTTACACTCAGGCTCTGACCCGTTTTCTGTTATTTCTTTCTCTCTTGTATATATATGTATGTATTACAAGTGCCCAATCACAGGGGCATCATGCATAGGTTCTTTGGATTTGACGTGCTGCAACTTAGGCCTGCCAATGGATTGGATTTTATCCGAATCCGAATTCGAATCCGATCCGTTTAAACGGATATGAATCATGCCTAAAATCCGATTATCCGATTACATGCTTATTAAATGGAACGGATTTGGATTCATATACTCCGATCCGTTAATAATCCGATCCGATTAATATTTTTAATATATATATATATATATATATATATATATATATATATATATATATATATATATATATATATATATATATATAATATTTTTAATCAATATATATTGTATTTAATAATATTTTAAATATATATTTTAAATATTTATTATAATAGTTATTTATTTCATTATGTGTTTTTTTGGAACATTTACAAAATAAATTTATGAAATAAGAGTTGAAAATAAAAATGTTTCAAACCAAGTTTAACATAAACGGATAATTGAATTCGATCCGAATCCGTTTAACATAAACGGATATGGATTTAGATTTTCCTGATCCGATCCGATTAATAAACGGATCGGATCCGAATACGTTTAACATAAACGGATATGAATTTGAATTTACCTGATCCGGTCCGAATCCGATCCGTTTACAGGCCTACTGCAGCTTGTGTGCGAGTTACAGGCCCTTACTTTAGACGGCCTCGTCATTGAATCTGTTCTTGCTTTAGTTCTGCTTAGTTAGAGCACGTGTCTCCTATTTTCCTATTCCGTTTGGAGCTGGGAGAGATTTATATTTATTTATATTTCCAGTATTCAGTACTCTGTGAGAGTTTAGTATTGTCAGGATGATTTCATTTATGGTTCCTAAACTTGGTTTGGTTTATCTAGATGGTTTAAATCCTTGTGTGTTAATTGACATCCTTAGCATTTATGTGATTCTTAAACTGTTGGTTATTAAAAAGGTTTTTGTATTGGAAATTAATAAAATAAAAATAAGACTTTAAATTTTTTTGACACTTAGCTTAATTATTTAGGATGTTTAAATTGGAAATATTTATTTTTCGACAGTGATGCTGAGAATGAACCAACCATTCACCTTGATTTTAATTTAATAAAGGATTGATCACCTGGTATTTAATTAGGCGGGGTGTCACAAAATATTTAGCCACTATGCCATCCATAAATTAAAAATAATAAATACAACACAAATTAACTAACTAAAGCCATCAAACTGTTCGACATAAATAATTACACAACATATGCTTGTGTGAATATGATAATAAAATTGCAATATCCTAATCAAAATCCATGCAGTGATTGTTTCCTTCCACTAAACAAGGCTTCAAAATGTTTCTTCTCCAACTAGGCCTGAAAATAAGACTTCAAGATATTCCAAATGATAAGTAACAAAGAACTTGAATCCCAAAATAACTTTGGAATGCATACGAAGCCAAAAATGGTATCAAAGTCCACGTAGTATGTAAGATGAACAAGGTTGAGATCTAACCCATAATCCGAATCCAACATGTCTCCTTTAATTATGATAATATATTTAAAATGTGTTAAAAGTATAGAAAATCATGAGAACGCTCTAAATTAGAAATTGTGGTATAGACCCCCTTTTTATTTTTTTATTTATGAAAATATATGTGAATGTATATGTGATAATAAAGAGAGTGAGATTAGTTATACAACGTAAAAATGGAATAATAACACGAAATAAAGTAGGATTAGTGATTAAAGAATATAAGAAAATGGAATTAGTGTTACTAATAAGAGACTAATATGCCTTGTATCTCGATGAATATCACATAACAAAAACCACCAATCGAAGTAATCACACAATTATAAAACATCAATAGAGTCCCTGAACATTTTTATGGTTGCCTCATATTGGCGGTATGTTATCAGTGTTGCAATCAAAATTTAAGAAGATCTACATAATGATATTTTGCAAAATGTGAGCGATAGGGAAGCAAGTGTAACAGAACTAAATATATGAGTAGAAAATACAAAAACATAAATAGATATGAGGGTTATTCCAATACATACGATACAAATAATATAATGTTTCGAAACTCAATCTTTGCCTAAATCAACTAAAATAATGGTTAAAATAGGATTTCCATCAAGAGTAGACTTGAATTCTTTGGGATCCTTAAATGAGTCTGCTTGAGCAGTCAAACCCTCTGGTGCATGCATAACAACAGAACAATTGTCATAATTTATGCACTTAGAGTAGAATACCTTCTTGACATTTTAAAAGGCACCAATAAATAACTCGTTGATCAAGAGACCTTTACTCTTCATCTTGAATAAATATACCATTACAAGTTTTGAAGGAGTATCAACTATACAGCCATTCGTAGTGTCCTCTTCATTCATCCAGTAATAATAGAAGATAATATTGAGAATGCTAGGTATTCAATGGATTGATTTCTATGCTAGGTTCCCACACAAAAATCAAATTTTTACCAAATTTTAACTTTGATTAAATTAGGTGTGCATACGAGATGTGTTCCAGTTTTCACTTATCAAACTAAGCATGTAATAAACACACAAAGATGAGGAAAAATCCCTAAAAAGGGCAAAACCATATAATCAGCACCATCGAATGATTTGACATACAATCGACTTATACAAACTAAGAAAGATGCGCAAAGTCTTCAAAACCTTCAATAATATATGACCCAGTCCAGATCCGTCTAAGGTAGAGGTCAACCCTCGGAATCCATCGATCAATCTTTCTTCTTCTTCTTCAGTAGTGAACCCTCGATTCACAAGTTAATCATAGAGTAAACTCCACAAGGTGTATGAATGGTATTTGAAACTAAGGTGATGATGTAATTGTGAATTAAAAAGTGATTTTGTGAAATCAAAAAGGAAAACCTTTGGACTATATACGTAGAAATTGTTTTATCCAAAGTCCCATGAAAAAAAAATGCTCAAAACAGATATTTATAAGGGTTTTACGAATTTCGAGGCAACGCAGGTCATTTGAACAAAATTGGACCTCGTTCAAACGAAAACTACAGTTTTTTTTCGAACGAGGTTACTTTTTGTTCTAACAATATCCTGATTTCATTTAAACGTCCATCTCATGTGCTTCCAATGACATTTCTCTACCAAGCAGAACCAACCTCGTTTGAAAGACGTTAGAAGTACATTCTAACGAGACCCTAATTCTCCTTAGAAGGAGACTTCTTCTCATTTGAACGAGGAAAAAAAATTATTTTAAAACCTTTTTACACAAATGCCTCGATTTTTCTAAAAGTAAC
The DNA here is from genome assembly GCA_949130495.1 of Sambucus nigra. Lineage (NCBI taxonomy): Eukaryota > Viridiplantae > Streptophyta > Magnoliopsida > Dipsacales > Adoxaceae > Sambucus > Sambucus nigra. The sequence continues at coordinate 1,553,790 of CASBWL010000058.1, forward strand.
ATCCCCACATATGATATATAAAATTTATGAACACCCATGTTTTATACCTTTATATCTTATAGGGGTGTCTTCGATCTTGGAGATGTCGAAGTTCGGTTCGATGAGTTGGTTTGTAAAAGGATACGCCAAAAATAAAATAAAGCCTAAGTTATGAGGAATTGTAAATATTTTCTCTTACAAATTTCTTTGAATTGTAGGTAATCTAGTTTCAGAATTTGTTGGACAATTCTATAATAGGTTAACACCCATGTCCTTTGGATTTTTATCACTGTTTCTAGCTACACAGGAAGACAAGGAAGAAATTGATATTCCGTTGGTTTGCATCAACAGTTTTTCCTCACACGGGTATGAGATGAAATCAAAACCATTAACATGGAATTTTTTAAACTCCTTCGTACGAAAACTAGGACCTTTGGCTAGGTGTGAAAGCCTTGAAGACACATCAACTTTCTTTAAAAGATGCATTTTGAATGCATTTGTATTAGGCCATATTTTGTAGCACATATAAATAACCGCAACAGAAGAGGTTACAAGTACCTCTTTTAACACTCATGCCCTAAAATCACTTCTCTCCTGGTTTTTGGCCATTTTTCACTCAAGCTTCCTAAACGTGTTCGTGAAATTGTAGAGTTTTAATGGTAATATAGAGAATATAAGTAATCAAAGAAAAATAATTGATATATGTAGTTACCTACTCTCTCCAATCATCAACTTCATCTTGGGATTCGAAGACATAACAAACTGCTTGTTTGTATTGTAGATTGGTGAGTCTCACCACTTTAGGGCTATTAAAAGGAAATTTATCCTCAAACTCATCAAGTTCTTCGATCACTCATTCTACATGAGGATTGAACCTCCTAAGCCCCTATTCTGAAATATGTTCTTGAGCGCATAACGATGATTGTACAATTATGTATTCTTCAACAATTGACCCTCTACTATACCAAATATTTTTAATATAGTCTTTGAAGATTTTCATTAATCGCTCGGAAGGATACATCCAACGATAACTGACCGGTCCACGCAATAAATCCTCATCGCATAAATGCATAAGCAAGTGGACGCTAATTTTAAAGAATACTGGAGGAGAATACTTCTCCAAGACACAAATCACCTCGGCTTAAGTGGATTTTGCAGTCCTAATGTGCATCGTGTTTACCATTTTTGCATATAGTAAGACGAAGCACAAACTGATCTATAAAATTTTCTTGCAAAGATCTTTTCGTTTAGAATAACAATGCCTAAACAGTAGAGGGATTAATTGGATGATGATGTGTTAGTCGTGAGACTTGCACTGTTTCAAATCATTTGTTTGGTAGCTTATTGAAAGGCCTACAATTATATAGTATGCTATGATACCATTTCTTAAAAACCAAATTCTATGAATATGGGTGATGGTTTTAAAAGACTGAAATTTTTAACACTTATTTCAAATTTATATTTTTCTCTTCTTAAAATAAAAATTTAATTCAAGTTCAAATTTATAGAGGAATTTTGTCAAATTAATGTTTTTTTTAAACTTAGAAAACCCAAATTAATTAAGAACCAATTAAACCCTATTTGTGATTAAATCAGTTTTATCTTGTTAAACCTAAGCATGAATCTAGGTGAGAATTTTCAAGATAAATTATACAACACAACGCCGCGATGTATGCATGATGGGAAAAACCTCAGATAACCCAGCCATAAGTCCACTAAGTACGAATTTACCGCAAGGATACGACATAATACTTACTCAACGACTCGACACCCTCGCAAGCCTTGACGCTCTTCGTTCGTTCCACCTCTATGCAGTGACAACGCATGATTCCATCTATGTCTCGGAGTCCACCGATGGGGCACTGCTACCGTCACGCATACGGAGTCCACCGTATGTACACCAACAAACATGGAATCCTACGTAAAAAAACTATCTTAATAATGTAGATAATGAAAAACCCGATGCCAACACTTGATCTCAAACATATCTTGTGTAGAAGCTTGGATCATAAAACAATTTGGGTGTAAACTTGGTTTTTGTTTAGAAAATTAAACCATAAATTGATAACAAAAACACAATTAAAATCTTCTAAAGGTTTCAGACTTTTAGATGTTGAAAAAGTTTTTGCAAAACCTGAACTCCCACACTACATAAATGGTTAGGAAAAAGTAGTGAGAAGTTATGGAGAAAAACTATTTTGTGTCAAAAACTGCTTTAATCATGCGAACGAAAAGCAATCTCGTTCGAACGACATAGTCATCCCATTTGAACGAGATAAGAACGAAACTTCTAACGAGAAATCAACACAAGCTGAAAAGGACTTCGTTAGATGTCATGTTCGGCTGACCACAAATCTCGTTCGAACGACCTGGGAAAAATTAAACTATTTTTCTTGAAAAAATATAATGTCATTTTAAAATAGTTTAACAAAAATATTAACACCCAATAATAAATTTCCAAGGCTCACATAAAATATGCGTTCATACTTGAGAGATCCTTGGAATGTTGATGACGAAACATGGCCTGAAACATGACATATGATGTGATCTATTTGACTTGGTCACTACGTCTTCAACAAAAATGTCATAGGCTTGAAAGGTCACAAATTTAACTTATATCCTATTACTCAAATAGTTTTGTCCGGATTTAAGAGAATACATACAAATTGACTCAATTTGAAGTTTGTACTTACGAACTCCCCCTCTGGCTATTCCGGGACAAGACCAAGAATAAAATCCTATGGGCCAGATCATCTAAAAGACTCAATCCCAACCTAAAAGAAAAAAAATATAAACACTTGACCGACACATATTCTGAGAAGCTTTGCATTAATAATTTAGTCGCATAGATGAAAACCTGCACAACGAAACACGCCATAAAATGCATAGGGAATATAACAAAATAAATTGCATAACTAAATCGTCCCCTTTTGTCTAACAGTTTCTACCTAAGAAAGGACGTATCCCCCTAAGTTAGATTTCCTCAAATGAAAAAAGTTAGATATCATTTCTTTCCCTTTTTCAGGAATAGAAAAATATTATTTGCCTAAAATAATTTATTTCTCCCCAATTTAAACATATTCTCAAGGGATAAGCATAAAGGAAAAACCAACTATATCATATAGTGATGTATAGTAATACAAGAACAACAAAGCAGCATGGCAACACTAGAACAATTAATCCTCATAAAGCCCAATAGGGACTAACTATGATGCGATATCAAAATGATACCAACTAGAATGTACTAAGAAAAACGTGGCATATCAATGAAAAATAACATCAAGATAGATATCGATATGAAATATTAGCATACAATGACTAGATGAAAAGGCAAAGACTCAAAGCAAAAAATATCATATATCTAAGCATTAAAGTATATCAATGAAGCATAAGCACACACATATATAGGTATAAAGACCACAAAAGGCACTAAACATGACAAACTTTCCAAACTCATATGGCATAAATGTTTCTAAACCAAATGTGGTAAACGGAATGAATGGGTATGAACTAGAGACAAAAGAGATATAAACCAATCACTTAAATATGTTCAAGGATTTCTATTTGATCGCAAAACTTTATCAACTAAGATTTAGCCTCATGTGACATAATAAGCACAACTAGGATTCATTGTGCAAATCCGTTGATCTTCAACTAAACACCCTCAAAAGATTAATATATTACATATTTTCTTTTCTTTTCTTTTCTTTTTTCTATTCTTTTTAAGTTATTTCTTTTGAATGATGAAACAAACTAAACTTTGTTGGCAAGTTTTCTATTTTTATTACCTTTAATCTTTTTATTAGGATCTTGCCAACGATGGCTTTCTCGTAAAGGAGATTTTCTCCTTTCGTAGCCCTTTCCTATGCACCATCTTTTCTTTTCTATACTATTCAAATAAATCTCGTGGGCAAGGGATCTTATATGCACAAATCCCCCATAGTTTAGATGACAAAATTGATGGGAGAACATCTCAATTAGCTTAATATAACATGCGAAGTTAATGTTCAAAAGAGCTCGTGCATGTGTGTGAGGAGGCATATGCAAAGAGAATCCATTAAGTAAATCAAAGTCAAACTATTCCATCCAAGCATGATAAAGAACAATTTAAGAGTTGAAATTCATAACTAAAAGTTCTAGCCACATGAAAGCGTGGAATGATATAGGATTCAAACACAAGGATATGCCACATAAAATATGTAAAACTAAAAACTCTTTTTGAGTTTTCAAATTTTTAAACAAATTTTAAAAATAAATACAACACAAAAGACTAATAAAATCTTTTTATATTTTTCAATAAGACTCAATAAATGAAAAAACACAATACAAAAGATACACTTGTCACGATTCTAGAAAAAAATGTATGATGAAGCATAAACTTCAATATGACTAACAAACACACAATTATCAAGAATATATCATGAAGCACAACTAGTGTATGTAAACAAAGCTAACACAATTAACCTTTAGATCTAGTATGGGAAGTATCATGTCCCAGCAAATGAAAATCGTAAAGTCTATCATGTAAAGCCTCAAAATCTGATCTCCTAACCGATATAGGTGTAACGTGACACTCTCAAGTTTTGGTGACCTTTGTGAATCTACCCTTGGACTTCCTTGGACCGTTTCTAAGATAAAAACAAAACATCCTAAGGTGACCCTTCCTACCACAATGTGTGCAAGTGAAAGCACGATGAGAAGTATTACCTAAGGGTTGACCTTTTCTAGTGTTCCCAGTTGATTATCTCAAAATCATGGTTTTGTCTTTATTAGCAGAAGCATTTTGAGTATCGAAATGAATACCACACTTGTTATTTTGATTTGGACGGTGCCTAAAATTTCATCTAACTACTCTGACCTACATTCCAAATCAAATTTAACCTGACTCGAGTCTGTCAATCTCTCTTTAATCTCCATAATTCTAGACTCAAGCAAACTCATAGTCTCTTCAAACTCAATAAGCTCTTTCCTAATAGACTCCATTAAACCTCGAAGACTATCTCTCTCACCTTCAACATACTCTAGATTCTATCGAAGAGTCCTCTCACATGCCTTAAGTTATTCAATTAAAACTTTCTTGTCATTACCTACGTCACATTATTTCATCCAAGCTTCCAACTTTAAGTTTGCCCTTTTTAATTTCAAATATTCCGCATACAACTCACAAAAGGCAACTTGGAGTTCATTCTCCTCCTCCTCCTCTTCTTCATTGTCACTCTCTTCTCCACTCTCTTTACCATCAAACACTTGGGATTCGTAAATAATGGCCTTGAAAGTAGCATGCAAAGAAATATCTTCATGGGAAGATTCGACATTAATGCTGAAATAACTAGGCAGGAACGCGGTGAGGTTGTGCTCAATGGGGAAATCGGGTCCCTCTTCTGGTTCATTATCGCTACGGGTGACATTGTAAGCAATGGATTTCTTTCCCTCCTTCCAAAGTTTAGTGGGACACTCGGCTGACCTGTAGCCATAACCCTCACAACCAAAACATCGATTCGACCTAACCCTCTTAAAATCATCATTATGATTTTTAGGGATTTTCTCGACTTTGTTATACTTATATTTTTCAAATTTTTTATAATAATTTTTAAGTTTCTCATTATTAAACTTAAGAATTTTTTTAAACTTCTTAGCAAACATAGCCATATCATCTGAGTCGATGTTAGACTCATAATTCAAAACATGTATCTCCTCCTTTCGGCCTTTCAAAGCTATGCTCTTATCCTTAATCTTTGCATCCTTGGAGGTAAACATATCAAGTTCACAGGTTTGTAACTCACCTACAATCTCTTCTAGTTTCGTACAGTCTAAAGTGCCTAAAGAATTCAAAACGGTCCTTTTAGGTTAAACCTATCGGGTAATGACCTCAAAATTTTCTTTATGACACGGTTGTCAGGTACCTTCTCTCCCAGTTAAAATATGAATTCATAATATCAGAAAATCTAGCACATGACTCATAAAAAGAATCATTTTCTAACATTTTAATGGTTTCAAACTGAGTTGCGAGGTTTTGAAGTTTGGAAGACTTACTAGAACTTGTACCTTCGTGGGTGAGGTTGAGAATGTCCCATGCATCCTTAGACATTTCACACATTATAGAACTCCTCCAGTGTGATCGCACTGAGCATTTAAACGTCAAGAATTAAAATTTCTAGCTTATGCTCATCCTCACTCCATCTTTTTACGGGTTTAGGAACACGAACTTCTCCTTGTAAACCCGTTGGTGGGGACTACCCTCCAACAACCAATTTCCAAACTTGCTCATCTAACGACTTAAGTGTTGACCTCATATGCGCTTTCCAGTACGCGTAGTTAAAAACATCAAAAACAGAAAACCTCAAAAATGATAAATTTTTCATACTTAAACCTAAAAGACCTAACATGATAAATTGTGTTCCGGATCTGATACCACTTGAAAGGCCTACAATTATATATTACACTCTAATACCAATTGTTAAAAACGAAATTTTATGAATATGGGGTGATGGTTCTGAAAGACTGAAATTTTTAACACTTCTTTCAAATTTAAAACTTTCACTTCTTAAAAAAATACTTCAATTCACGTTTAAATTTAAACAAAACAAACCAACACATGAATTTTGCCAAATTAAACTTTTTCTTAAACTTGCAAAACCCAAATGCACCAATTAAATCCTTTTCGTGATTGAACCAATCTCATCTTGTTAAACTTAAGCATGCATCTAGGTGAGAATTTGAAAGATAAGATGCACAACCACAACGCCGCAATGTATGAGGAAAATCCACAATGGAAAAAACCTCAGATGGTTCAGTCACAAGTCCACTAAGTACAGATTTACTATAAGGACACGACAGAAGACTTACTCAACGACTAGACACCCTCACAATCCTTGACGCTCTTCGTTCCTTCCACCTCTGCCTAGTGACAACGCATGAATCAACCTACGTCTTGGAGTGCACCAATGAAGCACTGCTACCATCACACATACGGATTCCACCGATGGGTCCTCGTAACTAACACTTGATTGCAAACATATACTATGTAGAAGCTTGTATCATAAAACAATTTGGGTGTAAACTTGGTTTTTTCTTTCAAAATTAAACCATAAATTTAGAACAAAAAAACACTTGAACTTTTCTAAAGGTTTCTCACTTTTAGATGTTGGAAAAGTCTATGCAAAAATTGAACTCCCGCACTACATAAATGGTTGGGAAAATGTAGTGGGAGGAAAACTGCTTTAAAAACTATTTTTTATCCAAAACTGCTCCATTCGTTAGAACGAAAACAATCTCGTTCGAATGACATAGCCATCTCATTCGAATGAGATAAGACCGAAAGTTCTAATACAAAATCAGCATAAGCCAAAAAAGACTTCATTAGATGTCTCGTTTAGACGACCACAAATATCATTCGAACGATATGGGAAAGTCATTCTAACGGCCAAGGAAAAATCAAACTATTTTTCTTGAAAAAATATAGAGTCATTTGAAAATAGCTTAACAAAAATATTAACGCATAATAATAAATTTCCAAGTCACACAAAATATGTGTTCATACTTGAGAGATCTTTAGAACTTTGATGACGAAACATGGCATGAAATGCAGAATAGGATGTGATCTCCTTGACTTGGACGCTACGTCTTCAACAAAAATGTCATTGGCTTGAATGGTTACAAATACAAGTTCTATCCTATGACTCAAATAGTTTTGTTCAGAATTAAGACAACACTTGCAAATTGACTCAATTGAAAATTTGTCCTTACACTTACAACCCTGCACAAATTACGAAAATAACCATTCATAGACTTTATATTGAACAACGTGTCTTGAAGGATATTTTTCTCACTAGTAGTCAAAGTGAAAGCACCCGCAAGTCAAATTTCTTCCAGTTGTAGGATCAATTTTTAACCATAATATTATTTTATTTTTATCTCTTTTAGACCACGATGCAGACTCTCTCTATTTTTGGAATGAGATCTACCCAGATATGTTCCTACAATATGTTTCACAAAACTCTTCTCCATGTTCATCACATCAATTACATGCCTTACACGATGCTCTGTCCAAGATGACAAGTCAAATAAGATTAACCATCTGAAAAATTCCTTCTTTTTACTAGGATCTTGCGAATCCTCCCTAGATTTACACTTCTGGCCTACTAAGTGAGGGTGTTTTCCTTCAAACTTATTTTTGAAGTCGCAACCTTCGCCTTCTCCTCGATTTGGTAACTGGAAAGTTGAGTAGGTGCCGTTATATGCTCTTAATCGACATGTAAGAAATTAAACTAGTTTTTCCTGAAACGGTGATTATTCGATAGAGATCTACGTTGACCTTCATAACTCATCTTCCCACTAGGATGCATCCAAGTGGATTCAGTTTCCTCCTCATCAAATGGGACATCCATAAGAATAATGAATATTACAATAAGATAAGGTCCTATAGGCTGGAAAGTCGTGAATCGCCCACATAACCATTGCTTGAAGTGTGATCTTTTCACCCTTGTGAGTGTTAAACGCCCGCACGCCTTCATCCCACAACTCTTTAAGTTATTTAATTAACAGGGCTAAGAAAATATCAACATCATTGCCCCCTTTTGTCCCGGGTATCAAAAACGATAATAAAGTGAACTATTTTCTCACGCACAGTGTTAGAGGGAGACTTAAAGGAATAATAAGAACTGACCAATAACTCTGATGACTGCTTAAATTATCGAAAGGGTCAAACTCTTCGGTTGATAATGCAAGACGGAAATTGTGTGGTTCTTTTGTAAATACAGGGTGTCGTGCATTTGAAAGCTACCAAATGAGTGAATCACCCAAATGACGAATGAGATTCCCACTCACCTCGGCTCGGGTGTGACATGTAGTTACCTCTGCTATCCATAGTATAATGATAAATATTTTTAATCGTGGCACGAGGGAAAAATACTTTAATTCCTTACGTGGAACTTGTGAGCAATCACGAAATTTTATTATACCGTCTTTCAGACTCTCACAAACCATATATCTTATCTCCTTTCCTACAAGACATTCATTCTTCATTTCATGTTTGTTATGGTACAATACGAAATCATAATTGCATGAATAAATATATTTTTACTTCAAACCTAAACCATTTAGGCTCTTTTTCATGCTCGAATGATTATCTGGTAATGTGTTCTCTTTCGAGAGAATGTATATACCTTTTTAATAGCTTTAAAACATGCTCTATGCGTCTGATTTCCATCCAATCAGTATTACTTTTTAAAACTTTATGAAATTTTGCATGCGATCGATTGGGCGGTAGCGTATGATTGATGTATAAAGGCCCGTGACATGAACTATGAATCCTTTCTTCTTCAACTTATTTGCAAGCTTATTTTTAATATCCATATATTTCGCGACATCACAATCAGGGTGACTGCTATCTTTACATAGTGTATTCATAATGGATGAATATTTTTTCAGCCTTTTCTAACAATGTCACCAATGACATTGCTCTCTTCGAATTATACATGCAAAATATATTCTCCACTGCCTCATCCTAGCATTCTAGAAAGGAAAACATAATACAATCGAACATGTACTCTTGCGAGAGATCAACTCCACAATTTGTAAAGAAATTAATTTTTTTCCTATTCCATTACTTATAAATATGAGTTCCATCTATATGACATGCACTAATGAAAGATGTTTTAGTGCGAGTAAATTGCAACCTATGATACACTTATTGAAAGTATTTACTAACGTCACTCATTTTTCCTGAAAAAATATGTAGAAGGGTGTGAATACGAGTTATAGAGGTAATGTCTCTAATTAATCGTAAACTAATAATAATTTTCCATCTGATCAATCATACACAACAAGTCCATTTTAAGTTCATTTTAATTTAATTAAACCTAAAATTATTATTTGACCACCATTTATGCAAGCCCTTTCACCAATTTGTGTTCACCCAAATAACAATCATTTTAGGAAGGGGTGAACATGACCACAACAAGTTAACCAAATGACTCTATCCCAAACATTAAATGTATATATGTGCGCGTGTGAGTTTATGGGCATGGTATGTGTGTATGGGTGAGTATATGTATATATATATGTGCCTTTATGTTTATGTGTGTGAATCTATGTGTGTAGTCGTTAAGCTAAACAATTAGTTAAAGGTCCCTTATGAAGAATTAACAAAGTGAGCATTTTAAGTATCCATCATCCGTATCCAACCTGATCATTCAACAAAAGAAATAACAACCATCAACCCAACAATCCAACATCAGTTTACCCCGTTATTGATACAAAAATTAGTCAGCTCGCGTGGACCAGTTATGATAAGACACGTGTCATCCAGCATGGCATAATTATATATACCTAGCAACTTAATTGCGCCGAGCTACATAGAATACCGAGTTACTCAGTATACCGAGCAACTGTCTGGGAAGACCAAACGACCAAGACAGATTTAATGAATATTCTTATTATGTACCGATACATATGCCTATCTAATAACGACGTATTGTCTATTCATATGGGCAGCCCAAGGGCTATAAATACCTTATAATACCCTCATAACGGGGTAAGCTATCATAAGCGAAGATAATCAAGATTAAGGCCAAACACCCAGCAATACAAAACAGTTGACGTAGGTAGGGGTGGAAATTTGGGCCAACGGGTCGTGTTTCAGGCCGACACGACACAACACGACAAGGTTTTTTCGGACACGAACACGACACGACACGACACGAATTCGTGTTTTTTTAGTTGACATGAACACGACCCAAATAAAAAATAACACAGCACAACAACCAGAATTTCTTAAATTCTAGGCCTAAAAAACACGATAACACGACACGACACATAATTAAGACACGAACACGACTTCATGTAAAAAAAATACGACACAAACACGACACGAACACGAAAGATCGTGTCAATTTCGGGTCAATTTCGTGTCGTTCCGTATCGTTTTTTCGTGTCGTTTCTAAAATTGCCACCCCTAGACGTAGGCCATTTCATTAAGGCTTAACCACTTTAAAAATTCCTTGTCTTATTTCTTATTTCATATTTATCTGTGATTAATTAATTAGATCAAATCTAGTTTTTTACATCAACAGATTGGCGTCGTCTATGGGAACGACTATACGTAGCATTTTTCACTAAAAACTCATTAGAAATGGCTGATATCCCAGAATCTAGCAATAGGAATAATGACGGGAACCCCCACACCCTTCTGCTCCTCTAAATACACAAGATCTCACTGGGATCCTAGTAAATCTAGCCAAGGGACAAACGGCCACGCAGGAAACCATGCGACTGTTCATTAAAACTGTCCAAAATGGAGGATCTACCCAATTAGGACAACGCAGCGTTCGTAGAAGCATGCGTCCACCATCCTCACGATCTAGACACACTGAAGTCCGTCGTGTCAAAAATTCAAATGATCCGTCCTATCACTCTGGCTTAACTTCACCTATGAGAATTTTGGATTCTCAAGAAGACGTTACTCTAATTCCAGAATGAACAAGCGCTCTGGAAAGGTTGAGCAGAGTCTCTCTGTTCGATCGTTTGGGCTCTAGGAGGAACATAAATCCTCCTCGAATTGCGTTGAGAAATTCTCAACAACCAAATGATTTAAGGCAAGGCTCAGTCCAGTCATATCCCAATTCCAGGCATGTAGCTCGTACAGAAAGATCCCAAGAGGAGAATTCTATGCGATCTGTTGCTCGTGCAAATATAAACAAATCAGAGGTTAGAAATGATGCTTGGAAAAGGATCTATTCAGAGACTAGAAGATAGATTAGGGGAAATGGTTATGGCCAAAAACCCTCTTCAAAGAACCTTTATCAAAGGATCTCCATTTGTGCAAGCAATTGTGGATTTCCTCACACCATCAAAATTCAAGGCTCCTATGGTCATGCCTAAATATGATGGCAAAATCGATCCTGTTCTCCACATAGAGCAGTATCAGGCTGCGACCGATATCTATCCAGTCCCAGAAAAAATGAGGTGCAGAGCATTCTCAGGAACCATTACTAGATCCGCTCAGATATGGTATAATAGCTTTCTTCGGAGAAAGATTGCAACCTTCCATCAACTGGCCGAGCTCTTTATAGGAAATTTCTATTTTGGTGCAAAGTCGGTGAAAAGGGTATCACATCTGTTGAGTGCTAGACAGAAGGCAGGACAAAGCACCAGGGACTATATCATCCGTTTTAACAACGAGAAACTGGAAGTCATTAATTATGAGGAGAAGACATCCATCATCGCTCTCATGAGTGGCCTTTTACTAGACAAGCACTACTACACCCTGGCCAAGGATCCCCCCAAATCTATACCCGAATTGATAGCCAAAGAAGACAAAATTATGAATGCTGAAGAAGCTATGGTTGCGAAGAAGAATGCAGAGGCAAAAGATAAACTAAAGATAAAGGTAAATCGGAGAGGAAAGACCACAAGCATAATGGTGGGAGCAGGCTGTCGAAAGGCAAAGAATTATTAGACCACATGAAGAGGTATGAAAATTATACTCCCTTAAAGGTGGATATAAACCACGTTCTGGAAGAGATCAAGAACAACGAGGAACTGAATTGGCCAGGAAAACTAAAGACAGCTCCTGAAAAAAGGGATAAATCCAAGTACTGCGAGTTCCATAAAGATCACAGTCACATGACCAAGCAGTGTATAGCTCTCCAAAATAAGATAGAGGCACTCATTAGATAAGGAAAGCTGAATAAGTATGTTGATCGCCAGAATGGTGGCAGGACCAATAACAGAGGTCCAAGTCTCCTTGTCGAACAAGAGATGATAAGAAAAGGGACCATGAAGATGACCCAGAATATGACCCCGATCTCCCAAAAAGGCCAAGACAACCTCAGGGTGAGATATTTTCAATTCGTTTTGGTTCATTCGATTGTAACATGATTACAGGTGGAGATGCCAGAGGGGGTGATCATACCGCTGAGAGAAAAGATTACCTCAATGAGGCACAAGCTTATTCCTATATACAGCGAATAAATCTAGCAGAAGAGGACCGCCCGAGGAAGGTTAACAAAGATAAGCTGGTAATTGGTTTTTACAAAAATTCTCTGGAAGGCGTTTTGTATCCTCGTGATGATCCTCTAGTGATCAAAATGAGAATGAAGGATGTAATCATCTCAAGAGTACGAGTGGATAATGGTAGCTCGACAGACATCATGTTTTACCCTTGCTTCGATAGTTTGAACTTAAAACTTGGATAGTTGGAGCCATATCACAGGCCCCTCATTGGGTTTTCTGGAGAAAAAGTTTTTTCGCTTGGGATGATCAAGTTAGACATGTTGATTAGTACCTAGCCTGCTTGCAGATCAGAAAAGGTATGATTATTTGTGATGGATAAAAACATCCAATCAGCCTACAATATAATCATGGGGAGAGTAGGTTTGAAGAAGTTTGAAGCAAACCCATCCACTGTACATCAGTGTTTAAAGTTCCTGACCAACTTTGGGGTTGGAATGATGAAGGGCGATCAAAAAGTAGCTCAAGAATGCTACTAAATGTGACACCCCACCTAATAAAATACCGGGTGATCAGTCCTATACCAAATTAAAACAGGAATCCTAGTTGGTTCATTCTTAGCATCACTGTCAAAAACTTTTTAAAACATACTAACAACCTAGTATTCCAAAAGTTGGTGCCAAATTTTAACTTTTTAATTAAACAAAACAGTACATGAGGAAATAAGTATAAACCATTCACATAACTGAATAAAACTCAACTGAATAATTAATTACACAACTTGCCGAATAAACTATCGGCCACCAAAGTGAAATAATCCAATACAAATATTCAACATCGGAATAAAACAAATCTGAAAACTGTACTAAGAAGACTGGGAGAAAAGCCCTAAATAAAACTGAAATTGATGCATAATTCCTACTACAGGAATAAATGAACGATGCGTCTAATCCAAACTTCTGCTAGCATCCACATATGTCGCAGCTCCGTATCCCTGGAATAGAATATCAATCCTGGCGTCCCTGTGGCTGGACACCTAAAAGGTTTTAAAAATAGTTTTATAGTAAGGGTTAGAACCGAAAATATTTTGAAAATATTTAGCAAGTGAATTAACTGCAGTAATTTAAAATGCATGAATGCGCTTCATAGTTAAGTTAGTGTCGCACTCCCTCGTGGACATTCTCACCCCTCCACTATTGTGCACACTTAACGGTTACCTTAACCCCCACCTATTTTTACTACCCTGTCCAACTAGTCCTGGTATAACCTCTCATTGCCATACTACTCTAACCCGGGTATAATGATTTTTGAATTATAAGTTATCTCACAATTAACTTAATTAATTCCTTCTTAAATAGTAGCATATAACCGTGTCACAAGTGATATAATGTAAATAAATCGCACACTGTATTATTACCCGCATATAATATTGAATACCATTATATACGTGCCTTTACTAAAACATCCACACATATAACATACGTATATCCATCCCTCCGAGTATACCCTCGCCGGATGATTCCCTCTAAAGTGTTATCTCACTAGGTGTGCTCACAAAACCTAGTTCCCCAAGTTGGAATCACTCACCAACTTGGCCCAAACTATAAACGTAGTGGAGGCGGTCATATTCCTTCCCTGAAAGTGAGATAAATCCCTCACCCATATACTGGACGCTATGACCTGGGGATATACTCGCCCTACTCCTCAAGCTAGGGGATTCACCCACATCGCCCAACCTCCCTTGATAGCACTAGAGTATATAAATTGAATAAATATCGAGTCACCGATATTTAATATCACACACAATATATACACGTATATATATATACTATCACTATACCGTATATATATAATATAAACCCCGGCTTTACCATGTATTCAAAATCCCGTACACTAGCTGTAATTTCCTGAGTCTGTGGCCCGACTCAACATAATTAATTTTTTCACTTATTAATTTATCATCTTCCCGAGTCTATGGTCCGACTCTAATATAATTAATTCACACTTCAATTAATATAATGCTTTCCTCGAGTCTATTGTCCGACTCTAATTAAATTAATTAACACACCCGTTAATTTAATACCTACTCGAGTCTATCGTCCGACTCTAATTAAATTAATTAACACACCTATTAATTTAATACCTTCCCGAGTCTAGCGTCCGACTCTAATTAAATTAATTAACACACATATTAATTTAATACCTCCCCGAGTCTATCGTCCGACTCTAATTAAATTAATTAACACACCTATTAATTTAATACCTCCCCGAGTCTATCGTCCGACTCTAATTAAATTAATTAACACACTTGTTAATTTAATACCTACCCGAATCTACAATCCGACTCTAATTAAATTAATTATTACACCTATTAATTTAATACCTACCCGAGTCTACAATCCGACTCTAATTAAATTAATTATAACACCTATTAATTTAATACCTACCCGAGTCTACAATCCGACTCTAATTAAATTAATTAACACCTCAATTAATTTGATTACTTGGCATCGCTGAACCATCCTACCCGGACTCGCTCACTTGGCCCATAACTTAATATTTATCGAGTCTATGTTCCAACTCTAAATTAATTACTCTCTCAATAATTAATTTAATACTTTTCCGAGTCTACCTTCCGACTCTACCTTCATTAATTAACACATTCATTAATTTAATAACTTGGTGTCACTCAACAATTATCCCCGGACTCGCTCACTTGGCCCACAACTTAATATTTCCCGAGTCTATGTTCCTATCACAAGGAAACACACAATAGGCATTCACAACCCAAGTAATCCTATAAAACAGTAGGTATTTACACAACCCAATTATTCATAGTTGGACGTAATATATTTCTCTCTAACATTCACCGTACTTGTTTGCTTTACGAATTTATTTCAGTTTTGTATTAATTCAAGTATTCACACAACTCTAAGGGTCCTAGTTACCCCTTGTTCTATCAATTCAGTAGTTACCCTTATTAACCCACTGACCTAACGAATTTAAGCTCGCTCACGCTTTTTCGTAATTATATTCTTATCATCTCGAATTAGAGTACATCACAATCAAGCCTATGAATCTCCACTTTAACTCTCTCATAAAATTAAAGTCCAACACTCAATCATAGACGTACTTCCATATCATTATTCCATCAATATATTTCATCAAGGTCCCAAACACTTCCCCAATAAAATTTTAGACATTTGAGGCTTAAAAAGAAAAATCTCAAATTTTCTGGCAGATTAAACACCCTCTAGTAAAATTTCGATTTCTCCCTCTACAGAACTCCGATTGACCTGATTCCAAGTTCATTGGATATCTAAGATAAATACCTTTCCATTAATGTATGGTTCACACTCTAATTCGAAGTAAAATTCAAATAGCACATGTTTAAAATCACGTCAAAATTCTGGCAGATTACTATGTTGACAGATCAAACACCCTATAGTAAAATATCGATTACTCCCTCTACAGAACTCCGATTGACCTGATTCCAAGTTCATTGGATAGCTAAGAGAAATACCTTTCCAGGAATATATGGTTCACACTCTAATTCGAAGTAAAACTCAAATCGCATACCTTTAAAGTTGTATCAAAAATTCAGGCAGATTGACCTCTTGTTTTCATCAAATAAACCCTAAGTCATTCAAGATTCATGTTCGTCATCCAAGAACTCATAAAGATTCCATGTTAATCATCAAAAATATTCAAATTTAATTTTATATTTACTTAGGGATATATAATACACGTATTTCTTACTTTGAATCTCAGCCAAGTATTCCATTAACAAAATCCCATTTTGTACCCATTTATCCCCAAAACGAATTTTAGTTTACACATCACTAAAATATGAATTGGATATCACCATTTACACATTACAGCAAGTTAATCACTTGCCTGGAATTGTTCGTAGAGTCTGATCCGTTGGTGTAGTCCCTTAATTTGGCTCCAACATCTCCAAATTGGCTCTTGATTTGCTTTCCCCCAAATTTCCTCTCAAACCCTAAGTTTAAAGTTGTGTTGACTGTCGTTCCCTAGTCTCTCAATTTGGTTAAAAACCCTTAATCCCGTTTTTGGCCATCTGGGCGTAATTAAAATGGCCCAACTCACCCATGTGGGCCCGGCTATGCCCAAAAATACCCCGAGACCCAATTACTACCCCCGGGTACTCTTTTCTGACTATCTCGACCCATTTGGACGTAACCGCACACTCGGAATTGCCATTCGAAATACTTTTTGACATATCCACATTTCGCCCCCAAAATGTGACACACATTAATTCAAATAATGAAACTTAAAGTCACCAATTATAATTAATTCGGCTCACTCAAATAAATTCTCCAACGCATGAATTTAATTTTCTCCAATTTAAATATTTTATCACTCCTAAAAATAATTAAATATTAAATCCTCAAAATTACGGGGTGTTACATACTCCTCCCCTTACAAAGGAATTTCGTCCTCGAAATTAAGATGAGCGTAATGTCCCAAGCTTCGCATATTACTCTCTAGTCATGTGCCTCTAAGCTAGCTATATCTATCCCATCCGCTTCTAACCATACGTTACACAAGTATGCATTTAAATTAACCAGGGCGGTCATACACCCTATACCCGTGCTTAACCACACGAAATTTGCCTTAATTAACCCGGGTGCCCATACACCCTATCCCCGCGCTTTACCGCACGAAAGTTACCCGACTATGCTAGTCGTAACCCGTAATATAACTTCGAACCCATAGTCATATCACACACACACACACACACACACACACACACACACACACACATATATATATATATATATATATATATATATACTTCCCGGGTACCCATCCCATGTACTAACGTCCAAACATCTCCCCACAAAATACTTGTCTCTCAACACAAAAGTATATGCGCTTACTCTCATGTTACCAAAGACGACATAAAGTACCGTGCCCTTACCATCACTAGTCCTTGTGCAAAAATAAACCTCGAGTTTTCTCTCTTTGCTCGAACATAAATCTAACCACCCTGATTCACTTTAGTAAACACCCCTACTTATCGGGATAAAATATGAGAACACAAGACCTCACTATGTGCCTATCGTACCACGCAATACAACACATGTATAGGCTATATGCCCTCTCAGGTAATACCTAGTACCAAACATATCCTGGTGTCGTGAACACCAAAACTTAACACCACTATCCACAATAGTTAAATTCCATCGCTATCTAGTCGTTATTTAGAAAATATTATCAACCCTACTCCCATAATTATCGAAAGTAGTAACTCCTCGCATAATTCAAACCTTCATTCAGTGTACACATCCACTCTCCCGTGAAGAACACCAAAAAAACTTCGCTACCCTACGAAAAGTTTATCCACATACTATGGCTGCTACAACCAACGCACCCACTAAGTTCGACTCACCTGCGAACTCTAGTGAAAAATAAGTCTTATATTATGACATCCTCTTTGTCACTCAAAAATCTACCCCATGCCCATAGGGTAAAAATAATTACCTCCATACTCTAGCTGTAATGGCTGATCCTCGGGTTCCAGAGCATCTTCTCCCTGCCCGAATGTGCCCATGACTTGATTTAGTGGTTGTACATCCATGACCTCGTCCTTTAGTTGACCCCTGCCTCGCTTAAGATAATCTCTCTTCATGTGTCTCGCTTCCCCCACAAATGAAACACCTTCTAATACATTCACCCTACCACTGGTCCCTTCCATGCCGACCTTGTTGGAATTCCTGGCCATCCTGCCGATAGCCTCCAGTTCTAAATCGTTTGGCGTGATTTCCCTGTCGGAATCCTGCCCCTGATCTCCCCATGTCTGCTGCTGGGATACCCCGCTGGTACTATTCCCTCCTGCTTTATCCGACTGGCTAGTTTCCAGTCTCTTCCTGCTTCCTTTCACGTGAAAGCGATATTTCTGACAGTGCCGGAGTGTTGCGTTAACGACATCAGTATAAGCTACTAATGCGAAATTACCAATTAAATGTTGTCTAATTCTCCAGACTAACCCATCCACAAACCTTTACTTTCTTTATCTCTTCATCGTTTACCTCATCCGGTACAAAATTTTCCAACGAGTAAATTCTTCCTCATAATCGGCCATAGAACGGTCCCCCTGGGTCACCTCTTTAAATGTTCTCCTCATTTCAGTCTCAATCGCTGGAGGAAAATACGTGCGATCGAACCGCACCCAAAACTTTGCAATAGCTAGTGTATCCCTTTCCTCAACTGTGGTGATCGACTCCCACCACTGTAGCGTTGCTCCCACTAAACTAAAAGTGTCTAGCATTTGCTTTCGCACCTCATCGCAATCTCCCATGCGTAGGTGACGCTGGATATCTCACTTCCACTGACACACTAGCACTATATCTGAACCTCCTCGAAACTCTGATGGATGCCCTTTTTGAAAAACCTCTCGTATTTGCTACCACCTCGACGCCCCCGGGTGGGACAGAACATCTGGTACCACTAACACTTATGGTTGATCTCGTGGCAAGTACCTCGACATTGCGATCATCGTCTCTTCAACTGCCTGCGCCACCAATTCAGTCACCTGCGCTGCCGAAATCATCTCTGGCAGTTGCTGCGGTAACTCTTGATCCCGACGAGCCTCTCTAGTCTCATCTCCCCCTGCTGCCCTAGTTGCTCTCTCTCTCCTGGGGGGCATCTGGAATGAGAATCGAATCGTATGAGTTCACACTCAAATAGGAAATGTGGCAGAAGGACGTAAATGCGCATATGTATAAGAATACAACAATCATATTATAGGGCTCTATATCAAAGATTGTTAAGCCGAAACGTGAAAAGCCGCACAGATCCTAAGGACACTAGAACCTGATGCTATGATACCATCTGTGACACCCCGCCTAATAAAATACTGGCTGATCAGTCCTATACCAAATTAAAACAGGAATCCAAGTTGGTTCATTCTTAGCATCCCTGTCGAAAACTTTTTAAAACATACTAACCTCCTAGTATTCCAAAAGCTGGTGCCAAATTTTAACTTTTTAATTAAACAAAACAGTACATGCGGAAATAAGTATAAACCATTCACATAACTGAATAAAACTCAATTGAATAATTAATTACACAACTTGCTGAATAAACTATCGGCCACCAAAGTGAAATAATCCAATACAAATATTCAACACCGGAATAAAACAAATCTGAAAACTGTACTGAGAAGACTGGACGACAAGCCCCAAATAAAACTGAAACTGATGCATAATTCCTACTCTTGGAATAAATGAACGATGCGTCTAATCCAAACTCCTGCTAGCATCCACATATGTCACAGCTCCGTATCCCTGGAATAGAATATCAATCCTGGCATCCCTGTGACTCGACACCTAAAAGGTTTTAAAAATAGTTTTATAGCAAGGGTTAGAACCGAAAATATTTTGAAAATATTTAGCAAGTGAATTAACAGAAGTAATTTAAAATGCATGAATGTGCTTCATAGTTAAGTTAGTGTCGCACTCCCTCGTGGACATTCTCACCCCTCCACTATTGTGCACACTTAACGGTTACCTTAACCCCCACCTAGTTGTACTACCCCGACCAACTAGTCCTAAAATAACCTCCCCTTGCCATACTACTCTAACCCGAGTATAATGATTTTTGAATTATAAGTTATCTCACAATTAACTTAATTAATTCCTTCTTAAATAGTAGCATATAACCGTGTCACAAGTTATATAAAGTAAATACATCACACACTGTATTATTACCCGCATATAATATTGAATACCATTATATACGTACCTTTACTAAAACATCCACACATATAACATACGTATATCCATCCCTCCGAGTATACCCTCGCCGGATGATTCCCTCTAAAGTGCTATCTCACTAGGTGTGCTCACAAAACCTAGTTCCCCAAGTTGGAATCGCTCACCAACTTGGCCCAAACTATAAACGTAGTGGAGGCGGTCATATTCCTTCCCTAAAAGTGAGATAAATCCCTCACCCATATACCGGACGCTATGACCTGGGGATATACTCGCTCTACTCCTCAAGCCAGGGGATTCACCCACATCGCACAACCTCCCTTGATAGCACTAGAGTATATAAATTGAATAAATATCTAGTCACTGATATTTAATATCACACACAATATATACACGTATATATATACTATCACTACACCGTATATATATAATATGAATTTCGGCTTTACCGTGTACTCAAAATCCCGTACACTAGCCAGTAATTTCCTAAGTCTGTGGCCCGACTCAACATAATTAATTTTCTCACTTAATAATTTATCATCTTCCCGAGTCTATGGTCCGACTCTAATATAATTAATTCACACCTCAATTAATATAATACTTTCCCCAAGTCTATGGTCTGACTCTAATTAAATTAATTAACACACCCGTTAATTTAATACCTACCCGAGTCTATCGTCCGACTCTAATTAAATTAATTAACACACCTATTAATTTAATACCTCCCCGAGTCTAGCGTCCGACTCTAATTAAATTAATTAACACACTTATTAATTTAATACCTACCCGAGTCTACAATCCGACTCTAATTAAATTAATTATCACACCTATTAATTTAATACCTACCCGAGTCTACAATCCGACTCTAATTAAATTAATTAACACACTTATTAATTTAATACCTACCCGAGTCTACAATCCGACTCTAATTAAATTAATTATCACACCTATTAATTTAATACATACCTGAGTCTATAATCCGACTCTAATTAAATTAATTAACACCTCAATTGATTTGATTACTTGGCATCGCCGAACCATCCTACCCGGACTCGCTCACTTGGCCCATAACTTAATATTTCTCGAGTCTATGTTCCGACTCTAAATTAATTACTCTCTCAATAATTAATTTAATACTTTTTCGAGTCTACCTTCCCACTCTACCTTTATTAATTAACACATTCATTAATTTAATAACTTGGTGTCACTCAACCATTATCCCCGGACTCGCTCACTTGGCCCATAACTTAATATTTCCCGAGTATATGTTCCTATCATAAGGAAACACACAATAGGCATTCACAACCCAAGTAATCCTATAAAACAGTAGGTATTTACACAACCCAATTATTAATACTTGTACGTAATATATTTCTCTCTAATATTCACCGTACTTGTTTCCTTTACGAATTTATTTCACTTTCGTATTAATTCAAGTATTCACACAACTCTAAGGGTCCTAGTTACCCCTTGTTATATCAATTCAGTAGTTACCCATATTAACCCACTTACCTAACGAATTTAAGCTTGCTCACGCTTTTCCGTAATTATATTCTTATCATCTCGAATTAGAGTACGCCACAATCAAGCCTATGAATCTCCACTTTAACTCTCTCATAAAATTAAAGTCCAATACTCTATCATAGACCTACTTCCATATAATTATTACATCAATATATTTCATCAAGGTCCCAAACACTTCCCCGATAAAATTTTAGACATTCGAGGCTTAAAAAGAAAAATCTCAAATTTTCTGGCAGATTAAACACCCTCTAGTAAAATTTCGATTTCTCCCTCTACAGAACTCCGATTGACCTGATTCCAAGTTCGTTGGATATCTAAGGGAAATACCTTTCCAGTAATGTATGGTTCACACTCTAATTCAAAGTAAAATTAAAATAGCACATGTTTAAAGTCACGTCAAAATTCTGGTAGATTACTATGTTGACAGATCAAACACCCTGTAGTAAAATGTCGATTACTCCCTCTACAGAGCTGCGATTGACCTAATTCCAAGTTCATTGGATAGCTAAGAGAAATACCTTTCCAGGCATGTATGGTTCACACTATAATTAGAAGTACAACTCAAATGGAATACCTTTAAAATTTTTTCAAAAATTCTAGCAGATTGACCTCTTGTGTTCATCAAATAAACCCTAAGTCATTCAAGATTCATGTTCTTCATCCAAGAACTCATAAAGATTCCATGTTAATCATCAAATATATTCAAATTTCATTTTATCTTTACTTAGGGATATATAATGCACCTATTTCTTACTTTGAATCTCAGCCAAGTATTCCATTAACAAAACCCCATTTTGTACCCATTTATCCCCAAAATGAATTTTAGTTTACACATCACTAAAATATGAATTGGATATCACCATTTACACATTACAGCAAGTTAACCACTTGCCTGGAATTGTTCGTAGAGTCTGATCCGTTGGTGTGATCCCTTAATTTGGCTCCAACATCCCCAAATTGGCTCTTGATTTGCTTTCCCCCAAATTTCCTCTCAAACCCTAGGTTTAGAGTTGTGTTGACTGTCGTTCCCTAGTCTTTCAATTTGGTTAAAAATCCTTAATCCCGTTTTTGGCTATCTGGGCCTAATTTAAATGGCCCAACTCACCCCATGTGGGTCCGGCTATGCCGAAAAATACCCCGAGACCCAATTACTACCCCCGGGTACTCTTTTTTTACTATCTCGACCCATCCGGACGCAACCGCGCACTCGGAATTGCCATCCGAAATACTTTTTGACATATCCACATTTCGACCCCAAAATGTGACACACATTAATTCAAACAATTAAACTTAAAGTCACCAATTATAATTAATTCGGCTCACTCAAATAAATTCTCCAACTCATGAATTTAAGTTTCTCCAATTTAAATATTTTATCACTCTAAAAAATAATTAAATATTAAATCCTCAAAATTACGGGGTGTTACACTACTCATCTGCCGAGCAAGAGGAATTAGAGGACGCCAGGAAGAAAACTACTACTTATCAAGTGGATGAATCTGATGAGTCTGAGATTGAAACCTTAGACCCTAGAAATGAAACAGAGCTCGTTAAAGGCCATGTCATGGAGGCAACGGAGAGAATTATTCTGGATGATAGGCGACCAGAAAGGACAACTTAGATTGGTGCTTCACTTGATCCGATATTGAAACAAGAGCTGGTGGCATTTCTGAAGCATAGAAAATAAGCATTCACGTGGAGTCATGAAGATATGCCGGGGATAGACCCAGCCTTCTTATGTCATGAGCTCAATGTCAACAAAGAGATCAAGCTAATAAAGTAAAGAAGAAGAGTCTTCAGTCCGAAGAAGAACCAGGATATTCAAGAGGAAGTAGAAAAGTTACAAAAGGCTTCTTTCATCAAAGACGTCAAATATCCTGATTGGTTGGCTAATGTGGTAATGGTAAAGAAGAAGAAGAACAAGTGGAGAATATGCGTGGACTTCACAGACCTTAATAAAGCTTGCCCAAAAGTTCATTTCCCTCTGCCCAGGATAGATCATCTAGTAGATGCCACTTCGGGGTATGAATTGTTGAGCTTCATGGATGCCTACTCCGCATAAAATCAAATTAAAATAAAGCCAGAAGACAGGGAGAGTACCTATTTCACTACCCCGTGAGGAACATATTGTTACAATGTTATGCCTTTTGGTCTTAAAAATGTAGGTGCAATATATCAGCGATTGATGAACAAGGTGTTTACAGAGAAAATTGGCAAAAATATAGAGGTGTACGTCGGCGACATGTTGACCAAAAGCAAGAAAACAGCTGACCATATAGATGATTTGAGCCAAAAATTTGACTAGTTGGAGAAGTACCAGATGAAGCTGAACCAGACCAAGTGCATTTTTGACGTACAAGAAGGCATGTTCCTCGGGTATATTGTAAATTAAAGAGGGATTGAAGAAAATTCTAATAAAATAAAAGCCTTGCTAGAATTACAATCCCCAACCACCAAGAAGGAAGTGCAAAGACTTACGGGGCGTGTTGCATCTATCAAAAGATTCGTCTCCCGAGCAACTGATAGATGTCTTTCGTTCTTTAAGGTGCTCAGAAAGACCTTTGAGTGGAACGAAGAATGTGAGAAGTCATTTTTAGAGTTTGAAACACCGTGTGATATCGATTCGATTCGCAAAGTAATAAGATGGCACACTTATTTAATTAGAGTCTATTAAAACAGCCCCTACACATGCATCTAACCAAGATAAATCATTCAAGCCATGCATGATAAAATAAAGATAAGCAATTGAGGAAAAAACCCCTTCCGGGTAAAAACCTTTTATAACACTTTGAAAAGTTAACAAGACCTTTGACTTACATACAATCCTGATAATCGCCCACAAGACTATACTGCACGGTGCCTTCAGAAAACCTTCAAAGATACGAGAGACAGCGAAAGTACCCTCTAGGTGTCGATTCGTCGTCTTCGGCTCGTCCACACGTAGAATGACTACGCTCGGTATCCACCGATCAAAGTATGGAGATACCTTCTCCACAGAGGCTAAACAAATACACAAGATGTGTTCTTGGGTTACCAAAAAGATTCACAAAGGTTTGGCAATTGTGTGAATCAAAACATGAGTCTTGGGACTCAAAAATATGAAGACTAGAGTAATTTGGACTCTCAAAAACGTCTTCTAAAGTCTTACAAAACAACCCCCCCGAAGTTGGTATTTATAGGAAAAACAGATGAAGAGTTCCGCTTTTTTAAAACTCTAAAAATCTTATCAGCGTACAGGTACACCGAACCCATTCTGGGGTACACCGAACCGGTTTGGTGGTACCATTCTGGTATGGGGTTAAAAAAAAGCATTCTTCAAGGAATTTTCTCCAACTTCAAAAGGTCATAACTTCTTCACCGTAGCTCGGATTGAGGTGCCGTTTCTTCCAGTATCTTCGTTGCGACGAGCTCTTCAACTTTAAAGTTGACCAGACCTCCGAACTATGGATGTGAAATTACAAAAATTCCCTTGAACTTCCCTATCAAGCCTTGTTTCACTGTTTTGACTTCCCTTGCGTTCCACTTGCTTTCTGTGCCTAAAATCAAGGAACGTGAAGTCGTTGAGGCAGATGTGGGACACATTAATGGAGATGTTGAATGCTTGATTCCCGAAATTCGGATTGAGGCCGTCGAGTGACATCTTGAGGTGACGTGCCAAATGTAGCGGCGTACGACATACATAAATGTAGCATGTTGGACATGAGAAAAATGTCCTTACAAATCTCCCCCTATGTCTATGCCGGTACATACATAAAAAATCCGAATTATCAAATATGAAATTGCCTATACAAATCTACCCTCCCATGAACCCAAAACTGGAAAAGGTACAAATTAATAGTCTTCATCGTTTGTTCTTCAAATCTTCAGGAATCTCAAATCTTTTCTCATCAGGGTGTGCAATTCAGAGATCATCAATGTAGTACCTACACACATGAGATAAAGAAAAAAATACCAAGTGACGTATCGAGTTTGAAATGAGATAAACATAGATACCAATATATGATAAGCATAAGTCAAATCTCAAAACTCCCCCAAAATTCAAACTCCCCCATAATATGATAATTCTTTCTCCCCCTTTTTATGATGTCCCCAAATAGACAAATAAGAAGAATGAATCAAACAAGCAAAATCGGGGTGTCACGGTATACAAAAAATACACTATTTTTTGATTTTTTCAAATTTTTCATACAAAGATAAGATACCAATGTGAACAAATATGATACAAAAATCACACCATGGATTTAGACTCAAACAACCAAGTCATGGAAACGAAATGAATGGGTGTGAACACATTCGATAGGTAAATCAACTCAATCAATCATATGTGCACGATGCATACGTGTACTCCTAACGAATGAACATCAAAGGTATCCTTAGGTGTAAAAATTTGTTGAATTTAGATGACATCTTCTTATGCGAATCAACAAATCAAAGTCAAAGTGATTTCCACACCAATAACGTCCAAAACTATGTAGCGCATTTTCAATAAATTCAAGGACGTGCAAACCCGTTTTATTTCTCCAACCAAACTCCCTCATATATATTTTCTTTTAGAGGTAATCTAAATTCTCAAACTTTGGAGAATTGGTGCAAAAACCTAAATGGCCCATAATTGGCATGAATTTCTTTTTATTGCCTTTCAATTTTTTCGGGCTCTTTTAAACCTCTTTGGACCCCGGATAATAAAATACCTCCATTTTTTAGGACCAATTTAACGGTGGCTTTTGCGCAAAGGATAGATAATTACCTTTCGCAGCCCCTCCCCGTTTTTAAATAAAGCACACAAACTCACAAAACGGTTCTTATATGCACAATTTCCTTATCAAAAAATTATCGCGCTTGATTCGTTTTAAGGACAGGATTGAAGTGAAAACACCCAACCAACATGTGATAAGACAAGCACAATAATCAAATAAATCCGTGCATGTGTGCAATAAAGGAAATATAAGTCAAACATGTAGGAAGTAACACTTAATTACATCTTAATGACTCCAAACATTATAAAGCACATGGATGAATTGACCTATTGTCTCAAAACACTATCAAATAGTCATATGAAAATAATGGAATGATGTTGTGACTTGGTCATCCAAAGTTTTTATCCATAAACGGTGCAAACAAAAAAAATCTTTTTGGATTTTCTCAAAATTTTAACAAACTAAAATCTTTTTGTATTTTTCAGAATTTTTCAAACAAAATATACAAAAATGATACATACTAGCAATAGGCAAACAATGTCATCATGAAAATCACCCTATGCTAGTAAACAAGTCAAACCTCAATCATTAGGTGCGGAGGGGTTTTCCAAAGGTGGTGACAGCTTATGAAAAACCTCCATCAATTCTTGTGAAGTTTTGACTAAAAACTTAACTTGCTCACCTAAATGTGCAAACTCTCTCATGTAGTCTCCGGGAGCATGTAAAGTATCATGTGTGGGTGCATGTGTGCCAGAAACACGTGTAGAAGCAAAACGTGACACATACCCCAACTTAAAGCAAAATTCCCTAAGGTGTCCTCTCCTCTTGCAATGAGAGCAAACATAAATAGGCCTAGGAACACCTCTCTCAAAAACACTAGGACGCACTTTCCTAATAGGAATGGGACGCCTAGGTGGGTTAGGGTGAGACATATGTGAAACTGTCACTAAAGTGGGAACCGGCTCGGGTGCTAATTGGGAAGAAGAAGCACCGTCATGACTTATTCCAAACTTCTCACCTTTACCCTTAAGAACCACCTTTTCAACCTTCTTAGGTGCGTTCTCAAACTTGACTTTGACCACCCTGGCACGTTCGAGATCACTCTCGAGTTGGGATACACGTGTCGTCAGACTAGACAACGTGCTGGTCAAATCACACTTCTCCTTTCTCAAAACCTCCTTCTCTTTCTCCAAATCTAAAACCCGAAGACCTAAATCCCTATTATACTTCTTTGTTTTCAAGGTCTCGGTGTACAAATCTCTAAAAGCTTTTTGGAGCTCACTTTCATCTCCATTTTCACTCTCACTTTCTCCCTCGCTTGAAGCGCTCAAACCATCACTATCACATTCGTGTGCACTATTGTGGGACAAGGTGGGTGTGCTCACACGACTAGAAAAAGCTATAAACTTCTCACCACTAGTCTCATCACCCTCACCTTCACTACTATCACTAAGTGTGGCGGGCATAGCAGTCTCTTTCCCCTTTCTCCTTATCCTAGTAGGACACTCTCTAGCTATGTGCCCTTTCCCTTCACACTCAAAGCACCTGATCTCATCCTCCTTATCACTATCTTTGGCCTCCTCTTTCTTTTTATTTTTCTCAAAAACATTCTTTTTATTGGAAGAATTATTTTTGTTCATGTTCAGAAATTTTTTAAAATTCTTCGCAAGCAAGGCCATATCATTAAAATTAAAATCTCCCTCAGAATCGGACTCACAAACTTTTTCTTTCTTTTTCTTAAAATGAGTCTTTAAAGCAATGCCATTATCCTTAGCCTTAATGGTTTTGGGAAACATATCAATCTCATAGGTTTGAAGATCTCCTACAAGTTCTTCCAACTTAAGTGATTTCAAATTTCCCAAAGAGTTCAAAACAGTGACTTTAGGAATAAAGCGTTTTGGGAGAGATCTCAAAATCTTTTTAACGACACGCGTGTTATCAATAACCTCACCCAAATTAAAACATGTGTTAACAATGTCCGACAAACGTGCATAAAAATCATCAAAGCATTCGGACTCAGACATGGTGATAGTCTCAAATTGGGTGGCCAAATTTTGTAATTTTGACTCTTTAACCGCGTTCGTACCCTCATGTGTCAATTTCAAAACATCCCAAGCCTCTTTAGACGTGGTGCACGTCATAATTCGGCAAAACTCATCAGGAGAGACGGCTCCAGAAATAGCACTCAGACCGCGGGAATTAAAATTGGACAATTTATAATCATCTTCAGTCCAGGCTGACACGGGTTTTAAAGAGGTGATGTTATTAACAGTGACCGTGGGAGGAGTCCAACCATTTTTGCAAAGCAACCAAACACGCTCGTCAATAGATTTTAAAATCGATTTCATACAAGCTTTCCAGTAGGCATAATTAGACCCATCAAAAATAGGCATCTGATTATATAAGTGCTCCATAGGAAAAATTGCGATTTTTTCAAAAACTGATTTTTCAAAAAAAAAATCAATATCACACGATTTTGTGGAAAATAGAAATACGCAATAAATTAGCGCAACCTGCTCTGATACCAATTTGAAACACCGTGTGATATCGATTCGATTCGCAAATTAATAAGATGGCACACTTATTTAATTAGAGTCTATTAAAACAGCCCCTACACATGCATCTAACCAAGATAAATCATTCAAGCCATGCATGATAAAATAAAGACAAGCAATTGAGGAAAAAACCCCTTCCGGGTAAAAACCTTTTATAACACTTTGAAAAGTTAACAAGACCTTTGACTTACATACAATCCTGATAATCTCCCACAAGACTATACTCCACGGTGCCTTCAGAAAACCTTCAAAGATACGAGAGACAGCGAAAGTACCCTCCAGGTGTCGGTTCGTCGTCTTCGGCTCGTCCACACGTAGAATGACTACGCTCGGTATCCACCGATCAAAGTATGGAGATACCTTCTCCACAGAGGCTAAACAAATACACAAGATGTGTTCTTGGGTTACCAAAAAGATTCACAAAGGTTTGGCAATTGTGTGAATCAAAACATGAGTCTTGGGACTCAAAAATATGAAGACTAGAGTAATTTGGACTCTCAAAAACGTCTTCTAAAGTCTTACAAAACAACCCCCCCGAAGTTGGTATTTATAGGAAAAACAGATGAAGAGTTCCGCTTTTTTAAAACTCTAA
The DNA here is from genome assembly GCA_949130495.1 of Sambucus nigra. NCBI lineage: Eukaryota > Viridiplantae > Streptophyta > Magnoliopsida > Dipsacales > Adoxaceae > Sambucus > Sambucus nigra. Next base: position 1,583,827 of record CASBWL010000058.1, read on the forward strand.
AAATCTTATCAGCGTACAGGTACACCGAACCCATTCTGGGGTACACCGAACCGGTTTGGTGGTACCATTCTGGTATGGGGTTAAAAAAAAGCATTCTTCAAGGAATTTTCTCCAACTTCAAAAGGTCATAACTTCTTCACCGTAGCTCGGATTGAGGTGCCGTTTCTTCCAGTATCTTCGTTGCGACGAGCTCTTCAACTTTAAAGTTGACCAGACCTCCGAACTATGGATGTGAAATTACGAAAATTCCCTTGAACTTCCCTATCAAGCCTTGTTTCACTGTTTTGACTTCCCTTGCGTTCCACTTGCATTCTGTGCCTAAAATCAAGGAACGTGAAGTCGTTGAGGCAGATGTGGGACACATTAATGGAGATGTTGAATGCTTGATTCCCGAAATTCGGATTGAGGCCGTCGAGTGACATCTTGAGGTGACGTGCCAAATGTAGCGGCGTACGACATACATAAATGTAGCATGTTGGACATGAGAAAAATGTCCTTACAAATCTCCCCCTATGTCTATGCCGGTACATACATAAAAAATCCGAATTATCAAATATGAAATTGCCTATACAAATCTACCCTCCCATGAACCCAAAACTGGAAAAGGTACAAATTAATAGTCTTCATCGTTTGTTCTTCAAATCTTCAGGAATCTCAAATCTTTTCTCATCAGGGTGTGCAATTCAGAGATCATCAATGTAGTACCTACACACATGAGATAAAGAAAAAAATACCAAGTGACGTATCGAGTTTGAAATGAGATAAACATAGATACCAATATATGATAAGCATAAGTCAAATCTCAAAACTCCCCCAAAATTCAAACTCCCCCATAATATGATAATTCTTTCTCCCCCTTTTTATGATGTCCCCAAATAGACAAATAAGAAGAATGAATCAAACAAGCAAAATCGGGGTGTCACGGTATACAAAAAATACACTATTTTTTGATTTTTTCAAATTTTTCATACAAAGATAAGATACCAATGTGAACAAATATGATACAAAAATCACACCATGGATTTAGACTCAAACAACCAAGTCATGGAAACGAAATGAATGGGTGTGAACACATTCGATAGGTAAATCAACTCAATCAATCATATGTGCACGATGCATACGTGTACTCCTAACGAATGAACATCAAAGGTATCCTTAGGTGTAAAAATTTGTTGAATTTAGATGACATCTTCTTATGCGAATCAACAAATCAAAGTCAAAGTGATTTCCACACCAATAACGTCCAAAACTATGTAGCGCATTTTCAATAAATTCAAGGACGTGCAAACCCGTTTTATTTCTCCAACCAAACTCCCTCATATATATTTTCTTTTAGAGGTAATCTAAATTCTCAAACTTTGGAGAATTGGTGCAAAAACCTAAATGGCCCATAATTGGCATGAATTTCTTTTTATTGCCTTTCAATTTTTTCGGGCTCTTTTAAACCTCTTTGGACCCCGGATAATAAAATACCTCCATTTTTTAGGACCAATTTAACGGTGGCTTTTGCGCAAAGGATAGATAATTACCTTTCGCAGCCCCTCCCCGTTTTTAAATAAAGCACACAAACTCACAAAACGGTTCTTATATGCACAATTTCCTTATCAAAAAATTATCGCGCTTGATTCGTTTTAAGGACAGGATTGAAGTGAAAACACCCAACCAACATGTGATAAGACAAGCACAATAATCAAATAAATCCGTGCATGTGTGCAATAAAGGAAATATAAGTCAAACATGTAGGAAGTAACACTTAATTACATCTTAATGACTCCAAACATTATAAAGCACATGGATGAATTGACCTATTGTCTCAAAACACTATCAAATAGTCATATGAAAATAATGGAATGATGTTGTGACTTGGTCATCCAAAGTTTTTATCCATAAACGGTGCAAACAAAAAAAATCTTTTTGGATTTTCTCAAAATTTTAACAAACTAAAATCTTTTTGTATTTTTCAGAATTTTTCAAACAAAATATACAAAAATGATACATACTAGCAATAGGCAAACAATGTCATCATGAAAATCACCCTATGCTAGTAAACAAGTCAAACCTCAATCATTAGGTGCGGAGGGGTTTTCCAAAGGTGGTGACAGCTTATGAAAAACCTCCATCAATTCTTGTGAAGTTTTGACTAAAAACTTAACTTGCTCACCTAAATGTGCAAACTCTCTCATGTAGTCTCCGGGAGCATGTAAAGTATCATGTGTGGGTGCATGTGTGCCAGAAACACGTGTAGAAGCAAAACGTGACACATACCCCAACTTAAAGCAAAATTCCCTAAGGTGTCCTCTCCTCTTGCAATGAGAGCAAACATAAATAGGCCTAGGAACACCTCTCTCAAAAACACTAGGACGCACTTTCCTAATAGGAATGGGACGCCTAGGTGGGTTAGGGTGAGACATATGTGAAACTGTCACTAAAGTGGGAACCGGCTCGGGTGCTAATTGGGAAGAAGAAGCACCGTCATGACTTATTCCAAACTTCTCACCTTTACCCTTAAGAACCACCTTTTCAACCTTCTTAGGTGCGTTCTCAAACTTGACTTTGACCACCCTGGCACGTTCGAGATCACTCTCGAGTTGGGATACACGTGTCGTCAGACTAGACAACGTGCTGGTCAAATCACACTTCTCCTTTCTCAAAACCTCCTTCTCTTTCTCCAAATCTAAAACCCGAAGACCTAAATCCCTATTATACTTCTTTGTTTTCAAGGTCTCGGTGTACAAATCTCTAAAAGCTTTTTGGAGCTCACTTTCATCTCCATTTTCACTCTCACTTTCTCCCTCGCTTGAAGCGCTCAAACCATCACTATCACATTCGTGTGCACTATTGTGGGACAAGGTGGGTGTGCTCACACGACTAGAAAAAGCTATAAACTTCTCACCACTAGTCTCATCACCCTCACCTTCACTACTATCACTAAGTGTGGCGGGCATAGCAGTCTCTTTCCCCTTTCTCCTTATCCTAGTAGGACACTCTCTAGCTATGTGCCCTTTCCCTTCACACTCAAAGCACCTGATCTCATCCTCCTTATCACTATCTTTGGCCTCCTCTTTCTTTTTATTTTTCTCAAAAACATTCTTTTTATTGGAAGAATTATTTTTGTTCATGTTCAGAAATTTTTTAAAATTCTTCGCAAGCAAGGCCATATCATTAAAATTAAAATCTCCCTCAGAATCGGACTCACAAACTTTTTCTTTCTTTTTCTTAAAATGAGTCTTTAAAGCAATGCCATTATCCTTAGCCTTAATGGTTTTGGGAAACATATCAATCTCATAGGTTTGAAGATCTCCTACAAGTTCTTCCAACTTAAGTGATTTCAAATTTCCCAAAGAGTTCAAAACAGTGACTTTAGGAATAAAGCGTTTTGGGAGAGATCTCAAAATCTTTTTAACGACACGCGTGTTATCAATAACCTCACCCAAATTAAAACATGTGTTAACAATGTCCGACAAACGTGCATAAAAATCATCAAAGCATTCGGACTCAGACATGGTGATAGTCTCAAATTGGGTGGCCAAATTTTGTAATTTTGACTCTTTAACCGCGTTCGTACCCTCATGTGTCAATTTCAAAACATCCCAAGCCTCTTTAGACGTGGTGCACGTCATAATTCGGCAAAACTCATCAGGAGAGACGGCTCCAGAAATAGCACTCAGACCGCGGGAATTAAAATTGGACAATTTATAATCATCTTCAGTCCAGGCTGACACGGGTTTTAAAGAGGTGATGTTATTAACAGTGACCGTGGGAGGAGTCCAACCATTTTTGCAAAGCAACCAAACACGCTCGTCAATAGATTTTAAAATCGATTTCATACAAGCTTTCCAGTAGGCATAATTAGACCCATCAAAAATAGGCATCTGATTATATAAGTGCTCCATAGGAAAAATTGCGATTTTTTCAAAAACTGATTTTTCAAAAAAAAATCAATATCACACGATTTTGTGGAAAATAGAAATACGCAATAAATTAGCGCAACCTGCTCTGATACCAATTTGAAACACCGTGTGATATCGATTCGATTCGCAAATTAATAAGATGGCACACTTATTTAATTAGAGTCTATTAAAACAGCCCCTACACATGCATCTAACCAAGATAAATCATTCAAGCCATGCATGATAAAATAAAGACAAGCAATTGAGGAAAAAACCCCTTCCGGGTAAAATCCTTTTATAACACTTTGAAAAGTTAACAAGACCTTTGACTTACATACAATCCTGATAATCTCCCACAAGACTATACTCCACGGTGCCTTCAGAAAACCTTCAAAGATACGAGAGACAGCGAAAGTACCCTCCAGGTGTCGGTTCGTCGTCTTCGGCTCGTCCACACGTAGAATGACTACGCTCGGTATCCACCGATCAAAGTATGGAGATACCTTCTCCACAGAGGCTAAACAAATACACAAGATGTGTTCTTGGGTTACCAAAAAGATTCACAAAGGTTTGGCAATTGTGTGAATCAAAACATGAGTCTTGGGACTCAAAAATATGAAGACTAGAGTAATTTGGACTCTCAAAAACGTCTTCTAAAGTCTTACAAAACAACCCCCCCGAAGTTGGTATTTATAGGAAAAACAGATGAAGAGTTCCGCTTTTTTAAAACTCTAAAAATCTTATCAGCGTACAGGTACACCGAACCCATTCTGGGGTACACCGAACCGGTTTGGTGGTACCATTCTGGTATGGGGTTAAAAAACAGCATTCTTCAAGGAATTTTCTCCAACTTCAAAAGGTCATAACTTCTTCATCGTAGCTCGGATTGAGGTGCCGTTTCTTCCAGTATCTTCGTTGCGACGAGATCTTCAACTTTCCAGTTGACCAGACCTCCGAACTATGGATGTGAAATTACGAAAATGCCCTTGAACTTCCCTATCAAGCCTTGTTTCACTGTTTTGACTTCCCTTGCGTTCCACTTGCATTATGTGCCTAAAATCAAGGAACGTGAAGTCGTTGAGGCAGATGTGGGACACATTAATGGAGATGTTGAATGCTTGATTCCCGGAATTCGGATTGAGGCCGTCAAGTGACATCTTGAGGTGACGTGCCAAATGTAGCGGCGTACGACATACATAAATGTAACATGTTGGACATGAGAAAAATGTCCTTACAGAGTTGAAGAGATACTTGGGAACACCTCCCCTATTGTCCAAACCAGTGGTGGGAGAAAAAATATATTTGTACTTAGCCGTTTCAGAAAGTGCAGTCAGTTAGGCTTTGATACGAATAGAAGGCGGAGTGCAAAAACCAGTTTACTACACGAGCAAGGAATTCAGGGGAGCAGAGATCAGGTATCCAAAACTGGAGAAGTTAGCATTGGCACTGATTGAGGCGAGCAGGAGGATGATACCATATTTTCAAGCCCATAAAATAGTGGTATACACTAACATGCCACTCAGACAAGCTCTCCATAAGCTGAAAAAGTCTGGAAGATTGATGTATTGGGGAGTGAAATTATGGGAGTATGACATTATCTACGAGCCAAGATCTTCTCAAAGGGCAAGCAGTGGCAGATTTCATCTTTGAATTTACCTACCCAGGTATCTCCAATCAATAGGGAGGTAGTGCAGAGGAACTCAAGGAGTTTGGAAGAACAACATAAATCATCCTCGATCAACTTCCAGCAGCAGAATTGCCAAAAGAGATGGCATCCGAGCAATCAGAGTCGTCTGGTATACAGCCAGAGTCGAGGGATGAAGAAAGGAAGGATAAGATATTCCATCAAGGGATTTTATCAGACCAAGGGTTTGATAATAATATTCCCATATAAAATTTATACGTTCATAGTTCTTCATGTGCAACAGGTTGCGGAGCTGGGATTATTCTTAGTAGTCCAGATGGAATAGACATAGAATATGCTCTGCATTTTCAATTCAAGTCTTCCAACAATGAAGCTGAGTATGAAGCAGTGATTGTGGGCCTTAATTTAGCTAAGTTATTGAATGCAGAGCAAGTTATGGTGTTCAGCGATTCACAATTAGTTGTAAATCAGATGCTCAGTCTTTACGCAGCAAAAGGGGAATTTATGTCGAGGTATTTAACTAAATCTATGGAAATTATATCCAATTTGGTAGCTGTCCATGTGATTAGAATACCAAGATTAGAGAATATAAGGGCAGATGCACTTGCTCGGTTAGCCCCAACTACACGCACCGAGCTATGAAGAACAATTCCCATTGAAATACTTACAAGAAGAAGTATTGATGAAGATTTAATAGTGAACTTTATTGCTTTGGATATGGGACCTTCTTGGATGGATCCCATGAGGACTTATATCGAAGAAGGTACTTTACCAGCCGATCAGCTTGCTTCCAAGAGTTTAAAGTTTAAGGCTGTCAGGTACGTCTTAAGCAATGGAGTTTTGTACAGTAGAAGTGTGATAGTTGGTCTATAAAGATGTGTTCATCCAGTAAAAGCCAAAGATCTAATGGAGGAAATTCATGAAGGATCTTATGGAGCTCATGTAGCAGGTAGAACTCTTTTATAGAGAATAAATACGCATGGGTACTATTGGCCAACAATGCGCACTGATTGCACAGCTTACGCCAAGAAATGCGACAAGGGCCAATGATTTTCTACCATACGAAGAACTCCTCAGGAATTATTAACACCAATCACTTCACCTTGGCCATTTTCTATGTGGGAAATAGACTTAATGGGGCCTCTACCAATTATAAGAGGGAGATTCCAATATTTGGTGGTAGCAGTTGATTACTTTACCAAATTGGTGGAAGCTAAACCTCTCATTGATATGGCTTATGAAAGGGCCTATCAATTCATCTGGGAGAATATTATTTACAGATATGGTATGCTGCATGCTTTTATCACAGATTATGGTACCCAATTCGACAATGATGAGTTTGTCGCGTATTGTCTATAGTCCAACGTTAAAAAAATCCATTCTGCTTCGGGTCATCCCCAAAGTAACGGACAAATAGAGGTGACGAGTAGAACTCTACTTAATGAGTTGAAGAAAAGATTGGATGAATATAAATGGAATTGGATCAACGAGCTGCATTCATTATTATGGGCTTACCGAACAACGCCCCAAATAGCAACACGGGAGTCCCCTTACATATTGCCTTTTGGAAGTGAAGCAGTTATACCCGCTGAATTAGGATTACCTACTCATAGGGTGCTTAATTTGTATTCTCCGGTAAGTTATTTGATGAGACGCTTAGACTTGGATATGCTCGAAGAAGTTAGAGAAGAAGCAACAATCTGTAATGCAGCTTATCTGTAAAGAACTTCTATGTTCTATAATAAAAGGGTTAAGAAGTGTGATCTTAAGGAAGGAGATTACATGCTCAAAAAAGTAATTCAAAAGAAAAATAAGTTGGAGGCCAACTGGCATGGGCCCTATCGTGTGACAACTATTATTCGACCTGGCACCTACAGAATAAAAACTCTAGAAGGGGAAGAATTCAAGAATCCTTGGAATGAACAGCACCTGAGAAAGTGTTACCAGTCATGTAACTGTACCTATACCCCATTGTTTCAGTATGAATGAAAATATGGATTTCCTGATGTTCGTTTGTGTTATTTTTTTCGGAGTACGAGTGCTACACATTAACTTAACTCAGTAACAACACAATTTTTTTCTCTCTCAACAAAGTTGGTCGGCATCAGCAGTCACCAACTACAAGTTAGTCGACATCAACACAACCAATAATGTTAGTACAACAATCGAGCAAGGCAATGCCTATTTGATTATGGGTGACCCAAGTGGCATCTAAACTAGGAAAACAAATGGGTAAAATATCCACTGCCTAGGCACCAGGGCAATTATTTACCTAAACTGATTGCTATAACTAAGCAGGAACATGGGATAAAAATAATTCCATTACTTAGGTACTTATGGGTGATAAGTCACTACAACTAGGCAAACATATAGGACAAGTTCAATTGTCTAGGCAACCAAATTAATAGAGGATAAATTATCCATTCATATATATATACTTAGTGACTGGTAAGTACAATGCTATTATAGATGATCTCATAAAGATTGATAAGAAAAACATCATACAATTATTTTATTTCCAAGGAAACAATGTTACAAAAATATGATTTTTCTTCATTACACAATAACTAATGAAATATAAATAGCCTATCCTGCTGGTTTCTTTCCTTCAGATTTAGGTACAGGATCCATTCCAGTTGGAGGATCATCTAAAGCAAAAGAAAAATTGATAAAGTTCAAATCACGTAGCATTCCGGTATTGCTCACACTTGGTCGGTCCAGTAAATGTGGAGGTCGGGATATCTCAAAATCTTCGTGCAGATTCTAGTCACCAAGGTATTTGGAAATCAAACACTGAGGAATAGATCTAACTGGAATCCAGCTAACGTCTAGTTTGAAAGGAGGTACAGATCAAGTAATCCGGGGTCATACCAATCCCATAACTCATTTCCATCCTCAACCTTCATCACAGTTAGTGCATTCAACCATCCCTATTTGTATCCATCATTATTTGATTGATTCAACCTGGCATCAAGATGACACAAAGCTTCATTTTATCCCCCCATCCAAAACTCTCTGGGCTGCTTGTGGAATTGATAAGTCAGTCTTTTAACGTGCTGATGAAGCCTTTTCACCAAACTTTCTTTGTTCTCCAATGCAGAACTCTGATTGGAAAATTGATCAGTAAGAGTTTGAATTTTTTAGGACATCTCAACTAAAGCTTGATTTTTTGCCTTCAGTTGAGCAACCTGGTTTTCTAAAGCCTATTGAGTCATAATCTCTTCAACGCTGCTCCGACCAGCACTTGTTCTACCTCGAGAATAAGATGTAGGTCGGGCTCTTTTTAAAGCTTTTAACTCTTCTCTTAATAAAGCATTTTCAGTCTCCAGAAAGGAAAAACCTTCATCATTGACTAGGGCCAGAGCTACAGAAGAAGAAGCAAATTTGAGTTGTCTCAACTCTTCTTTCAAAGAATTATTTTCCTCCTCCATCAACTTGGCAATATTTTTGTGATATTCAACCTCAAGCTTTAGCACGCTCTCTCTTTTATTATGGGTTGAGATAAATTTGTCACAGCCCCGATCAACGCTCAACTGTTTGTACTTTTTGTCACAACCTTCATGCAAAAGAGCAGTGGTTTTCTTGTGTTGAAGTTAGAGTTTTTCAATCATTTTTTGAAGGTCTTCAATCATCTCATAGTAAGCCACGTTATTCTCTATAGCTCGATCAAGTAAATACTTTAAATATTAGTAGGCATCAATTGCTCACTCAGAGGCATCAGACCTAAGAATATTAATTATTTGTGTTTCAGAGAAGTCTGCACGACTAGCTTTGAAGTAATCAGTACACTTATTTATCAACTCTGTATCATGAGCTGACAATAATTCCATCCTGGTAATAAACTAGCAAGGCAAAGTAAAAACAGATCAATAAATAGCATAGTTGCAAAGGTAAAGCTGAGAATAAATAACAAAGTCCATTTTATTGATCATTACAAGAAGAGGGTAAAACCAAAGGTATAAAGCAAAAGGGAAAAAAATAAAATCAATAAATGGCCGAACAACTTTACACCTTCTCCTTATTCCCTATAACATCCTCAACTGATGTTAATGAAGAAGTTGGCTACTCGATGGGCAGTGGGAGTTACTCGGTAGAAGTTTTTACCTACTGAACTTGCTCGGAGGACTGAGGCATACTGGCAGTAAGTGTTTATTTTACTATCAACAAAGAAGATTAATCAGACCCAGCTTTATCTTCTTCTTCTTCTTCAATAGCAGGAGGAGGGCCATACATATGTCTTTGAAATAGTTCAGAGTCTTCAACAACATCCAACTCCTTCAACACTGCAACCCATCCATCCCTAAAGAACTTCAAACTTGCATACTCCATTTGGGTAGAGGCATCGATTATAACTTTGTTCCACACCTTGTCCCATCCAGAGCTAAAGGATTTCTTCACAATAACTTTTCTCTTCTCCCTCTCCAAAGAAGTGTTTTCCCTAAGAAGCTCTTCAACAGATTATACTTTCTGTTCAAGATCTTTTTACACCGTTCAACCTCTTTAAGCTTACCCTCAGCTTCCTCCTTGCTGGAAATGGACATATTTAATTTCTCCTTTGCCTCCTTGGAGGCATTCACAGCCTCTCGTGCAACATTCACAGATGCCTGTCGAGCTAGATCAACCTCTTTGGCAGCTTCCACAGCTTTTTCTTGAGCTGTCGCAGCAGATCTGATTTTATTTTTCCAAGCAGCTTTGTCACCCTCATACTTCTGTCGGGATTCCTCCATAGATTTTGAAAAACCATCAAGGGCTTCTTTTACTCGACTGGAAGAAATTATAGCTTTGATAGCTTCATTCTTCTTCGGGATACACCAAAAAGTGCAAGATGAAAAGAAGCCCAAATCAGAAAATGAATGTTGTATGAAGAATCAAAATGACAAGTATAATAACACTTACTGATGCAAGATGTTGGGATGCTAGGTCAGTGACCTTCTCCCGAGGAGTAGAAGTCTAAGTAGCTCGGTAATCAAGAAGAGTTCCAAACCTGATCAATTTCTTGCCCAAGCCTAAAGAAATGAGAGATGGAGAACTAATTCTCAAAGAAGGTGCCTCAACCTCAGAAGGTTAAGTAGTAGCATTCATGGTCTTCTCAGCAAGACCCCTTCTCAATCGTTTTATAGGAGCAGCTTCAATCAAAGGTGTTATATCTTCTCGAACAACAGCAACCCCTTAAATCAAAGGTACTACATCTTTTAGAGCAACTGGGGGCTTCTTGCTGACTTCCTTTATAGTTGTGACTACTCCCCCAGATGGAGCAACATTATTTTTCTTGGTCCCCTCAGCTGGGACATCCTCTTTTCTGTTTTTTTCCCCATCATCACCAGGGGCAACTTTGGCAAAGAGATCAGACATTCTCCTCTTCTTCATCATCAGGTCAGCAATAGAAGTGCCAAATAAGAGGAAGACTCTTCAACAATTGAAGAAGATTTTGGAGCCTTCTCAAGATCAATCACCAAAGGAGGAGCAAGAGGCCTAGCAATAAAAGAAGAAGTGGTGTTCTTGTATCACAGCAAATAGGAGGTAGACCTCACGTGTTCCTCAGCTATTGCTTGATGCAACCCCCAGATAAATTTCAAATCTTTTATATTAATATCACTTTCTTTTGGGGATTTTCTCTTGCTGTCAACTGCAACATAAAAAATAAAGATCAGTGACACATTTTATCAAACAAAAGCAGAGTTAAATTGAAAAACAAAATAACCTATCCCATTGCCATAAAGTGAACATCTGGGACTTTGGTACACGTCTTTCCCTTTTACTGGGAGGTGTTGCCAATTTTTCATCACAACCCCATGTTCAAAATAATCCTATTATCATCAAGGAGATTGACCACTAAAGCTCTGTTAGAAAACGTTGCTTTTAAATAAAAGGTGGTGTCGCTGGTAACCAACTTATAACAGTACATAATTTCAGGAATCCCTAGACGAGTTCCATGAATATGATCCAATCTATATACGCCATTAACTACCCTCCATGTATTTGGAACTACTCTTGTAGGAGTAATATCAAAATATTGGAAAAATTCCAAACACAAGGGATTAGGCGGGAAGGAAAAATCACATTCGACCACAAAAATAGAAGGAAACCAATGTCCCTCAGCTAGAGAAAATAAATCAGAAGGGTAAGAAGGTTCTTCCAGAATAACCCAATAAGGAATCCCAAAATCGGCCCTAAACTTATCCAATGATTCGATAAAGTAAACTATGATGGCTAAAACAAAGAAAAAAGAAAGAAAGAAGAAGTTCTTATAGAAAAATTAAGAAATTAGCTAAGGCAGATGACAGAGAAGACGATCGTAAGAAGAAAAGTGAGAAGACGAAGAGTTTGGTAATCTAGATGGCAAAACGTAGAAGATAATCTTCTTTTACCGCCTTTATATACGCTTCTTTGGAAAACAGGAAAAGTAATAATCACAGATGACGACGATTGCGTTTTCTGGCGGCTAAAGACACAAGTACCCAAGCGTTCGCCAAAAATTTAAAATATTTGCAAGTTTTCCACTTTGCGCTCAAAACTATTATGCTGGGAAGAAAAATTTCACAAGTATCGAAGGTCTGTAACCAAACAAGACATGGGAAACATGCCCGAGCAACTTTTGGGCATAATATTTCACGCTTTCGCATCCAATCTCAACTACGAAACATTGGGGGCTTCTGTTGATACAAAAATTAGTCAGTTGATGTGGACCAGTTATGATAAGACACGTGTCGTCCAGCATGGCATAATTATATATACCGAGGAACTTAACGCGCTGAGCTATATGAAATACCGAGCTACTCAGTATACCGAGCAACTGTTTGGGAAGACCAAACGACCAAGACAGATTCAATGAATATTCTTATTATGTATCGATACATATGCCTATCTAATAACGACATATTGTCTATTCATATGGGTAGCCCAAGGGCTATAAATACATTGTAATACCCTCATAACGGGGGTAAGCTATCATACGGGAAGATAATCAAGATTAAGACAAAACACCCAATAATACAAAACAGTGGACGTAGGCCATTTCATTAAGGCTGAACCACTTTAAAAATCCCTCGTCTTATTTCTTATTTCATATTTATCTGTGATTAATTAATTAGATCAAATCTATTTTTTTACATCAACACCCGTACTCCTTCTAAATCATCTACTTGATTGATTACCTTAAGGAATAAAGTGCCTTATATAATTAGACCATTTATCAATTCCAAGAACATAATTTAACAAGAACACGATATCAAATTTCCAAGAACATAATTCCAAGAACATAACTTATCAAGAACATAATTCTAAGTACATAAATCCAAGAACGTACTATCATGGGGTATTCAAATATTAAAATTTCTCATGGTAATAAATTTTCATTTTCATACTTAGAGCTTCATCAATCAAGTATTTGGTATCAAGGGTATTACTCATGGAGTTATAGAAATAACTATACCTAACATGAACTTTCTAATTTTTTAATTAACCTTTTAATTATATCTCAATTACTCAACATATATTCCATTTATCATAAATCCAAAAACAAATTTAAAACCTTAATAAGTAAATTATACATAAAGGGTTGTCATATACAATTTCTAATAATAAATAGAGCCATATTCCAATATAAAACATGTGATAATAATCAAACACACACATATATATTTGAAAATTTATTATTTACATAAATAAGGATTTCCATATTTAAAAATTTTATGTTTGGCCGTGTATATATAATACTTTTAACTAACTTTAGGGTTTTTTTAAAAATTATTTTTCATGTGTTTCAAACTTCGACTCAATTTGAGTTTATTATATTTGATGAAATATTTAAAAAAATATTTTTCGCTATAAACAATTTTGTGCATTTCAAACATCGACTGAATTTGAGCTCCAAACAAATTAGTGCATATATATATATATATATATATATATACACATATACATACATTGAAACACACACACTGAAAGATACACACACACACTGAAATGCATATACACATACACACACATATATATAGAGAGAGAGTGAGATAGATGTACCACTGTATGTCGATAGAGAGAGAGAGAGAGAGAGAGAGAGAGAGAGAGAGAGAGAGAAAGAGAAGGGACTGGTGGAGGTCATTGGTGGAGAGAGGTAGATAAGTTGAGATGGAGAGTGGAGTGAGGGAGAGCAGGAGTTTGAGAGAGAAGTGTACCAATTTATAGATTTAAAATGGTCACAGTTCCAAAACGTGACTCGTACTATGACCAATGGAACAGTGAAACTTGGTCACGATTTTAGACCGTGACCCCTATTGGGACCAATTAAATATTGAGAAATGATCACGATTATGGATCTTGACCAACTAAAGGTGATGATTTTAAATTAAGGTTGGGGGGTCACGGTTCGAAATCGTGACTATAATTCACTAGTATTGGTCATGGGTTGGTCACGGTCCACAATCGTGACCATCAAGGCGATAATTTTAGTGACAAAATTTAACGTCTAAAGGGTCACAGATTAGCCATGATTTGGAACCGTGACCACTATTGTCACAGTACAAAATCGTGACCAATCACTTGTTGGTGTCACTCTTTGGTTTGGTTATGTGGTTGGTTACGAGTTTTGATTGTGGGTCACGATTTTCGACCGTGACAAACTGGTCAGGGCTCTGGACTGTGACAAATTGACCGTGACAATCTTCCTATTTTTGTGTAGTGTTTTATGTTGCTTTGTTAATTTTTTGGTGGCCACGTGAGAGATTTTGTGAGCTATTTTTTAAGTATCCTATTTATTACTCTATTTATGCCTTGATTTGATTTTTTGTTAGTTCGTAGTTGTTAATGTTATTATTGATTTGGTGAAAAATGTCTGACGTAAAAATCACATGACATGATAAAATCATGTTCCGCCTCACAAAAATTTAGGACAAAAGTATTTAATGGTAAAAAAAATTCATCGCAAGGCATATCATGCTAAAGAAATAATTAATTGGATTCTTGGGAAGATCCCAACACTAAAGGGATCCAATTCAATATTTAATCAGTGGTTTATTACAAATTGTACTTTTATTGAATTGATGTTTAACTGATGGAGTCAAATGTTTATGAGGTTTTTCATTATTAAGAGTATATTCCTCACCTATGGAAGGCTACAAAATCTATGTCACATAATAAGATCCGGGTATTTGAACTGTATAAGGAGATTTTAAATGTACTTCAAGTCAATGATTCAGTATTGTCTTAGTATAGTTATTCGATTCAGAGATAGGAGGAATATACTTCATATCGTCCATTAGCAGTTAGAGAGGGTCTTAGCTCAAAGATGAAGCATCCTTTTGTGAGACTCCATAAAATCCATAAATAGATTGATCAGGTCTAATACAAAAATCGCGAGAGTCTGAATATGATTATTAATATTTTGAACATAACAAAATAACTAAAAGGATATAAGTAGATAAAACAATAGATAATAAAATGTTGAATAAAGTAAAACATAGTTGATACCATCTAATTAATAATAAAAATAAACTAAAATTTTGGAATATAATAATATCAAAAGTACAATATCCAAATCAGAATCAATACTCCAATAATAATAATGTAACTCGCTCAAATTCTTGACTCGAGAAATAAAAAATAATACAACTGACTGATAATTAAAAGTAAATGAATATAGAATTGTAAAGGAGAGACAATGCTTGACACCTACACCCTAGGAATGATAATTGGAATGTTTCAAGAGAACTCCTCCAACGAATAACTCAATTCTATAGTAGAAACGAAAGCCTAAGACCTGTAGAAAAATAATTCAATAACGAGGTTTAAACCTAACAAGTCTACAGTGTTTTAAAGATATAACTATATTTGTACCACAATAATAATAATAACAAATATTCCTCCCATTTTAAGTTGATTTTAAGTTACTTAAGTCGCCCAATCAAAACAACATAAATAAGCATGCGTTTATACTCCGAAGCCATACGATACCCATGTGATATACTTTCATTTTTTAAGTAAGTACTCATTACTTTAACAATATTAAGTGCGTCTACTTTGTTAAGAATCTTGTACTCTATGATAATCTCTTACATTAACTTAATTCGCTTGCTAAACATTATTCTCCTAGATTACGATCAAATTATGATTATAAAAGAATATATCTAATGTATCAGTCTTTAACGTTCTCAAGTCACAATTCATGATATATGTCTCTAATATATCTTATCGTATTATTCTTGAGTCATAATCTCGAGTGTATAATTCTCTAGTATAAATATAACTAGTATATAATCATCTCAAAGTAAAACGATACATAATCACATAATCTAAATTGTATGTGAGTATTCTCAACTCACATCTATTCATATGGGTTATGCTCAAGCTGGCAAATAAAGATACGAAGGCATATCCCTTAAGCATTTTGTGGATAACATGTGCTATAGTAGGTATAGTTATAGGGCATTCCAACCCTCTAACCTCAAAGTATCAACAAAAGGGAAATCACTATTCTTTCACATCAAACGCATGATTCCCATACCCAAGGTTCTATGAGAGTATCCTCCAGTTATGTAACACCCCGTAATTTTTAATAATTTTTTAATTGGGATTAATTAAATTAAATTAATAAATTAATCCGGATTAAAATGAATATTAATTAGCGAGTCAAGGGTTAGTATTTATTTATATTGAATATTACTTAGTGAATGAGTAATAAATTGATAAGAAAAATATTATGATTATCGTGAGTGAGTAAATTTATTCGGGACACATGTGTTAGTCGTGTTGGGACTTAATTTTGGAAACTAAAAGGTAAGTTCATTTTAATAATTCAAATTATCATTTCGAGTGCGCCAATGTGTCCGAAAGGGTCGAAATAGTCAGAAAAGTGTACTCTGGAGTTTAGTTTGGGTCCCGGGGCATTTTTAGGCCAAATTCGCACCCCGGAGTGGTATTTTGGTCTTTTGAAATCTTGGAGAAAAGGGACATACGAAAATTGGACAGTTATATTTGCAGTTACGTAAGGGAAGTTAGGGTAAAAATAATAAGAAAGACAGATGGCCTACATGATGAGGTAGGAAAAGGGTTTTTAGGGAGACTCTAAGGCTTTTCCACCATTCTTGCACCGCCACTACCACCATTGCGTAGATCGGAAGGAGAGGAATGCCACCCGACCATTATTTTATGAAAATTCAGACGTACATATAGAGGCAAGTTTTTATCTGGCTAATTTATGACTACATATACCATCCATTTTAGAGTAGGATGATTATTTTATTAATTTCATGAATTTTGGCTTTAATTTGGAAGATATAAGTCATATTCTTGGGTAGGAATTGTGATAGACTTGATACCTTATGCATATAGGATGAATTTGATCAGTTAGTGTAACGAATTCATGATGAAATCTGGATTGATGTTGAAGCTCTTGAACAAAAATGATAAACTAGGATTTTTAAGTATTAATCTTGATTTAAATCAATTTGAAGCTGTTCTTTAAGGATTTATAAATTCTATTACGTTAAAAATCATGTATACCTGCTACTCTGATGTTTGAGACCTTTGGTTGGGAGTTTGGGGCCGTGGAATGGTGGTTTAGAGGACTAAAATTGGTGATTCCTGTAACTGTTAAAATGGAGAAGACGAGACCTGTTACAGGCGAATCGATTGAGACCAAGGCTGAATCAATTCGGTTTCCCAGATTTTGACTGATTTCTCTCTATTTTTTTTTAAATTCATGGGAAAAGATCGGGTTAACTTTTGGAATGAATTTTTAAATGTAATTAAAGTTACTTTAATTACCAGTAGGCCAATTTTAGGATTTAGACTTAGTCACGAGGGGAATTAGGTCTAAAGTTAATTAGGTTTAATTGGGTAAAAAAACTAATTTGGAGAATGATATTATGTCACAAGAAATAAAGGGAATGTATGAATTAGACCAGTTGGATACGGTTGAGGTATCTACTAAATTGACTTAAGGTACAATTTGTTATCCTTAGAGTATTAGGAAAACCCCCGGGGTTAGACGATGAGAAACATTATGGTAATGTAATGATACGTAGAATATTCGAGAATCATCATACTCCGTACGTGATATCTTTTATAGGTTAAGTGAATACCTATACTGAATATATATTTATATTTGGGTGGTGTGAATACCTATTGTTTGATTTATTATGTGTAAACGTACCTAGGCTACCTGATATCATGGGAGGTTTTCGCTTTGTGGACAGTCTTATCCTGATGAGCCCATTGGGGGGATTTTGACTTGTACCCCAGAATATATAACCTAGGTACGTGCTACCTGAGTGTATGATAGTTTCGACGGTCAATTAGGCAAGTTTGGGGTGTGTGTAACCTATTGTCTTGGAACTATGATCCCCTCCAATATGTGTGATTTGATTTATGGTTTGAGGGTGATATCTAAACCACTGTCCTTAATTAGTATGTGATGTACTAGGACTTGATAGAAGAGTATGCTCGCATCGTAGGTCTTCACCTAGGGATGCTGTATACGTATATATATTATAAGAGTAATGTAATTACATATACGTGTGATTGATTCTACTGCAAGTGTAATAGTAAATAATATAGATAATAATGTTTGAATTACTATAAGTATGTGAGAACTTAATCATTAACTGGTGACTCTTAATAAATGGAAGGGATTGATAATTTAATATCGTATTGTATGGGCAATATGGGTGGGCACATTAAATTATTAGACGGGGATAGATTCAAGTCATACTAGTTAGGCGGGGTAACATGACTAGGTGGGTTAGAAGAGTACGTTATAACATGCAGAATAGTTAAGAGGTGAGGATCTCAAGTGAGGGCACGAGGAGCTAACATGTATATAATATGCACTCTTTAATGCATATTAAATACTTGCTAAAATGTTTTCACATTGTTTTACTTGGGCTCTGGCCCGTTTCAAATCCATTTTTGTAAAAATATTTTAGGTGCCCGGCCACAGGGACGCCATACTTAGGAGTTCCTTCACTTGTCGTACTGCAGCTGTTGTGGAAGTTGCAGGACCTTGATATTAGACGCCTCCACATCTTTCACTTCCTGTATCGCATTTTATATATTCCAATTGGGGCATATTGTCCCTTTCTTAGTTGGTGGTTATTATTGAGACATTATACTTGTATTTCATTACAACATTGGATTTAGATTTTATTTATGGATGATTGTATTGGGATTTTTATCTGGAGTGTTATTCCAGACACATTTATTTATTTCTTTATCTTATCATTCAATATTATGTGTGTGGAATGGTGAATGTAATTTATTTAGTTTATATTAATTTCATGTTAGTAAAAAGAGTTCAAATATTTAACATCGGGCCATTAGGGTATTAGTAATTAATTGGATTTCAACTGTCTTGCTGACAATGAAACCATTAATGATTCCTGTTTAATTTAATAATGGACTGATCACCCAGGATTAGAATAGGCGGGGTGTCACATTCATCCCACTCAAAAGACGGACACTTTAGGATGTAGGATCGGGGTGAATAGGACCTAGGTAGATCCCGTCTTAATCACCATTAACACCATGCATGGTCAATGTCGTATGCTCCCCATCAAATCCCTCCTAGTATGTCACTAACGAGCATACACAAACCCTCGATATGATTGCACATAAGTCAAGAAAATAATAAAAAATCCTACTCAATTGGGTTATACATAATATCTCTTTTAGTACAAGTTAATATCCACACACACACGCGCACACACGCACACACAATACTATCTCGAACTCCCAAGGATACAAGGTCTAGTTATGATTCACTTACGTTTATATGAATCAATTTAAATCAACAATCACCCTACTTTATGGGTTACAAATATGTTCTAGGCAATCACGGGTTCTACACAATCTCTAAATATCACCCAGTATCATAACTTATCATAAGTCTAAATTCGATCTTAAAGTCTCTAAACTAGGTATCATATCTAACATATTAATTCCATAATCATTCTAAATTAATCATTATCCTACTCATTGGGTCACAACTACGTTCTCACCTATACCCGAAAAATGCTATCGCTAAATGTTACTTGACATAACAAAGTTCAACTCAAATATTAATGGCTTTAAACTAGGTTTCTATAATAAAACCTACTACCTATAAACTCCTCTTAATTGGTTACAAGCCTCAAAATTACTTCTCGCAATGGGTCTTACATATTTTATCTATTGGGGCCATGGTTGAAAACCTTCAAACTCTAAAGACTTTATAGCTCCAAATTGGCCCTTGTCCTTCTCATATAACCAACATATGGATACTACGAACTAATTTATATAAGGTTTAAATCTAAACTCAATAATGATTAATAAAACCCTAGGTTTATTTTCTTCAATAGAATCGTTGAATTAGTCTACGAATTAACATCAATTAACATGATTACGAGAGGGATTGTATATATTAAAACATACATGATTTACATATAACATATTTAAGTCAAATTTCAATGATTCAAGTCTCAATTGATTGATTCTTTGACAAAATGGCATAAGTTCTTTAATACAAAATTAGGGTTCATCATTAGATTAATCTTTGTTACGAATTAAGGTTTGATTCTACACAAAATTAGATTTATGATTATTATATTAACAGATTCTGATGTCTTACGATTATTCTAATATAAATTTAATCATATTCTTACACAAATAAAACTTGGCTCGGATCGATTGTACGAATCAAACCCCAAAATCCCCAATTCTCTAGGCCAAATCATACATTGTTCAATCTAGGGGTTTGTTGGTCACACAACCCTAGTATGAAGCACGTCACCGCTGCACAACAGTGTTGTAGCTATGAACAATAAATGCATGCAACGATACATGAGTATTACATATTTTTCATTTTTTTACCCATCAAGTCGATCGTAAGTATGATAACCATTGACAGTTGTGTATGTGCTAACAGTAGTCAAATTACACTTACTCTTACTGTAAATAGTTTACAAACTTATTCGCCATGAATTTATTTAAGGTTTTCCTTTTTACTTTTCCCTCTAAATTTATTTTAGAAGATGTTTTTGCCTTTTAAACTATGAGGGGTTTTTGTTTAATTATTAATTATTGGGGTTGGTTAATGGTGTTAGAAAGATGTTACATGGAGGTGGGGAAGTAAGTCTATTTTGGTATAAATTAGGGAGTTGTCTCTTACACCATTATCTCGAGGGCAAAGTAAAAAAGAGAAAAATATTTATTTTATAGTTTACTTTCTAAATTTGAATAATTAAGATTTTAAACATGCTGAACCTATTATAAGAGAAAAGTTCATATACATGTAAAATAACGAGTCCATTTTTACAGAAAAAAATTAATCAGAAGCCCAAGCCACTTTTTTGTGAAAAAATTTAGCCATAATCTCTTGTAACATCTATTAATGTATTTTTCTAGGTATTTTACAATGTTATAACATATATGTGAACTTATACATTATGGTGTTGTATAATACATTATGAGTTTTGTGCAATACCATAATGTATGCTCAAACCATTATTAAAGTTTTGATCCAAAGTTCTCTACTTTAGAACTATGATGTAAAATTCATGTATACATTACAAAAATTTATTGCTACATTAAAGAAAAAATCACACATATAGGGAAAAAATATTTTACCTTATTCTTAAATATTTTGCTTATGTCCAAAAGAAATTATATTTATGAGAGAACAAAGCTAAATTTTCCCATTAAAATAATTGTACAACCTTTTATTGATCCTTAAAGTTCGAAAGTTGTTTAAATTGAGCCTTGTGTTAAAAATCGTTAAACTTAATGGAATGAGTAAAAAAATGACCTATTCTTCCTAAAACTACAGGGTCCAAATAGGTAATGTACTCTTTATTTTACTATCTATTATTGCATATATGTTCAATTAAAATTTTAAACTTAAAAAATGTTAAATAAACTTGTAATATTTTAAACCTTTAAAAGATTCACTTGTACATTCTCTCTGGGGAAAAAAATAAAGATTTAAGTATATATTTTAGTCCCACTTTTAAAGATTCACTTTAATGTTTTTATATTTTTAGTTGTTGGTCTTGCTTTCATAACTATATGACAAGTGTCATTCTCTTCAAAAAAGAAGAAAGGTGGTTAAAAGTCAATTGAGGGAGGTTTTAGGTGATTATGAGACTTAGGGCCCGTTTGGCAACCCAATTCCAAGCCTTGAAATTGGATTGCCAAACGGACCATTAGTACAATTTAAAAAATACATGGAAGGGAAGACTAAGGAAACTTTGGACATGGAACTCAATCCAAAAAAATATACAAAAAATGCATTCTTCTAAAAAAAATCCGTATTTTTATAAAAAAATAGTATTTTCAAAAAGAAATAAAGAAAAAACATAAAAACATTAAAGACATTGTATTTTTTTATAAAACCCGTATTTTCAACTTATTAAATGATTGAAAAATAAACATTCTTCAAAAGACATAGAAAAAAAAACATAAAAACTACTTTTTAAACCGTATTTTTATACTAAAAAATAGTATTTTGTACACAACTATATTTTTTATTAGAATATTTTTTAATAAAAAATGTTTTTTTAAGTTGTATTTTATAAAAAGAAAATTGTATAATTAAAAAAATTGCATTTTTTTTTCAAAACATACAATTTTATAAAACATAAAAAACTATATTATAAAATGTATTTTTTTCTAAAAAAAATATGTATTAAAATAAAGTTTTATTAAAATACAATTTATAAAAAATGTATTTAATAATAAAAAATCTACTAAAATGGATTTTTCTAAATAAAACTATGTCATTAGAAAATATCAAAATATAGTTTTATAAAAAAAAAATTAATAGTACAATTTATTTTTATAAAAAAAATACGAACTTTTTATCTATAATTTTTTTTATAAAGGATTTTATCCTTTTTAGGTTTTTTCTATATTTTTTATGTTTTTTCTTTATTTCTTTTGAAGAGTATTTTTTTAGGTTAAAATATATGTCAATATATAATTGGTTAGTAATTAGTCAAAGGGTTGACCATGAGTGTCATGTATGATTTAGCATAAGTAATCTATCAGATGGATGACGGCTGTTCAAATTTGTTAAAAATTGAAACGTCATGGTTAACACAGCAAAAATTGAAATAAAAGTGTCAATGATCAAAATCACCCCCAAACATTATGGTCAAATTTACATTTAGCCCAAAATTAAATATATATTATATTTTAAACAATCTAATATAAGTCGTAAAATAGTTAGATTTTTGTTTTTAACCGTCAAACACTAAATATCAAGTAGATTATCAATTAAATATATAAAAATATTTTTAGGCTATTTGTTTTTTGGGGTTCATTAATTCTTTTTAATTTAAGGCTGGGATCTAAAGTTTTCGCTATTTAAGGTAGGTATCTACTTTAATGCTGAACTGTTTTTTTTATTTTTTTTTTGTGAAAAGGGGAATATATTAACTAATTAACCAAACACACCATGATAGTACAAATAGTCCGACATACATCCATAATATCAAGCATAATCCTAACAGTAACTCCACACAGTGGAGGCAGTTGCGTTTAGTTTGATCCAGATGCCTTATCCTCAAACTTGTTTTTCTCTTCATCGATAATTGCTCTGAGTTGGTCCGGGGGTTCCATCAAGGTGAAGAAGTCTGTCGCCCGAGACTTGGCATACTTGGCTAACCAGTCCGCACATCGGTTGGCTTCTCTTGGGATGAACTTGACAGCAATGCTCAGCTCCGTCTTCAGGTCCCTGCAGTCTAGAATAATGGCTGAATGTGGGTGATTCATCCACTCCCCCTCATTGATCATGTCCACTGCCACTTTGCAATCCAACTCGAGGTTGATGTTCTTCCACCCCCTGTCTCTAGCCAAGAGCAAGCCGTAGAAGATGCCTTCGAACTCCACACGAAGTGGGTGAGCTCCGATGATTTTTCTAATAAAGCTGGTGATCCATTCGCCCCTCCAGTCTCTCACAATTCCACCGAAAGATCCCACTCCGATACTATTGTCCCAACCTCCATCGGTGTTGATCTTCAATCTACCTGCACAAGGACAAGACCACGAAATTAGTGAAGAACCTGATGGCCCCCTATGCTTGTCAGGTTTAGTGTATGCATTAAGGATCTTGAGTGTATATTTTACACTAGACTTGGCAATCATAGTAGGCGGAGGAGAAAAGTCCTTGAAAATTCGTTGGTTCCTAGCTTTCCAAAGGTGCCAAATAGTTGAGATAAAGAGGATGTCATGTTTATTATTTTTCACATTCATTATGATCCATTCTCCAAGACTCTCCGTGCCCTCACTGATCGGGTTAACCCTCGGTCTCATCATCTGCCAAGTTTCCTTCGCAGCGGAGCACTCACAAAACACATGCTCCATGTTCTCGATCCTATCACACGTGTGACAGGCGGGGTCATTCGTCATGTTTCTAATCGAACGGTGCTGGTTAGTTAGGAGCTTTCCATGTAGGATGGTCCATAGGAAAGTTTTCAGTTTTTGGGGAATTTGTTTCTTCCATATGAGGTTCCACTCGTTATGCCCCGGCACATTAAGGTCCCTCCCCAGGAGAAGATCATAGCACGACTTGGTGGTAAATTTACCATTCGGGTTGGGGATCCATATAGGTCTGTCGCTTTGGGAGCTAATCCTAGGTAAATCCGTGTTGAGGACGACATTTGTGTCTGAAGGGTGGATCCAATGGTGTATGGCGTTATAGTCCCATCGACCTTGTTGGTCCAATAAGATTTCCACTCTCGTGTCCTCATCTGTGGTAACCCCCAAGTTGGGTTTTCACCACACCACCAATCATCAAAGAGGTTGACTGCCTTTCCATTTCCGATATTCCACTTGATATTTTTATTCATGATCGCCTTATTCTTGAATATTCCCCGCCAGATGTGAGAGGCCTTGCTTTTCTTCGGCCATGTTCTGGGATTGTGGTTTTTCACATATTTCTTTCTAAAGACTTTAACCCAAAGATTATTGTCTTTATTTATGAGTCTCCAACCGAGTTTGGAAATGGTCGCCATGTTATTAATAGCAGCCTTCCTGATCCCCAACCCCCCTGACCATTTGGGTCGACAGACAATGTCCCATTTAACTAGGTGGGCCTTCTTATTGTTCCCGTGCTCTCCCCAAAGAAAGTTGCGATTTATCTTATCAATTTCCTTGCAGACGCTGACAGGGAAGGGTATAGTTTGCATGTTATAGCTTGGGATGACAGAGGTGGTGGTCTGGATGAGAGTGGCTCTTCCAGCCAAGGAAAGGAGATTGGTCTTCCACCCGGCGAGTTTTCTCTTCATCTTATCAAGGATGTCGGAGAAGGAGTTCTTACTCACACGTCCCATAATAAGAGGGGTGCCCAGATACTTCCCCAGATCGTTGGTGAGGCTCATATCGCAGATGTGAGCAAGATCGAGGGCATCTTTTCTGGCAATATTGGGAGACACATAGATCTTGGACTTGGTGAGGTTGATAGTTTGTTCGGAGAGAAGGCATAAGTCTTTCAGGGTTTCTTTGACTGTGTAGCACGCAGTGCTAGAAGCCTCAGTGAAGAGGATTAAGTCATCAGCAAAGAATAAATGCGAGATGATTGGGCCCCCGGGGGAAGCATGAAGTCCCTTCCAATCTTTGCAATCCACTTTTTTTGAGATGTTGCAAGATAGGTATTCCATACATAGCACGAACAGATAAGGGGAGAGAGGGTCCCCTTATCGAAGCCCCCTAGAAGGTATGAAGGATGGGAGAGGTTCGCCGTTCCATAAGATGGCCGTGCTAGTGGTTGTAACACAATTCATGATGAGATCAATCAAGTTTGTACTAAAGTTGAAAGCCGTAAGAACTTTGTGAAGGAACTTCCAGGTCACTTTATCATAGGCTTTATCTAAATCGATCTTAAAAACGATACCACCCGAATTACCCCTCCTATATTGAAGGGTATGGAGGATTTCTTGGGTGATGATAATGTTATTCGTGGTCTGTCTGCCAGGTAAGAAGCTAGCTTGGTAAAGGCTGATTATTTTCATAAGGATGGGTCTGATTCTATTCATAATAGTTTTAGCTAGTATTTTATGACGTTGCATAGTGTGATGGGTCTAAACTGATTGATGGTTTTCGGGTTGTCAATTTTGGGTATTAGAGTTATGTGGTTTTTGTTCATATAATCAGGCACAAGTCCTTTACTAAAGCTATCTTTAATAGCGTTCTCGAGGCTAGGAGCGACCGTGTCCCAATATTTTTGGAAAATTAAGGGTTGAAAACCGTCGGGCCCGGGAGCTTTCAGAGGTTTCATGCTAAAGAGGGCTCTCCTAATTTCATAATCGCTAATCTCATAATTGAGTCTATTACTTTCCTCAATGTTGATTTTTGGGAGAAGTGAGTGGTCAAAATAATTCTCAATATCAATAGGGTTCATTTCCGAAAAAAGATTTTCAAAATAGTCCTTAATATAATTGCCAATTAAGTCCCTGTTATCGGTTCACTCACCCTCAATGTTTAGCCTATCAATTTTATTTCTTCTCCTTCTAATAATGGTAGAGGTGTGAAAAAAATTTGTATTCTTATCACCCTCCTTAAGCCAAAGGATTCTAGATTTTTGTTTCCAAAAAATTTCCTCCTCGCAAAGGATATTATTATAATCCTTCCTAAGGTCAATTTCGAGACAGTCTAGACTATGAGAAAATTTATGTTGTTGGGCCATTTGTATTCCTTTAATTCTATTAAAAAGCCTCCTTTTTATCTTGAAAATATTGCCATAGACATTTTTGTTCCAGACTATGGCATTGTTGGTGATTAAATTAATATTTTGGTTAATGTTAAAGGGCGGGTGCCAACTTTCTCTTACGAGTTCGTCGAAATCCGTCCTCTCAAACCAACTGGCCAGGAGTCTGAAAGGTTTGTTAGTAGAGTTGGGAGTGGGTTTACCTTCCGTGAAGATGAGCATAAGGCAGTGATCGGAGACTGTTCTCGGTAAGTTGCCCACTACCGCCTCCGGGAACATAATCCGCCAATTCGAGTTAGCCATTGATCGGTCCAGCCTTACCATGGAATTTGCGAAACCCTTCCTGCAGTTAGTCCAAGTTAGTCTCGACCCGGTGCTACTAATTTCAGAGAGCTTACATTTGTCAATATTTCTCGCGAAAGAGGAGCAATTACCTTTAGTATGAGAGTTAGAGAAGCTCTTTTTCTCACTAGTGTCAAGATGGTCGTTAAAATCTCCCGTGACCGGCCAGGGAATGTTGGATTGATCGGCCAGTATGCAGAGATTCTCCCAGAGTTTTCTTCTTAGTGTGGGGAGTGGACTTGCATAGACAGCCGTGAGAAGCCAGTCATCATAGTTTCTCCTCGTCACAAGGAGATGGATGGCTTGCCTTGATACCGCGATGGGTTGGATAGAGATGGCAGCTTCCTTCCAGAGCACCCAAATGCCGCCTGCTCTACCATGCGGGTCAGATTTTTCTTTCTCGTTGAACCCCAAATCATCGAAGAAGGTTTCCATATCAGCAAGTGAAATTTGTGCCTCCAGAATAATTATCACCTTCGAGGAGTACGTATTATTCAGTTCAACCAACGTGGGCTTAAACAAGGGTTTACCCGCTCCCCTTATGTTCCAAACAAGCATTTTCATTGAGAACAAGTTGGATTGTAAAGGCAGTGGATCCGTTTCAGGCCAAGGGAGTTGGTTTTTCACCATAGTCACAATTTCTTCCGTTGACATTGTTGGCAATACATTTGACAGTAGTTTCCGATCCTCCCGTGGTTGTATGGGATTTACTAATATTTTGCAGTCGAACCTGGGCAAATTTCCATGCTACTCTTACCACAACTACTTCGTCCACCATGGTCTCCACCAGAAAGTTGCCCTCCTCCTTCCTCGACAGTATTTTGTGTATGACTTGGGTGTTTCCTATCATGGCTAGAGCGCTCATTTTTATCTCTTTGTTTGCTTCCATGCTGGATGCTTGTATTGATTACCGGAGAGGGTAGGGTGGTCTTGGATGATAACTGACTGGACTCAGTCGTATGTAGGCTAGTATTAGTAGTATGGTGGGTTTTCAAGGAAGGTTAGTTTTCGTGATGAGGTGTTCGTGTGTCACTATCAATAATAATGGGGACAGTTTCTGAATTGGAGATCCGTTCACTAGCCTTACTTATGTGGCTAGAGTTTTCGCAGTTCACATTAAGGGGGTTCTCCACGTGGCTGGTTCCAGTTGTGTTCCTCAGGAGATTAGACTCCTTCTCTGACGTGTGGGGCACCTTTTCAGTACCATTATGTGATTTCTCAATATCAAGAACCCTTTTATTCCGGTTTGTCATAGCACAGTCAATGAGAGTGCTCCATTCTCTCCCATTATCAGTTATCATGGTACCCTTATTTAATGTTTTTGTACGGTGGTTGCTGCTGCGTTGGTACCTGCCCGCTCCATTCGTGTTTTTTGATGTCACGTTACTGGGAGCTTTGGGTGCCTTGTCACTCAAAGCATTAAAACGGTTGTACTGTTTCTGATAGGAGTGATACCCCATATTCTGCATATTTCCATTTCCAATGCTTTTCATTGATTGTTTTGTGTTTTTCCTTTGTACGAGCATCCAAGGGCCATACTCCGAACTGCTTTCCATATCTAGATGTCTTCTAGGTTCATTAGTATGTTCCTTGTAGGTACTAGCCGTTATATTGCCCTGACCCGTTCCTCCAGTCGAGACATGATTATTTTCCGGTGGATTCATCGGAGTTTTGGGCGGCGCTTTAAATGTGGAGCAAAAGTCTTGTCTGTGGCCAACCATGCCACATTTAAAGCATAGGGATGGTAGGAACTCATATTCAATGTCGTATTCGACTCCATTTATGAGATATTTGGGTATAAGGGGATTGGATATATCCACGACAACACAGATGCGTGTAAACTTACCTCTGCTAGAGGCAGCAGAGTTTGTGTCTGTTTTAATGGGTTCACCAATTAATTTTCCAATCTCATGCAGGATCCTCTCCTGGAAAAATTCCAATAACAGACATGGGAGTCTTACCCACATTGTCGTATGAGTTTCTGAGGCCTTTTTTGGATTGAAAAACGGTTCCCACTTCCTAACCGTGAGGTAGTGATTATTGATAATCCAGGGACCTTCTGTTAAGACATGGTTGTAGTCACTTTTCATATCAAACTTAAAAAGGAAATGGCCTTCTTCTAGATCAATGACCTCATAGTCCCCTTGTAGGTTCCACAAAGAAGGGATTTTGTTGATGAGGGCTTTAAACCCAATTACTCTTCCTAGTAGTCTTACAATAATGCTATCTTTCCATTTGCTCTGAAGTTTCTCGAGCCTTTTTGGTGAGATGATGATTTCAGGCTTGTGAGGAGCATCAGCTTTAGGTTTAGAGTTGAGGTCAAGGTTTTGCGATTCGTTAATGGTTATATCTTCGTTGTCTTCATCATCGGACCAACATAGAGTTGTCTCGTCAAAATAGACATCGTTGTTGTCCTTCCTTACTACAGCATCCCTGTAGGAGACTTTAGTTTTAGAGCAGTTGACGTCTTGTCCCATATGGGTTGTCATAGCAGGAGGATTGGTCGTTTCATCTTGTAATCTCGTTCCACTTGTATCTGTGTTTATTAGATCGGCTGCCTCTTCATGTGTATTCTTCTTCTTTTTGTTGCTTTGTAAGAAAGCTTCTTCTTCCTCCGTAGACAATGAAGCCGTGTATAGCATGTTATTGCTTTCCTGGTTGGCGTTCATGGTAACCATTGTAAACTGTAGACAATGAAGCTTTATCGTTGATTTTAGTTTAAATTCAATTCACATCATATATTTGTTACACTCGTTAAAATAGTAACGGTGGCTCCCCACACAAATAGTAACTTTATGCTGAACTGTTAGTTAACTTCGTGACTATTAAATTATTTATTCAAAGACCTTTCGAGTGGAAAACATTAGATGACCGTGATTTTAGGATAGAATCACAATGATACCTAATATTTGTGGAAATTATAGAAACCATATGATACCGAATATTTTAATCATGCACAATTACAATTGTAGTAAAGAAAGGACCCAAGATTTTACTCCATAATACCCATAAGAGGAACTAACTTAGACTATTTCTTATTTCCTTTTACCACCCAAGATAATCCACCTATTTAAAGTTTACTTTTTTTAACATCATCCATCCTCTCTTTCTCTCTCTAAAATTCAAATGTTATCTGTACCCAAACCTCACCATCTTCAAACCCTCAAAGATTCAAACCATCTTCGACAACATCATCCAACTATTTAAGGTACTCATGCTTATTATGTATTCTATAGGCGGTTTTTATATGGTTTAATACTTTATCAAACCATGGGTTGGCCTTTGATTGTTGACAAATGAGTATAAGCTTCTAACTAAAAGTAGTAGTAGTATAAGTATTCAAAAATCACTAAATAACCTTAAAAATGTGATAAACAAACGAAGAAAAATACCTTGCAAGCGTATTTTAACATTCGAAGGTTCTCGAACTTTAGGGTCCCAATCCCAAAAAAGACGATAATGACTCGGGGTGTCTTTTAAGAGACATTTTATTTTTATTTAAAATGGTATAATTTGGGGTCCACGTGATGATTTGTGTAGTAACATATAAGTGTCCAGATCCTGAGTATATTCGTAATCATTCACGGTATACATACCAAAATAAGCGGTCCCAAACTCATTTAAGTAACTGAACTTATTAGGGGTTATAATCTGGCATTTGACGCTTTAACTCGTTATGAGGACATGAATTGCAAGCTTACACTTGCTATTAGTGTCATGATTTATTTTTTATACTTACAACACATGTCTCTTACTTGGTTTAATGATTAAACTATCTCTTATTTCATGTTAATAAATGAGATCTCATAAGTCATATTCAAGGAGTAGGAAGAAGTCAATCGCTGCTTTTGAGAGGAAGTGTGAAGAAGAACTCCGTGCTATATTGCATGGGGAAAATGTTCCTAAGGTGAGAGATGTGCAAAATCCTTCTTGTGTACATGTTACCAAGCCTACTAATATATGGGTGGAGGTTGATCCTATAAATATCTTAGGGTTAAGAGTGATGGTGGTCACTATATAATCAAAAGTTAGCATACAGAATTTGGTGAGGAAGGACCATCGAGTAATACCAAATTCGTAGTGGAAACAACTCATGATTATGGTAAACCTAAGGACTTTAATTGTTAAACACCACACTCACCATATTTCATATACAATATGGGCTGGATCAAATTAAAACACTTAACTATATTCATACATTACAGCTAGATGTAATTATTTGTAATAACTAAAGTTAATGTTTTTAGTGTAGGTTGAACATGGGCCCTTATTGTGTGTCAACTAATGGACTAAAATGAATGAGTATAATTTAAGAATTCTATGTAGAGGAGTATGAGAAAGGGTTGTGAAGGAAAATATCACGGGTTTGTGAAAAATAGACAGCTTTATATAGATTAAATGTTGATTTCAGAATTTGTTGAGAGTTGGAAACCCGAGACTAATAATTTTCATATGCCACCCGGGGAAATGACGACCATACTTGATGAGATCGCCCTGATGATGAGTTGCCATATAGTTAGAAATACAATATGCAAAGATGATTGGGGAAGGGAATTATCGCCTAAAAAGGTTGTAGATTTTTTGGTAGACTATTTGGGAGTTTCCAAAGTACACGAGAAAGAAGAATGTCATCAATTAAATATTACATGCTTAAACTGGATTATTGATATGTTCGAGTAGATGTCCAAAGTTGTCGATGCCTCGATGGATAAACTTAAGTATTTTGAGAAGTCGTATTTATTATACATTATTGGGTGCACTGCCTTTCTAGACAAGATGAAGAAAAACATTTATGTCTATTACTTTCAAATTCTAAAGAATCTTATTAAGGATTAGGATATTGCATGGGGTATGAGGATCCTTTGACACTTATACCAACAATATGTCATTGCATCCAGATCGAGAGTGAAGCAAATGAGTGGTTGTTTATCTTTTTATAGGTAAAATTAAGAAAAATCGTTGTTCAAACCATAATTACTGCGTATAGTTTCTAAAATGTCAAACAATGTTGTGTATTGTTTATGTAGTCATGGATTATGAAAATTTCAGTCCACTGAGAGTTTGCTTGAATGTGGAATTTAGCAACAAAATTCAAAGATTTTCTTTTTGGGAATTGCAACCAGTCTTTGATAAGAATGCAATTTAATAACTCTTTAAATACTAAAAATAACTTGATGGCATGCACTACACCAAAATGGGTAAATTGACACCCTTTCAGCGGCTAGCCTTGTCACGGTTATTGATCGTGACAAAAAATACGTATTTTGTGTCACGGTCAATGACCGTGACAAGGCCGTGACAAAGACTTGTCACGATCAATGACCGTGACAATTCGTATAATATTATCACGGTCAAGGACCGTGACACGTCTGTAACAAATTTCCCAGGAAAAACCCTTTCCCCTCCTTTTTTCCCCTCACCGATTTCTTCCCTCCTTTTCTCTCTCTCTCTCTCTCTACTTTCAGGTTAATTTCTCTCTCTCTCTTTCTCTCTCTCTCTTCCATTTATATATATATGTGTGTGTATATATATATGTGTGTGTGTGTGTGTGTATATATATATGTGCGTGTGTGCGTGTGTGTGTGGTGGGGGTGGGGCTGTTTGTATGTGTGTGTGGTGGGGGAAGGGGGTGGGGAAGGGTGGGGAAAGGGGGTGGAGCAGGGTGGGGAAAGGGGGTGTAGGAGGCAGGGATGGGTGGGTGAGTGGTGGGGTAGGGGTGGGGGGCTGCGTGTGTGTGTGTGTGTATGTGCATGTGTGTGTATATGTGTGTGTAATGCGCGTGTTTGTGCGTAGTGTCCCTTATAAACTAATAGATTGATTATTAATTTTTTTAGTAAATTAATATATGATTGCCCCTCATTATGAATTAGTAAATTAATATATGATTAATTATGAAAGTAGGATTGCCCCTCACTGTAAATTAGTAAATTAATAACTGTATAATTTAATTGATGAAAATAATTAATTGAGTAGATGAATTAGAAGGAGTACGGGATACACATTTGTTATTAACGTTACTGTTGGATTATAGTGGATCGATGTTGGGTTGGTTAATTTTAAAAGTGGCATGATCATTGGATTATTGCCCATATGGGGATGAGATTTTTCAACTTTTTTTGAAAATTACTTTGTATATCAAACAATATATATATATATATATATATATATATATATATATATATATATATATATATATATATATATTATGATAATTAAATGAAAATACTTGAAATTACATATAGTGCGCATAGATACTAACCTTCTAGTTCTTATGCGTACGCATTCAATAGCCCTTAGACCCGTTCGAGAGTCATTACCCCTGTAATGAGATCTCTCGAATTGTCCCGTTTGGACAGTTTGGGACTGCATAATTTTTGTATAATATTCTTAGTGGCTCAAAGTTGTTACTTTTGGAGGAAGTTCTGCAGTCGTATCCTAATGTTCTCTGGGTACATACTAGATTGACAAGTGTGACTGTTATTTCAATTGAGCAATTGAAATAACACTCACACTTGCCAATCTACGTCGTATATACTTGGAGAACTACGGGGATATGCTATCGAATTTTTCTCAAATCGTAACAATGTGTATGAGCTGTTAAGTATATTACAGAAAAATGCGGTCTTGAATGGGATAGGACCACTCACCCTTAAGAGGAGATGGAGAAAATAGAAATTTCTATTATAAATTGAATTTGAATTTGAAATTTAAAAATCGAATATAAATAAGACATAATTAAATGAAACATACTATAAATATAAGTTTTGTTTACCTTTAATAGGTGATTAGTTGTGGTAGCTGTGATGGGATATCCGAAATACAAAGAGTGGATGGGTGAGCCAAATAGAATGGGGGATGTGTTTCGCAGAGGTGCTAAGGAAATTGTGAAATACGCAAAGAGATGTCATAATGATGAAGAGCTTCCGTGTCCGTGTGCTAGGTGTAAGAATGGTAAGGTGTTTGAGTGGAAAACAATTGAACTACATTTGTTAAGATCGAGTATGCAAGATAGTTATCGATTTTTGAGTTTTCACGGTGAATTGAAAGTTCCTTTTGTCCCCGACCAACCTTCACAACAACCTTCAACAAGTAGGATAGATATAGAAGGGGACGACGTAGATCATAATATGTTAGAGGATTTAGTTGATGATGCGTACGGAGTTTATGAAGCAGAGGAGAATGAGGTTACTGATGATGTAGAAGGTTCAAGTGCTCGTGAAGATATCACGATAAAACTTGACGATGACTACCAAAGTTTAAAATTTAAGGCGACCCAACCGTTATACTCTGGCTGTGAGAAAGATCAAATAACTTTACATGTCATGGTTGGTTTGCACAGTTTGAAGACACAATTTGAAGGATCAACATAGCTTTCTTTGACCGAAGTGATTTGTGTGTTGGAGAAGTACTAACCCATCATTCTTTGACATAAGTGTTCACTTGTTGGTACACCTATGCGACGAGGCACTTCTTTGTGGTCCAGTTAGATATCGGTGGATGTATCCATTTGAAAGATTGATGAAAGTTTTTAAAGATTACGTCAAGAATACGCGATACATTGCAGGATCAATTGCAGAGGAATACATCACCGTCGAGTCATCAATATATACTCAGGAATATATGCCTGACTCGACCAGGGTTGATGACACTGATGAGTTCATCAATGACGGTGGTCATGTGATGGAAAAACGAGTGAAATTAATGAGTTTGCAACATGAATAAGTAGCTCGTTATCTATTTGACACACATGAAGATGTCGAAGAACTGAAAAAGTAAGTTTCGATTATTATAATGTTTAACAATATTTTAGATTATTTTATACATGATTAATTTTGTAATATACAGAAAATATGAAGCCTGTGAGAACAATAAAAGATAAAAAATAATGGTACAATCAGACAACGAATTTAGGCTCAAGAGGTAATTATAATGAAAATGGTCGTTATATAACGTTACATTACACTCAAATTTTACAACTAATATAATTAATTTATCTATATTCTCAGCTCTTAAAGACGGGTGATGCGACATCAAGGCTTGCTCGTCTAGCCACTGGACCCTTGTTCGTGGCACAAGAGTACAAAAAGTATCGATTGAACGGTTACGTTTTCGGTGCTAAAGTGTACGAGGAAAGTACAAATGTAAAGAACTCGGGCATTTCATACAAGGCTCTTACTTTTGAGCGAGCGCAAAAGATAAAAATCTCGTTGAAGCTGAAATGACTTACTATGGTGGAATCCGAAATATATTTGAATTGGATTATATAAGCTTGAAAGAGGTTGTATTTTACTGTGACTGGGTAAAAGTTGAGGATAAAAATGCTTGTAAAGTTGATCCTGTCACCAATTTGATCATGGTTGACTTGTCCAAGTTGAAGAGAAACGACCACGTGAGCGATGAGCCGTTTGTTTGTGCATTTCAAAAGGTTAACCAAGTGTTTTACTCGGAGTATATCAACAAAGAGACGTGGTCAATTGCCCATCACGCGCTAAAGCGTCTAAATAGTAGTGTGGACGATTTGGCTGCTCCTACCGAATATCAATCCATTTTTTATTATAACCCGAATTTTAAACAATTTTTCAATTTGTAATAAATATTCCAATTTTTACCGAAACATCCATTTTTAATGCTTTTAATTGATTTCCACTTTATCATTTTCACTTTATCATGTCTCGCCTTAAGACATGCAAACATATTACGAGCTAGATGTTGTTGTTTTGGAATTCAGAATTGAGGTGTTTAACAGTAACAATTCATTTCTATTTTTAGTAATTGTACATATTTGCATGTCTTATTCTAATTCATTTTGATTTGTACTAATAACATTTTTTACAGCAAATGTCTCCTTCAGGTATTAAGGCGAGGATGATGATGCTAGTTATAATGATATCGTCTAGGCTCGGTGAGGCTCCCCAAATATGGAAATTAGGGACGGCCATCGAGAACAAGTCGGGGCTATTAGCGAGATCCCTCGAGCTGGTAAAGACGATCATCGGCCCGGGGTACATTAGTTGGAAGGAGGTGCCATATGAGCTCAAGTTAGTTGTTTGGGTGGCACTACATGTAATGTATTTATATTTATATGAATATTATAATTTTGATTTCAATTTCATTTTATATCTATGTTTATATTTATTCGCAACTAACATTGTATTTGTTGGACAGGAACAATTCAGCCTGGATCCAAAGCTAAGTGATTCCGTCTTGGAGCAGTTGAGGAAGAAATACAAGATGTGGAAGAAAAATATGCGGACCCAGTACTTTGGGAAGACACGAAAATCCATTATTCGAATGCTTGAATCCATCCCGCCAAAGGAGCCGATCTCATTGGTAAAATGGTAACAGTTCGTTGACAATGAGATTGAGGAGTGACAATTGGCATCTCGCCAATCGAGGAGGGAAAATCGGGCAAAAAAGATGGACGTGCACTACTCCGTCCGGACGTCTTACGCCGAGGTGGAGAATAGGATGATGGTAAGATTTAATTTTTCTATAACTACATAAATATATTATTCTGCATAGGCTCGATACTTATGTGACTCTTCAGACGAAGAAGGGGAAGGACAAGGAGGTGTCCCCGAGCGTCGCGGCCACGATTGTAAGTAATCCGACAGTTTACTTTTTTGTTAATTACGTTATAATTTTATTATTTACTTATTTTATTAATCATATGCTTTTTATCGTTTCGGGCAAAGCTTAAGAAAGTGCATGAGTCATAGTCTGATGCCGACAAGGCATCTTTGTCCACAGACGCACTTAGCCAAGTGCTTGGCTCTGATCGAAAGGGGAGGACAAGGGGGTGATCTCGCGGGTGGCTAAATCTAGGATCATCGGATTGGAGACGAGCGACACCGAGTTGGCTCGAACGGTGGACTCGCATGACGCAAAGCTGTCCCGTTTGGAGGCGACGGTCCAAGATATGTTCTCATTCATAAAGCGTTCGTTGGGCGGAAAACACAAGGGGAAAGGGAAGGAGAAGGTGTTGGACGAGGAGGTGCAGGAGAACAAGGTACAGGATGACGAGGATGTATACCTCGATGTTTCATCGCCGACACGTGTAGACTTTGATGATCCACTTCCCTATTTGTCTCCCTTCGATCGACCGATGTCGACACTTGGTTGGCCAAGCGTGTTTATACTGGACATATTTTGATGGCCAGTGAATAGGGCGGGGATTGAGGGACCCAAATATCATCTAGGGTGGACTAGTTTATGGACGTGAGCTTCAAGACATCGAGTCCAAGGTGCTCGTCATGCATGTGATACCCGGGAAGAAGAACTCCCCATTGTGGTTGAGCGAACAATGCGGAATGATGTATATCAATGGGTGTGTCAATTCGTATAACGTGTGGCCTACTCCCCTCCTCAGATTTAACCTTACCCAAGACATGTAGTGACATTATTTGAATTGAATTGTTTTTAAGTTATTACATTTGAATTATATTTGGTTTATATCGTAATGCATATTGTCTCTAGTTTGAATTTATATTTGCATTATCTTAATTTTATTTGGATATATGATGCTTGAACAGGTACAACGTTGCTATAACAGGTACAAATATACTGCTGGTCAGTGGTAGTGGCCAAACTGTCTAGCATAATTTTTTTCAATTCTGCCAAAATTGTCATGGTCAATGACCGTGACAAGTCAGTGACAAAGAAACTTGTCAGGGTCTTGTCATGGTCATTGACCATGACAATTTTTTAACCACTGTCACGGGGTTGTCATGGTCCTTAATCGTGACAAAACTTGTTAGGGACCGTGACATGACCGTGACAATTCTAACAAACTTATCACGGTCAATGACCATGACAAGTCCGTGACAAAAAAGTTGTCACCCCAGGAATTGTCACGGTCATTGACCTTGACAAGTTGAACTTGTCAAGGTCAATGACCGTGACAATTCGATAGATTTGGTGTAGTGATGGAGGCTAGTAATGTAACTTTTTTATTTGTTAATACTTTAACAGTTGTTATACTTTATATATATTTTTAATTTGTCTTTAGGTTTATTGGTATCGCTTCAAAGATGAGAGAGATACATGACCATTCCATGAGGTTGATTCCACAATGACATTGTAATTTACTTTGATGTTGGGGAGTCATGCTACCTAGAGTGCATATTGGTGAACTGGGTTGTGTCCAAATCATTCTTAGGAATCTAATGACACCAATGAAATATGAGATTGGAAATAAAGTTTCATGGTGTATAGTTAAGTTCGATATTCAAAATAGTACCAAGAGAATTAGAAAGACTATTCTCTTTCAAAGAAGTCAAGTTTATTACTTCTATCATATGTGTGTGTTTCTAGTAAAGATTATATATCTTGGTACTTGACATTCTCCCATTTGATCGTCCCAAAAACCCTCCCAATTTCGAGAACAAAATCATCAATTGTAAACTTGTTAATTCTATTAATTCAAAATAATTTATTTCTCTTTAATTGTGATAGTTATGATGCTAAATTATTTTAAATCTGAAGAAAAAAATCATCAATTGTAAACTTGTTAATTCTATTAATTCAAATTAATTTATTACTCTTTAATTGTGATAGTTATGACGCTAAATTATTTTAAATCTAAAGAATTTTGGAGGGAGATGGAATTGTCGTCCAAAAACATCCGAGAGGGGGGCACTATTTGAACGATATATTAAAGCATGTGAAATATGTTTAACAACAACTCAGATGGGTCATCAATAAGAGAAAAAACACAATAAGAGAAAAAAGAAAAAGGTGACGATGAATGATAGGTTGACCCCAAATGACGACCAGGGAAAATAAAAAATAATTGAGGAATATCATTTTTGTGCAATTTAAATAAGAATGTTAGTTTGGTATTTGTTTGTTGACTCTTTATTATGTAATTTTTGTGATTTTCTTTGATGAATATTTTGACACCCTGTATATTTAATACTCAGGTTGATAAAGTCAAATTATTAAATCACACAGTATGGTAGCATGAAAAGAATAAATGAAAACATGAGATAAATATAAGGATGCGATATAAAATCCATCTCATATAAAACTCATGATAATGTGTCCATAATATTAATGGAAAGAGATAATAACATCCAAACACCAACTCTTAAATGAAAATTCAACACTAAATCTCAAAATGATACATGCCAATACCACTATCCAAAATTCATTATAGTTGAAAGTCTAATAAAATACATCTCTCTTAAATGAAAAGTAAATTAAGGTCTACATAGGGTATGAAATTACATTAATACCCAACTGTCGTTGATTGAATCTTGAATAGATTATGTGCGCTCGCTAGAGTAAGGAAATCTAAATGAGAGTGATAACCCTAGCACCTGAAAGTCACAACGAATGAGTTAGGAAAAAACTCTAGAAAGTCGCTAAGCTAAGTGACTCTGATAATACATATATATATATATATATATATATATATATATATATATATATATGGTAAATCCACGTTTTATATAATCAATACGGATAGCCCAACGTATATCACGCAACTTCACAGTGCATTTGAAAATACTCATTTATTTCATTAATTAAATATTCTCTTTATTAATTAACAAGTAATCGACATGCACCCCTTCTCCTTGTATCTCTCAAGAACACGAGTACGACCATGTAAAATCACCAAACATCCCATAGTCACCTACTTCACAATGTTGGAATACCCGTAGCCACCATGCTAGCCAGTTCCAGAACTTCACAACACCATGTGATGCAATAACAGTCCATAGCAAATCAT
Source organism: Sambucus nigra (assembly GCA_949130495.1). Classification (NCBI taxonomy): domain Eukaryota; kingdom Viridiplantae; phylum Streptophyta; class Magnoliopsida; order Dipsacales; family Adoxaceae; genus Sambucus; species Sambucus nigra. Next base: position 1,623,111 of record CASBWL010000058.1, read on the forward strand.
ATTCTTCAAGTATTCCAACATAAGGGTGTTCCTTCTCGGCACTCACCAAATTATTCATGTTCAATGTATTCATTTATCAATGAAGCTCTCAATTTCAATCGTATTGTATCACTCCTTGTTATCTCATCATTACCCCGATTTTTTTATCCTTTGGGTAATTTTCAAATAAAGAATTTAGACAAGTGTTAAACCATTACACTAGGAGATAAAGGGATAATAAGTCTACATGTAACTAATCGTAATTAATTTAATTAAGGGTTAGTATGTCATTACTGTTAACCGCCTCTAAAATTCATGCGTGTGACATCTCATAAAAATGAAATACAAATAAGGAACCCCTCAATACACTTCCATTTAGATAAGGTAGTTTTCAAGACAACTGATTAATTAAAGTTCTATTATGATGAAAATTAAGTAAGGGAGTAAATATTTAAATATCCAACCTACATAACCAACCATCATATATCCAACGCAAGCCATAATAACCATTAACCCCATAATACAACACAAATTTATCACGTACTCTTTTTAAATCTAAATGATAGAAAAAGGCTTAAGAAAATTCTCATATGATTAGTACATTTATCAATTTTCAAGAACATTTTCGACAAGAAGCCTCAGTTAGGTTTTCAAGGGTATAACATGGAGAAAACAACATTAGATCTTCACATAAATAATTACAATTTCATAGATCAAGTATTTAATATCATGGGTACTACTCATGGAGCTAAAAGTTGATTTCTACGTAACATACACATTCCTAATTTTAGTTAGACTCGTAACTACATCTCAGTTTCTCAATTTATATTGCAATGACCATTAGCACAAAAATGAATCTAAACTCTTAACATGCCAATTTCTATAACAAGGGTTACATATTCAACTTCTAATCATAATTAAAACTAGATTTAAAGATAATGCATATAAGGCTAATCAATTTAACCTAATCAATAACATATACTAGGAACCATAGAAATCTAATGGGTTTTTAACTCATTTTAATCCTACACTTAAGGTTTAGGAAAAATTTAACATAAACATATATAAAAGGAGAAGAGTATATAGAAAATTGGTTGAAAAGATGAATTAACTTGGCTTGAATTAAATGGAAGAGTTTTTAAAAAATTTCTTTAAATTTACTTGAAAACCACTTAAAAAGCTCTTGTGAAGCTTGATTTGGTTCCTCTTGAAAATTTCTTGAATCCTTATTTAAAAACTTAAAAGAAATATCTTTGATCTGATTTAGGGTAAAGAAGTTGCTTGAAAGCGAAATGTGGGTGTTTTAGGGTTTCTTGGTGAAGGAAGCCACTCAAAATTAAGTGAAAACATGAAATGGGGATTAAAACACAAGGACATAAGTAAAATGACCCACCAGCCCGTGGAACCTGTGACCCAACCACTATTTTGGCTCTGTCATGGATGTGACCTTAATTCCCATGGGCATGAACCTCTCTTTAATGGGCGCGATCCCTTGGGCGTGGCTAAAGTTTCCCGACGGCTCCAAAGCCCCAACGTCCTTAAATATTTGAAGCCCTACTTGCCTTATGAGTAATGAACATGTATTCAAATGTCCCTAAGCCTTTATGAATATTACCCAAGAGTCTAAAACCACTTTTAGTTTCTCATAAATACCCATTTGACTACAGACTTGTATTAAATCAAACTTTAGCCCATAAATCTTTATCAATTTAGTAATTGAACACTAAGATTGCAAGTTAACTCAATTTAATTAATTTTCACATAAAGAAATTCCCACTTCTCAGTTTTAATGTATAATTAATTTGAGTTGTCTTTTGACTAATCAAATCACTCTTAATTAATTACTCTCTTAAAAATATAGGTTGTTAAAAATTCTATGGTTGTCATGGATGAATTTTGGTGGTTGTCTTCTGTCTTTATCATGTAATTTATGTCGCTTCATTTGTGTCATTGGATGAATATTCATGTTGATTTTTTTGATTATTCATTATGTAATTTATGTGGTATCGTTTGTATAGTTGGATGAATATTCATGTTGATTATTTTGACTCGTAATTAATGTGGTTTGATTTGTGTTATTAGATTACTATTCATGTTACTTTGTTTTTGAATATTAATGTAAAATTTTGTGTAATTTGTTATTGGTTTGTTTTTAAAAAAATTTCAAACTTCATAAATCTGTTAAAATACAAACTCATGGTGTGCATAGCATGTTTTATCTCTAGTTTAGGCATCCTAATGTCGAACCAAACTAGGCAACCTTTTGAAATGTTTTTGTAAAGGACATAGATAACGAACAAAATAAGATAAATTGTGAACTTCATAGTGAACCAAACTTTATTCGTTATCTCCTTCCCAAACCAAACTTTATACTCATTTCACATTGCTTATGTTAGGGTCTTATAACACGATTTATGTGGAAATATCTGGGGTTAACGCCTCTATTAAAATTTCCTCTATGATATTTGTAACCTCCAAAATTGGTGGTAATATGTGGTAATAGTTCAACACATACTGATTTTGATTATTACTTTCCGGGATAACGTATCGACTGTACTTTTTTAATATTTGCAACCAATGACTTTAACTTTTAAACTAAATATCACTTTTTTGCATTCATCTTTACAACAAACATGACTAATTGATTATTTACACCAAAAAATGATATGATAAATAACTTAGTTGTTGGAATAAACATAACTAATTGATTATTTACACTAAATCCCAAATACCAAACACACTAACTCTTTCAAATACATCAACTACATAATAAGAAACACCTCCATTAATATCTAATTATTTCCATCACTTCGTCAATTTTACAATTGATTTTAATATATTTATCCAAGTTGTATTCTACAAAAAAATTAACACCGAACATTTACTAAAAAAACTACAAATTATTATTCACATGTGCATTAACAAGATAGAAAGAGGTCTCCCATTATACGAGATTAACTAAAGCGTCACCGATAGCTATATTTAGAAAGAAATCTTCTCAAGATTGGAATTTCTCTCAACATATTTCGCAATCCTAGACCGAGCTTCAGGCACGACTTTTTTGTGAAGTTTCTTGTAACCAGTTGCATTTTAGACCCTCCTTTTACGCGAGAAACAAAAACAAATACTACAAACAAGGTCTATTGGAGTAACCCTTTGGATTTTTTTTTTTAGTTTTTTCATAAGAGGGAACGTAAGGCATATTTTCGAGGATACGTAGACGGATACACAACTATATGATTACGCAATAAGGTAATTACATTTGGGCATGAGAAACCAATGTTTTATCCTTCATGGAAATTAAAGTTATTCAAACTATTAGGACAATACCATGAAATACTATTTTCCAACATATTAGATCTTACGTCCCTCGAATTATCTATCTTGTCACCTCTCTTTAACATTTCGATAACACACCTGAAGCCACAATTGCCCACGACATCAACGTTTATTATGCATTCAAGGAAACCTCAAAATAATTCGGGTATCTCCTTCATATACTCCATATATGTAGGTGTGTATTTTGGACAACACGAAGATAAATGCAAAATTTAATTCTAGTCAGTGTTGAGTTTAGTTATCTACACCATTGTGGTTTGCACCATCCCCTCCTGAATTCAAAAGTTTAGGGGTCCCTTTTTGTTGACATCTCACGTTTTACTCTTGAGAGGTTAGTTTACGTCCCATCTAACCTTTATCAACATTCATTACAAAAGGTTCATATAACCCCGTAGTCACTAGAGTGGAAATATCCTTAAGCTTGTGAAACATTATTTGTACCTATCATGAGTTGAACTTATCTATTATTATTTAAACAATATGTCTCATGTTCATAATCAGCCTCTTGCTACTTTTCTAAATTAGGGTGTTATTTGTTCCAATGGTCATCCAACTATGCCAAAGGTATCACACGACCCTCATTTGATACATTAGTGATTTATGAGTGCGTGGGATTTGGTGTATCGCAATACATGGTCACATGCATTGACATCCATCCTAACAACGTCACATTTTTACTTTCCTCCAATTTCATGTCAACTTGACCCATTAGTTTAATAAGAATTGGGTTATTGTGCCCATGCTTGATTTTATGAAAGGAAGTTTCATATTATTTTTGTATCTTTATTTTTTCCAACATCAAGAGATTTTCTATTTTGGCCCACACCGAGCCAAACACATGTTGAGAGTTATCCAAGTGTTTCCTCAACTTACCAATTGTAACTCTAGGTCTTTCGATTATTATGTTCCCTCAATGTTTAATAAAATTCATCCATCCATAAATAAAACACTTCTATAAACTATACCATGTACGAACGATGTACCTAAGGGTATTGGGGTAATCTAACCAATCCATATTGAACAATAACGATGCCTTATTAAAATATTTCTCCATTGGATTTCAACCAAGGCACCAAATAATTCAAGAACTTTTTGAATATATCATCACGAGATGGAAATAAGCACTCAATACACAATGATACACGTGATGCTATATTTTGTGATATAATCATGAGTTCGCTTATATGAATGGTTTGATCTTAAACTTTTCTTGATATTTTGTGTTTTGATCTTCTTATGCTTGTGAGATTCTTATAAGTTGAACTTAATAGGGTTGGTTGAGTGATTTTAATCGTTATTATAATGCTTTAAATCTTCATTGTACTTCTTTGAATATTCAGTGTAATACTTAGGGATGGTTGCATGGATAGTGTGAACATGGTAACATATCTCATCATGTATTGAGTATTTGTTTTGATTTTAAGTTCATTAGAGACAAAATAGTGAAGTGTGATCGTATATCAATTATGATGTTATCATACAAAATTATTTTCACTTGAAATAGAGTGTTTCAAAAATAGTTTCATTAAATGATGCATTATGGATATACCCTCCCTCTCTCATGTGCTCGAATTTTCTTTTACATTGTAAATGACCTTCATTGTCCACATATTTGCTTCATAGCAATTTTTTAGAGTTGTTAAAATAGTGTTTTCCTTCACACCATTAAGGGTAAAATATGTCTCAGTTTTTCTCTCCTCTGTCGTTAAACACCCGACATACGAATACCCCCGATTTTATCGGGTAAATAGCACTTGTGGATTGCATTACATAATTATAGCATCCACTAACAATCATCCAATGGTATGTATTTCAACATAGAGGGATAATTGTAGTTCTTAATCGATGGATCTCTATATTGCATGTCATTACTGTTGATGTAAAAAATTAGATTACTCTAATTATTCAATCACAGATAAATAAAATGAGACAAAGGATTTTAAAGTGGATCAGCCTTAAGAATGGCCTACATCCACTGTTATGTTATTGCTGAGTGTTTTCGAGAATTCTCGATTACCAGTTCTATCAAGAAATTCCCGGTCCCCTTTGAATGAGGGTGATACAATGTATTTATAGCCTTTAGGCTCTAATTTGAAAGGGTGATACATTAAATGATATACATATGAAAGGGTAATTCATTTAATGCTCTTCAAGCGTGTGCGTCAAGATGATTAGCATTCAATGAATAGTTGAACTGTTGATTATCTGGCAATCAATGCTGTGGTCGAGATGCAGCTCGAACCGCCTTAGTTGCTCATCGTTCAAGAGTTCCTCGGAGCGTTGGAGGTCCTCGGAGTGTTGTAGTTCCTCGGAGTATCCTTGTTGCTCGGAGCGAACATGACTTGGTCGGGGAAATGAACTTCCTCGTTGCTATTGTGCCACGTGTCTTCGTATGATTGATCCAGGTTAGCAGATTAAATTTGGTATCAACAGAAGCCCCCAATGTTTCATATTTCGAACTTTGAGGAATATGGAACATTTTTTCTCGGTATGTGGCAATATTAAATGACCTTCCTGGGTTTTAGGAGCATTTTCTTTATATTTGAATTTCCTTCCAAATTCGCAGAATCCGTCTTTTTGAATTTTTATAAGCGCTTCGATCTTCGTGCACTTTTTGTCCTTTTAGCCGCCGGTGGCGTAATAGTTTCTTTTGTGTAATCATTTCTTTCACCGTTTCCCAAGGCAAAGTATTTAAGCTTCTTAGGCAATCACACCGTCTTCTACCTTTTCTAATTTTCTGCTTTCGAGTTTTCCATAGCCTTTCTTTCTCTTGTGCGTTCATCCTTGTTTTCGTTCGTCGTCAACAGATCTTCCTTTTTCCTGTAAGATCTTCTTCCTTCTTCTTCTTCATTTCTTTTATTCACCATGGTTTATATTATTGAATCTCTTAAAAAATTCCGTTCTGATTATTCCATTCCATCTTGGGTAACTTTGGAGGATCTTTCTGAGCCTTCAAATTACTTTCGTTTGGCTGAGGGACATTGGTTCCCCAGCCTCTTTATTATTGAATGTGGATTTTCTTTTCCACCAAACCCTTTATGCTTAGAGTTCTGTCACCACTTCGATGTTGTTCCTGCAAAAATAGCCCCCAATACATGGAGAATAGTTAATGGGGTGCATAGGTTAAATCAAACTCATGGAACTCATATAGGGATTCCTGAGATTATGTACTGTTATAGATGGGCTGTTCTAGACAATGTTTATTATTTAAAAACTAGATTTTTCAATAGGGCTTTAGTAGTCAACCTCCCTGATGCTAACAGGAATTATTTTGAACATGGGGTAGTTATAAAAAATTGGCAACATGCCCCTTTGGTTGGAGACGAAGTATATGAAGGTCCCAAATGCCCTCCATATGGCAATGGGATAGGTTATTTTCGTTTTATTTTATTTCTGAAACTATGATTTCATTATGTTTGAATAAATGCGTGATTGACATTTCAATATATTTTTGTTTGCAGTTGACAGCAAGAGAAAAACTCTCAAAGAATCAGAAGTTAATATAAAGCATTTGAAACATATCTGGAGTTTGCATCAGAAGGTTGAAGACGAGCAGGTCAGGTCTGCTTCATATTTGTTGCAGTACAGGAGCTATACATCATCCTTTACTGCTCGTCATGTGGTCAGTACTAGTGATCCAGTGCAAGTTCCTGAGGACTCTGATCCAGAATCTCACATTCCCCTGAGTCAGAAAATGGGCAAGAGAAGGGTTCCTGCTATCTTCGAGGAGACTTCCTCTGCTGTAGATGGGAAAAGAAACAAGGCTGATGTCCAGAAGGGGACAAAGAAAGTAGATGCCACCCCTTCTGTTGCTTCTCAGAAGGCTGCCGAGAAGCCCCCAGTGGCTCCTGTGCAGAAGGATACACCTGTGGAAGTATTCACCATCTCTCCAACCAAAAGTTCTTCTTTGGTTGAGGTTGTTGAAAATACACTGAGGAGACTGAAGAAATCCTCCCCGGTCAGTTTTTCTGAAACCATTCCTCAGTTCCAAGCTAGTGGAGCTGGTGTTCCAATCGTTATTCCCCCGAGTTCTGCAATGAGCTCGGTAAAGACTTGGACCATTCCTGAGGTTCAAGGCATTGAGGAGAACATGTCTAGGGATATGCTGACATCCCTAGCTACTCGTCACATTGCTTCAGTAAGTTTCTCTTATCCTGAATTCTTCTTTCTTTCTATCAATATATGTTTCTCGGCACCGACTTATCATTACCTTCTTTTTCAGCCGGTGAGTTGCTTTAACACCATAGTGAAGAAAGATGAAGCAATCAAGGCTTCTTGCTCCTCGCCTGGAGTAGAGGATGCTTTACATGGCTTGGCCCAATCTTTGAAGGAGTCTCGTCAAAAATACGACGAGGATAGGGGTGAATGGGAGAAGAAGATGGTTGCATCTGAGGCAGAGAAGGTGCAGTTGGGAAAGAAAGTGAAGGATTTGGAGATAGAGAATAAAAAATATGCCGAGAAGCTCACAAGTTTTGGGGATCTTAAAAATAAGTTAAAATCGGCTGAGGAAGAGTTGGCCCTTCTGCGAGAAGTAAATCGCCAGAAGGAGGAGGTGGAGGCCAAGTTGAAAGCCTCCGAGGATCTTCTATCTGAGAAGCTCTCCTCGGAGAGAACGAAAAGAAAGGTGGTTGCGAAAAAATCATTTCGAACTGGTTGGGATAAAGGATGGGATAGGGGGTAGAAGCAATGATGACCCAGGTGCAGTATGGGAGTTTGAAATACTTCAGAGATGGTTGGGTTACTACCCTGCAGGAACTGAAGGTTAGAGAGGACTCTGAACTATTTCAATAACATCTTCCTGGCCCCCCTCCTATAATTGAAGATGAGGAAGAAGACGAAGCTGCGTCCGAGGAGTCTTCAATGATAGCAGGTGATCAAGTCATTGCTCCACAACCCAATCAGACAGCCACCGAGGAGATCTCGTCTTTGCCTGCTCCTCCTGAACAAATCTCAAATTCTGCCAATCAGCTCATTGTTCTCACCGAGCAACCAAGCTCCTCGTCCCAGCCTCCCGAGAAAGTCTTGGGAGACAAGGAAAAGGTGTGAAGTTGTTCGGTATTCTCTTTCTATTTTTCTTTTACTTGTACTCTGTATTCTGAACGCTGTACTCCTTTTGATGATGTAATAAAATCACCTTTTTTGTTCCTCTGCGTTTGTTGATGTTCTGTCTTCTTCTTTTATTAACTCTTGCCTTCTCTTCTTTACTAGTTTATGGCTAGAATGGAATTACTATCTGCCAATGATACAAAGTTGATGCAACAATGCCATGAATATTATAAGGCTGGTCACACAGACTTAAGTGCATCTGAAGTTGCTGATATCCTTGGTCATGATGTTTCTGAGTAGGCAGTTGAGGCTTATAAGTACCTGAAGGGTTTACTTGACCGAGATGTGGCTAATAACGTGGCCTATTACGAAATGATCGAGGATCTTCAATGTACCTTAGAAGATCTTCAAAATTAGTACAAAGAGTCAACTGCCCTGTTGCATGAGGGGTATGAGAAAAAGTATCAGTAGCTTTCTGCCGAGAAGGGCTACGACAAACTCCTGGCTGGGTACGATGTCAGGGAGAGAACTCTAAAGGGTGAAGTTAAAGCTTGTAGACAGATTGCCGAGCTGCTGGAGCAAGAGAATAACAATTTACAGGAAGAGCTAGCACAATATAAGTCTGCAGCCTCAACTTCTTCAACAGCTGTAATCCCAGTAACTGACGAGGGATTTTCATTTCTAGAGGTTGAGAATGCCAAATTAAGGCAAGAGTTGGACACTTTGAGAAGGTCTGGTACTTCTACTGCTACTCGGGGACGAGGAAGAGGTTCTCGTGGATGAGGAAGAGTTGCACAGAATGTTGCCGAGGAACAAAGTACTCCACTTGCTCGAGGTCGATCAAGAATTCTTAGTCGTATGGTTGATGAAGCTCATACTCAATCAGCATTGGAAAACCAAGCTTTCCAATTGATGGCAAAAGATCGGGCTTTGTCCGAAATGTCCAAGAAAATCCAAACTTTGGAGGATCAACTTACTGCGACGAAGTCTGCTTTAGATAATAAGGAGATTTTTGCCAAAAACCTTCACGAGCAGTTGGAGAGACTAACTTTTCAATTCCATAAACAGCCTAGGGAATTTTGGATGGCAGTCTACAATGAGGTACTCTGTCACTTGGATGCTCGTATTGAAAATGCCAATAATGAAGGCTACAAATAGGGATGGTTAAATGCCTTATGTGTGTTAAAACTCGAACAAGGACATTATTTGTGGGACTACTATGATCCTGGATTGCTCGACTTGCCTGTGAAACCTTTTAATTTGGACATGGAGTGGATCCCAGCTCGTGCCATTCCTCGGAGCTTAATTGGGAAATACCTCGGCGACTACAATTTACATTCTCAGTTTGAGGTATCTCGTCTTGAGCATTTACAGGATACACCTTCAATAGTGAACGTTAGAATGCTTCGAGATTTTAACTTCATTAATTCTCCCCTTTGCCTGGAAGATCCTCCTGCTGGCGAGGAACCTGTATCAAAAGTAGAGGGAAAGAAACCAATAGAGTAGGGATCTCAATGTAATAGTTAGTACACATATGTAACTTGTAATTTATTTTGAATTTTAATGAAAGACTTTCATTTTTTGTTTGCAAATCTGTATTGTTATTATCTTGTGCTTGTCAAACACTTTATATTTGTGCTTGCATAATAATATTGTGTGGTTCATCGACCAACTTAGTAATAAAAAATTACAAGTATAAAAAATATTGCTCGATCGCTTAATAATAAAGTAATGAGTATAAAGATGTCTAAAATTTTTCCAACCAACCAAGGTTGTTAAATTATGCTTGTCGACCAACTACAATTAGTGGGTTTTTATCCCCGACCAACCATACTTGGTAACTTTTTGTCTTTTTCATAAAATGTGTCCGACCAACCAAGGTACATAAATTCTCCTCGTCGACCAATTACAGTTAGTGGGTTTTTATCCCCGACCAACTATACTTGATTCAGTCTGGAATATTTTGTTCTTCGAGGAACTATTGTATTTTCTGTTATAATCTTACCTCCCGGCCAACATAAGTTGGCATTTGAGAGCTTATCTTGTTTCTTAACCAACCGAGATTGGCTTTTGTAAGAGTGTTGTTCTAGCCCTTTTACCAACCGGAGTTGGTCGTGGGTTTGAACTATTGCCTCCTAACCAAAGGAGTATAGTTTGTTCTCGCCCTTTTACCAACCGGAGTTGGTCGTGGGTTTGAACTATCGTGTCCACTTGCTCTTTTACCAACCGGTGTTGGTCACGCTAGTGTACGCCTCCTAACCAAAGGAGTATAGTTTGTTCTCGCCCTTTTACCAACCGGAGTTGGTCGTGGGTTTGAACTATCATGTCCACTTGCTCTTTTACTAACCGGAGTTGGTCACGCTAGTGTACGCCTCCTAACCAAAGGAGTATAGTTTGTTCTCGCCCTTTTACCAACCGGAGTTGGTCGTGGGTTTGAACTATCGCCTCCTAACCAAATGAGTATAGTTTGTTCTCGCCCTTTTACCAACCGGAGTTAGTCATGGGTTTGAACTATCGCCTCCTAACCAAAGGAGTATAGTTTGTTCTCGCCCTTTTACCAACCAGAGTTGGTCGTGGGTTTGAACTATCGCCTCCTAACCAAAGGAGTATAGTTTGTTCTCGCCCTTTTACCAACCGGAGTTGGTCGTGGGTCTGAACTATCGGTGTTGCTTTTACTGAACAGCGTAGTGTTGTACACTAGTATTCTCCGAAAAACTTTCAATAAAAGAAAGAAGATGGCGAAACATCATCGTTTTATTCATATTGATGGAACTGCTTTACATTTTACATCACTGATAATACTTGCGTAGGTGTTCAGCATTCCATGCATTCTTAAATTCCTCTCCTTCTAGAGTTGCTATTTGATAAGTTCCTGGTCGAACAACTTCTGTAACTCGGTACGGTCCATGCCAGTTTGCTTCCAGCTTATTGTGCTTCTGAATGACCTTCTTTAGCACGTAATCCCCTTCTTTTATATCGCATTTCTTCACCCTCTTGTTGTAGAACAGAGCTGTGCGCTGTTGGTAAGCAGCATTCCTAATGGTTGCCTCTTCTCTAACCTCCTCGAGCATATCCAAATCCAATCTTCTCATTAAGTCGCTGACTGGGGAATTGAAATTCAGCACTCTGTGTGTTGGAAGACCTAACTCGGCAGGTATTACGGCCTCACTTCCAAATGCCAGCATATATGGTGATTCTCCAGTTGCTGCTCGGGGAGTTGTTCGGTAAGCCCATAATACTGACTGTAGCTCATTAATCCAATTAGCTTTAGCCTCACTTAGCCTCTTCTTCAAACCATTTAGTAATGTTCTGTTCGTCACTTCAGTCTGTCCATTGCTTTGAGGATGGCTTGGTGCTGAATGAACCTTCAAAATGTTTGACTGATGACAATAAGAGGCAAACTCCTCGTTATCAAATTGTGTTCCATGGTCTGTAATGAAAGCATGAGGGAGACCATATCGGCAGATGATGTTCTTCCAAACTAACTGGTATACCTTCTCGTATGTCATATCAATAAGTGGCTCAGCTTCTACCCACTTAGTAAAATAATCCACGGCGACGACGAGGTACTTGAACCTTCCTCGGGTCGTTGGCAGTGGTTCAACCAGGTCCATTCCCCACATAGCAAATGGCCAAGGGGAAGTTATGGGTGTCAACAATGCTTGTGGATTTCGTCGGATGGAAGAAAATCGTTGGCATTTATCACATCTCTTGGCATAGGCTATACAATCAGCCCTCATCGTTGGCCAGTAGTAACCTTGGGTCATCACCCTTTGCAAAAGTGTCCGACCTGCTACATGGGCTCCACAGGACCCTTCATGTATCTTTTCAATCAATTCTTTCACCTCGGAGGGATGTACACATCTCTGCAAACCTGCCATAATTCCTCGTCTATACAAAACACCATTAGTTAGTACATACCGAGCAGCTTTATACTTCAATTTTTTAGTAGCGAGCTTATCCTCCGGTAATTCTCCCTCCTCAATATATGCCCTGACGGGATCCATCCAAGATGGCCCTAAATCAAGGGTAATAATATTCATCGTCAGGTCTTCATCTATGCTCCGACTTGCTAATACTTCAATTGGTATCATTCTTCGCAGCTCGGTACGAGTAGCTGATGCTAGTCGGGCCAGCGCGTCTGCTTGTGCATTTTCTATTCTTGGTATTCTGATTAATTGAATGGCATCAAATTCTACTAGCAACTCCATCACCTTTGCATGATACTTGACCATTACTTCTCCTTTAACTGCATATATTCCCATCATCTGATTCACAATTAATTGAGAATCACTGAATACCATCACTTGTCGCGCTTCCATAATCTTTGCTAAATTAAGACCTGTTATCATGGCCTCATACTCAGCCTCATTATTGGAGGCTTTAAATTGGAAACGTAAGGCGTATTCCAAGTCGACCTCGTCCGGAGTGCTTAAAATAATTCCTGCGCCACATCCGGCTGTGCAAGATGAACCATCTACATATAACCTCCATAAAGGTAACTCGTCTTCAAATTTTTGATCAGTGAGGGTTCCTCGGTGAAATATTTTCTGCTTCCTTTCATCCTCCTCGGACTTTTCTCGCTCCTCGTCGATCATCTTTTCTTGCTCTTTTACCAACCGAGGTTGGTCTGAGCTCGAATTTAATGATCTCGTAACATCCACTTGCCCTTTTACCAACCGGAGTTGATCTGGACTAGTGTTTGTTCCTGTAACATCCACAAGTTGTTTAGCGAGCAACTCTCATTCCTCGTCCGGAGTCATCCCAATCATCTCCGCACCACATCCTGTAACATCCACTTGCCCTTTTACCAATCGGAATTGGTCTGGACCAGTGTTTGTTGATCCTGTAACATCCATAGGTTGATCATCGAGCAACTTGTGCTCCTCGAGGATATCAGGATATGTGAATTCTGCTATAAAATATGCTACAGCTTGCCCTTTTAATGATGATCTGGGTTCATACACAATATCATATTCACCGAGCTCTATTGCCCAGTACATCAGTCTCCATGATTTTTCTGGCTTATGAAGGGCTTGTCTCAATGGCATGTCGGTATACACGACGATGGTATGGACCTGGAAATATGGCCTCATTCTTCTACTTGCCTCAATTAATGTCAATGCCAATTTTTCCAGCTTTAGGTACCTGATCTCTGCACCTCGGAAAGCCTTACTTGTGTAATAAATTGGCTTCTGGACTCCATTCTCCATTTTAATCAATGCTGAGCTGACTGCATTCTCTGACACTGCCAGGTACAAGTATAACTTTTCTCCCATTACTGGCCTGGACAACAGTGGAGGTGCTCCCAAATATTTCTTCAAGTCTTGAAAAGCTTTCTCACATTCATCATTCCACTCGAAAGTTTTTCGAAGTGTTTTGAAGAATGGAAGGCATCTATCCGTTGCTCGGGATACAAATCTGTTGAGCGCTGCGACTCGTCCTGTAAGACTCTGTACTTCTTTCTTCGTCGTTGGAGATCGCAGCCCTAAGAGAGCTTTGATCTTCTCTGGATTCGCTTCAATGCCTTGCTGGTTGACTATGTACCCGAGGAACATTCCTTCTCGTACTCCAAATGAGCACTTCGTCGGGTTGAGCTTCATTTAATATTTATCCAGTTGATCAAAGGTCTGACCTAAGTCAACTAGATGATCAGCAGCTTTCTTGCTTTTCGTCAGCATATCATCGACATAGACTTCCATATTGCAACTGATTTGTTCGGCAAAAACCTTATTCATCAGCCGCTGGTATGTCGCTCCTGCATTTTTCAAACCAAAAGGCATAACATTATAACAATAAGTTCCCCTAGGGGTAATGAAAGAAGTACTTTCCCTGTCTTCAGGTTTCATTTTGATCTGGTTATAACCAGAGTAAGCGTCCATGAAGCTGAGCAGTTCGTGTCCCGAGGTAGCATCCACTAGTTGATCAATTCTGGGCAATGGAAAGTGATCCTTTGGGCTTGCCTTGTTGAGATCGGTGAAATCAACACACATTCTCCATTTATTATTTTTCTTCTTTACCATCACCACATTTGCTAACCAGTCTGGATATTTCACATCTTCAATGAATTGGGCTTTCTGGATCTTCTCGACCTCCTCTTGTATGGCTTGATTCTTCTCGGGACTAAATACTCTTTTCCTCTGCTTTACGGGTTTGATCTCTTTATTCGCATTGAGCTCATGACATAAGAAGTTTGGATCTATTCCTGGCATGTCTTCATGACTCCATGCAAAAGTTTTCTTCCCGTTTCTCAAGAAAGTTATCAACTCCTGTTTTATTGAAGCATCCAACGTCGAACCTATCTGGGTTCTTCGTTCAGGGTGCTCGTCGTCCAGAATAACATTTTCTGTAGATTCCACCACCTGTCCTTTTACAAGTTGGGATTCATCTCTGGGATCAAGTGTTTCAATTTCTGTACCTTCATCCACCTGGTAGGTAGTAGTCTTTTTCCTTGACTCTTCAAGCTCTTCTTGCTCGGCAGATGAATAATAGCATTCCCGAGCTACTTTTTGATCCCCTTTCACAACTCCTACTCCAAAATTTATTGGGAATTTTAAGCACTGATGTACTGTAGATGGAACTGCTTCGAACTTCTTCAAACCAACTCTTCCCATGATGATGTTATAAGCTGACTGCACATTCTTATCCATCACAAAGAAGCGTATTCGTTCTGTTCGACAAGCAGGCCAAGTTCCAATGAATATATCCAACTTGATCGTCCCAAGTGGAAAAACTTTCTCGCCAGCAAAACCCAGGAGGGGTATGTGATAAGGTTCCAATTGAGATAATTTCAAATTTAAACTGTCAAAGCATGAATAGTACATGATGTCTGTCGAACTACCGTTATCTACCAGCACCCTTGAAATCACTACTTCTTTCATCCTCATTTTGATCACCAAAGGGTCGTCGTGAGGGTAAAGAACACCTGCCAGGTCATTTTTTGAAAAGCCAATGACCAGCTTCTCTTTGTTTACCTTCCTCGGGCGATCCTCCTCAGCCAAATTTATTCGCTGAATGTACGAGCAAGCTTGAGCTTCTCCGAGGTAAGCCTTTCTTTCTGCAGTAAGGTCTCCTCCTCCTGCATCTCCTCCTGTAATGACATTACAATCAAATGACCCAAAACGTATTGAAAATACCTCTCGTTCTGGCTGCCTTGGTTTCTTGGGTAGATCGGGGTCATCATCTGGATCATCGTCATGGTTTCTCCTCTTTTTCTCCTCTGCTCGACGAGGAGATCTAGACCTCTCTCTAGTTCGGTCATTATTTCTCCTTTCACCTTCCCGATCAACATACTTTGTTAGCTTTCCTCTTCGGATGAGTGTTTCAATCTCGTTCTGAAGAGCTATGCAATTTTTGGTCATATGGCCATGATCCTTGTGGAACTCGCAATATTCTTCCCTATTCCTGGAGTCAGGGTCTGACCTCAGTTTCTTTGGCCACTTTACTTCCTCGTTATTCTTGATTTCTTCCAAGACATGATGAATACCCATTTTCAAAGGAGTATAATTATCGAACTTCTTCAGGACTTCCCATGACGACTTATTATTCTTGGAATGCTTGTCACCGCCATTGCCCTTATGTTCTTTATTCTTAGACTTGTCGACTTCCACCTTGGTTTCTTTATCCATATTCTTCTTCGCAGCCATAGCCTCCTCGGCATTCATGATTTTGGCCGCTTTTGCCATCAATTCTGACATAGTTGTAGGTGGATCTTTGGCCAAAGTGTAATACAACTTGTTAGGCAACAACCCACTCATCAAGGCGGTGATTGCTGTCTTTTCTTCATAATCTATGACTTCCAGCTTCTCGTTATTAAAACGAGTTATGTAATCTCTAGTACTCTCACCAGGTTTTTGTCTAACACTTAACAAGTGTGCTACTCGTTTTACTGGCTTTGCTCCAAAACAGAAATTGCCAATGAACAACTCGGCCAACTGAAAGAAAGTTGAAATCTTACCCCGAGGAAGATTGTTGTACCATATCTGGGCAGATCCAGTAAGAGTTCCTGAGAATGCTCTGCATCTCATCTCGTCGGGGACAACATAGATGTCGGCAGCAGCCTGATATTGCTCTATGTGAAGAACAGGGTCTGTCTTTCCATCATATTTGGGGGTCACCACAGGTGCTTTAAATTTCGACGGTGTAGGAAAATCCACAATGGCCTGTACAAAAGGTGTTCCTCTAACAAAGGTTCGTTGTAGAGGATTCTTAGCCTTAGCCATTTCCCCTAATCTATCCTCCAGCCTCTGAATAAATCCTTTCCACGCATCATTTCCTTCCTCGGGCTTATTAGTTCGAGCAATTGATTGTTCCGAAGTGGCCTCCTGAGATCTATCTTGACGAGCAACTGGTCGTGATTGTGCTGATCCTTCTCTTAGATCTGATGGTTGTCGAAAACTCCTCGACACGGATTTAGGTGGACTCCTATTCCTCCTCGAGCCTAATCGACTGAAAGGAGACGCCCTGCTCAATCTTTCCAAGGCACTGGTTCTCTCTGGAGAGAGAGTAATACGTTGCTCAATATCTGTGGCCCGCATTGATGAAGTTTGCCCAGGTTGATAAGAGAAATCATCAGACTTCTCATTACGATACGTCTCTGTACGCCTAGATCGTGAAGAAGGTAACTGGGTTTGCCTCTGCCCACTTCGCTGTCCCGAATGTGCAGGTGTACCGCCGTGAAGGTTTTGTATGAGTTGCCGCATTGTTTTTTGCATGGCGATTTGTCCTTGAGCCAGATTTGTCATAATTCCAGCCAGATCTGGAGGTGCAGAAGGATTCGGAGGATTTCCAGCATTTCCCGCGTTTCGATTGCTGGATTCCGAATTATCTGCCATTAATGATGAATGATTTTTGGTGAAAAATGATAACAACAGTCGATTCCCACAGACGGCGCCAATCTGTTGATGTAAAAAATTAGATTACTCTAATTATTCAATCACAGATAAATAAAATGAGACAAAGGATTTTAAAGTGGTTCAGCCTTAAGAATGGCCTACATCCACTGTTATGTTATTGCTGAGTGTTTTGGGGAATTCTCGATTACCAGTTCTATCAAGAAATTCCCGGTCCCCTTTGAATGAGGGTGATACAATGTATTTATAGCCTTTAGGCTCTAACTTGAAAGGGTGATACATTAAATGATATACATATGAAAGGGTAATTCATTTAATGCTCTTCAAGCGTGTGCGTCAAGATGATTAGCATTCAATGAATAGTTGAACTGTTGATTATCTGGCAATCAATGCTGTGGTCGAGATGCAACTCGAACCGCCTTAGTTGCTCGTCGTTCAAGAGTTCCTCGGAGCGTTGGAGGTCCTCGGAGTGTTGTAGTTCCTCGGAGTATCGTTGTTGCTCGGAGCGAACATGACTTGGTCGGGGAAATGAACTTCCTCGTTGCTATTGTGCCACGTGTCTTCGTATGATTGATCCAGGTTAGCAGATTAAATTTGGTATCAACAATTACTTTGAACAATCATTTTTAATTTTTGAGATTCCTATATTGTCCTCCCTTTTCACACTGCAAGAGAAGATGGCCCTTTCACAAAGTCATTCATGCCTCTAACTTAGTTTCTATAATCACAATTTTTACTTCTCTAACTTGATTTTGAGCCGAATCAACCAACTCGTGACATGGAGCAAACACTTGAACATAAGATCAACAAAGTAGAAGAATTAAATAATATCTACATAATAAAATAATGTAGGCACAAAGCCGATATGCTAAAAAATGCTTGTTGACATTAACATTTATAGCACCACCCTTTTCTTCACTTCATATCCATCAGTAAGTGCATCATAAAAAAGTGAGTTTAACTCTAAGAATGAATCTTGGAAAAAATCAAACTAATCTAAGTGAATTGTTTTAAGCTGAGGGGAAGATCTCGAAACAAATGACAAAGGTCACAGTGATGGCATTGACTAAGTACATAAGAAGTCCAATCTAACCTAATGTATACATGTAATTTTTGCAAAATATTGGGCTGGGACCAAAGCAATAAAAACTTGATTTAAATCGGGCTTTAAATGCCAATCCAACTTAGTGAATATAAATGACAAACATTTTGGTTCAGTATATCTTCCCTAATGATTTGGACCGCATTCGATGTTTCTGACCCAACCTATAACTTTTAAATAAAATATATATATTTGATTAGGAGTCTGAATAGTAAAAAAAACTACATCGTTCTCGATATCGATATCCGATCCCAGAGCACTACAACCTCCATTAACGTTATACAAGATTTTCATACCTTGAGAAAACAAAATGCATTTGCAAATGAAAAAGAATCTTTCAAGATTATTTAAACTATTTCAAGTGGAGTTTGGAAACCCACAAGCATCCACATTATGTTGCCCCCAAACCATTTAGTTATAATCCAAAATATGGTATCAAAAGTGTCAGAAAATAATGTATTATCAAGGTAACAAAAATATTTGATGATAATAACAAGTTATCAAGAAAATCATGGGTGTTTTTAGTTGTTGTGTAAGAGGGTGCCGAGTTTGGATGTCAGGAATCGAGGTTTTGAGAGAGACGAGGATTTGAGAGAGAGAGAAAATGATGGTGCGATCATAACTATTTTTAAAAAATCCTTATATAATATGTGGGTGCCCATAGGAAACTCAAACTTAATTTTTAGTGTGGTATTATGGAGTAAAATCTTAGGTGTAACTAGCAGCCACTACGAAGAAAGTAATTTTCCAAAGTGGAATGCAAAAGATAGGTTGCTCATTTTCAGTTGTTGATAATCAATTATGTAATTAACTTTATATTATGTGTCAACGCAACACCCTTGTTACTATTGGGATAATTTGAGTTTTTTTTAACATTAGTTACATATTTACAGATCATCAGGGGAATATAAGAATTCAAAGAATTCATTTTAACACCACTTAAATTTAAAAGTGTTAAAATCAATTATTATATTTAATTTCTAATTATACTTCATATTTAGTTTGTACGTGTTGTTATTCGACTTAAATAGGGATCAATTACTAAAAATTCCCTCAAATATTTTGTAATACACATTTAGTCCAAACCTTAGTTCCAAAAAGTCTCTCAAACACCCATTTAACCAATATTCTCTTATTTTTAACGGTCCGCGTTAGGTCCCCCCCCGGTTGGAGCTCCGACGACTCTCATCGGAGTTCCTTTTTTTTTAGTGTTTTCATGTGGTGAGGGACTTTTTGAGACAAACTAAAAATGTTTGAACTAAGCGTGTATTAAAAAAATTCGAGAGACTATTTGGTATATGTCCCTTTAAATAAATCAAGATTTTTATTAGATTATTTAATTTTTTAGTGTTTAAGAAGGTTTAATGTATTAAACGTTTATTTTATAATTTGTTAAGTATTAAAATTTTAATTCAATATATTTATATGGCCCCAAAGGTTTAATGATATTGTCAAGTAAGAGCAAATATATCATTTTCTATCCATTCTATTTTCAAAGAGTGTTTGATTGACATGAATTTTTTATCCATAGAAAATAGTTGTTTGGGCGCATGTTTTATCTTTGAAGTACCTTGATTGCAAACAATTTATATAAGAACAATACTCATTCACATAACAAATTTTCTATCTCAAACCTCATTTTTATTAGAAAATATTTCTTATCCACCCATAAAAAAATTATTTTTCATGAAAAATAAAAAAACTAAAACTAAAAACTCGTATATTTTTTCACTTATTTTTTAACTTCTCATCTAAATGAATTATTTTTCACAAATTTTTCATGCCTACAATCAATCACACTTAAGCGCTTATTGAAATTTTTCTGAAAACTTTAGAACCAAACAGATAATTTATTCAAAATAAAAACCTGAGTTTAAAAAAAATAAATATAAATAACGCATAGCTTTATCCAATTTTGAGTGGCTCCCATTCTCTCTCTCTCACTATGTTGAGAACGAGCATCCTGCTTACATGTGTTACACTCGTTGTTCTATCCAAATTCCCTGAATCTTCATCTTGTGCTTCTTCATCTTGCGGCGATGTTCGTAACATAAGCTACCCTTTTCGATTAACAACTGATCCAATAGATTGTGGCGAGACCAGCTACGAACTTGCTTGTGAACACAACTTTACAGTATTAAACTTGTTTTCCCAAAAATATTACGTGAAAGCCATCAATTATAGCAACTTCACAATCCGACTTATCGACGCTACGATACAAACGGATAATTGCTCTTCCCTTCCTCTCCACTCTTTAACCAAATCCAACTTTTACGATCACAGGAACCCATACGTTCCCTATAACCATAGGTGGAGAGGATCAGAAATATTTCCAGATATAGCACAACCTATAAATATTATAAGCTGTCCATATCAACAAGTCCATTCTCCTCTGTATGTTGACGCTGCGCCTTGTTTACATGGAAACGATTCTTTGAGAAGGAATTATTATTATGCAAAGTTGGGACATTTGAAAGCATCAGATGTGAGAGATTTGTGCACTATAGAGCTTATGGTGATGACGTCTTTCCCGGTTAAGGATGATGCCAATCTTTCATTTTCAGAGGTTCATCATGCCTTGCTATATGGTTTTGAGCTCTCATGGTTTAAGGTGAAATGTAAAAGTTGCCCGGAAGGGAGTTATTGCCATATTCATGATGATGCCGATAATATCAGCTGCTACGACAGGTTTTTCCACTTCTCTGGTAAGAAGTCGTTGGTTTTGATCTTCTATGATGTTTGGGACAGAATTTAGATTGAGACAGGGGCTCCAAATTGAGACAGGGGCTCCGATTTTGTGTTGTGTTATTTTCAATTGGGACATATACTAAATATTCTCTCGGACATTTTTTAATACCCATTTAGTCCAAACTTTTTTATTTTCCCTCAAAAAGTCATTTGCCACATATTTTGGAGAGGGAGTGCCGCTGGCGCGGACCTCTAAAAATAAGAGGATATTGAGTGCTTGAGGGACTAAATGGGTTAAACAAAAAATATGTGTTTTTTTTAAAAAATATATATTTATAGTAGGGACTATTTAATAATTGACCCTTCAATTTTGATTTATTTTTAAATTTGTCATTTTGACTCAAATCTATAAATACAAATGTTATTTTTAAGTTTTGTGTAATACGCCGCACTTTTATGAGAAATTAAATTTAATAATTAAGTGCAATTTGGGAATTTAAGAAATTATCGTGAATAGTAATTTTTGGAGCTTTCAAGGATTAGATGATTTTCGATGGGTATTATATTTACTTTTGGGATTAAGTAAATGAGTTGAAGATTTTAATTATATGTCGTTGTTGAGTAACGCGACAGAGGACAACATTTTAATTGGAAAAAAAAACGCATTGAGATGTATGGGGTTAAATTAGTGGATTGCGGTCAAGTACCTCGAATGGAGATTTTGAGTGTGCGATTGGTTTCGAAATGGCCGAGATAGTCAGAATAGAGTATCCGATGATAGTATTTGGGTTCCAGGAATTTTTGGACTAATATGGACTCGTAACTGAGTAAACGAGTCATTTTTGGATTAATAAGGGATAAACCCTTATTTCCTCTCTTTATAGGAGAAAGGAGAGAAAGAGAAAGAAAAGAAAGAAAGAGAGAAAAGAGAGAAAGAAGAGAAAGATGAAGGAGAAAAAGGATTTTCGGGCCAAACTCCGTCGGATTCGACTCGAGGTCGTCGAATTTCATCCTCCACGCAAGTGTATACTTGCTTTATTTCATTTTGTGCATTTATTTCATATTATAGTTGGTAAACTATATGATTTTGGGTGAGAACCCTTAAAATAAATTTGAGAAAATTGGAATATGAGTTTACATATTGATGTAATGTAAACTCTTAATGATTTCTAGTGTTAAATCCATGTAAATGGATTGAAATGGGTTAAAATGATAAGTTGGGATTTTTTTGGTTTTAGGGTTTAAATTTAAGAGAAATGGTTTAATACCCCAAATTAATTGATGTGTTAGTTGTAAAACATAGATTAGATGTTTATAGAGTTGTTGGATGAGATTAGAAACAACAAAAATGGAGAATAATGGAGGTTGAGATTTTTGGAGAAGAAGGTGAATAGTGACATGTGTCCTTCCCGAATCGATTCGGCCATGAGGCGAATCGATTCGACTCTTGGTCAAAAAATAAAATTTGTAGATCTTTTCGATACGGTCGCGTGGGCGCCGACCGCGCATTTTTCTGATATTTTTTGGATTTATAGTGATTTTTCTACGTAAATCTGTCCGAGATCGAAATAGTTAGTCAGAAATTAGGCTAGAATTATTTGGAGATAAATATTAGGGGTTCTCAAATAGAGTGTTAGGACCTCTAAAGGACTTGAGGAGATATGAAAACTTTGAGTTTGTTGAAATAAATCCGAGTTATAATTTAAATGGAGATTGGATTGAGTTTTGGGATATATATACAACCTAAGCAGATTTGGGGATTTCGGACCAGCCGAATCGATTCGGTAAGAGACAATTTGAAAGTAGAACCATTTCGAATCGATTCGGTGGTTAGCGAATCGATTCGGACAGGCCGAATCGATTCGGTCCTGGCAAATATTTGAGGTTTTCTCCTTTTAAGTTTAGGGAGACTTAAATTATAGTTTTGGAGATTATTATAGGAGACTCTAAATGGGGTGTTAGGACTCCTAGATGATAATTTGAGGATAAGTAAACCTCGGATTATTTTAGAGTACCATCCGGGGTATAAATTTAATTAATGTTTTGGGACAAGAGACAATTGAGAAAATCATTCCGCAAGCGTGTATGGATATATTTATGCGGTTAGAATATATATGGGCCGATTATGATCGAGAAAATCCAAGAATGTGATTAGGATGAGAATCATTGGGATTATTGGCCATCGTTATGTGCGATTGGTCGTTATAGCCGTGTATACATTTGATGAGTGATAAATATATATATATATATATATAGGGAGAGGTTCACAAGTGGACCAAAAGAATGGACTTTTTAACGGACCTTAACAAAAAACATATAATAACACATTAATTTTAATTCCTATAGTGTAATTGGTCCGCGCCAGCGGCACCAAATACGCGTGTCGATCGATCCCTCACCCCCTCCACGCCCCCCACCCCCCACCCTCCCACCCCCACCCCCACCCCCATGGCAGCCCTGCTGTCACAAGGGCTGCCACAAGGGCTGCTATGGTGATGGTGGTGGTTGGGGGGGTGGGGGGGGCGGTGGGGGTGGGTGGGGGTGGGGTGGGGGGTTAGTGGGGTGAATGTATGGTCTCGGGTGCCGTTGGCGCGGACCAATTACACTATAGGAATTAAAATTAATGTGTTATTATGTGTTTTTTGTTAAGGTCCATTAAAAAGTCCATTCTTTTGGTCCACTTGTGAACCTCTCCCTATATATATATATATATATATATATATATATATATATATATATATATATATATATATATATATATATATATATATACACGACATGATTTCAGTATATACATACTACGATACGAATACATATATATCTGTGTGTGATTGGTGTATGTGTATCTTAGAGGTCGATTTCCACGACCTTTCCTTTGGTATAGGGTTGGGACAACCAAATTATATATTTTCTCTAGTGCGATCCGGGGAGGTTGCGCGATGTGGGTGAATCCCCTAGCTTGAGGAGCAGGGAGAGTATAGTCCCCAGGTCATTATTGTCCCGCGCCCGAGTGCGATGTGTGTAACTCCACTTGCAGGGGGAACATGACCTCCTCCACCGTTGTGTGTTTTTACCATGACCATTGAGAGAGTCTGGCTTGGTACCGTGGTTTAGTGAGTAAACCCGGAGTTGGATCGGCACTATGAGACTGCATCTTCGAGTTATAGCTCGTTGGGATGGTTATTGTACTTGTGTGTGTAGTACATTACTTGTGTATGAGAACAAGATATTATACATCTCTAATAAGTGTAAAGAGATAAATGAAAAAGGATTAATTCTCATTCCGGGAGATTATATCCGGACGTGTAATATGAGTATGTATATAAAAGTGAGCATGAAAGATAAAGATAAGTATGTTATGTGTATTTAATTATATGAGTATATATATATAAGTTGTGTGCTGAGGGTATAATGGATCTCGACGATTGACCTTGCCAAGTAGTAGTGTATCGGGGGGTTCCTTGTTTGGATTTCGCTTCGCGAGACACCCCACGCACGAACATGGCATAGTGTTGAGACTGTGGAGAAGTTTAGCCCTTAGTACTTGGGTTAACTAGGATTGTTAGAAAATGGGTAACGCACTAGTTAGGCAGGGTAGCTTGACTAGGGTATTCGTTAGGATGCGATAGGTGTGCACTATTAGAAGAGAGGTGAGGGGTATCTCATGGGAGTACGATACCAATTTAAATATGAGATAAAACATATTTTTTTTTAAAAATAAAGCATTTATGCACTTGCTAAATATTTTCACAACTCGGGATCTGACCCGTTTCTATATTTTTTCCTCTCTTGCTATATATTATATATATATATATATATCACTGTTCTAAAAAATCCGCCTAGGCTTAAGGCTTGGGAGAAACGCCTCGCCTTACGCTTTTCACGCCTTATTCTTGGTAAAACCCTTAAGGCGCACGTTTTTCTAAAAACAACAATGCTTTAGTGAAACGATGTCGCATTTTAAAGAATTTCTTTATAAACTGAAACATTATCTCATCCAAAATAATCAAATAGTATTTTAATTTGCATATATTCAGACATATTTTTATGATATGTGCAATTTTTGTATTTTAATAGCCTTGTTATGGTTAAAAAATATTAAAATATATTAAGAATGCCTAAACGCCTTTTCACGCCTTTTTACGCCTAGGCTTCTAAGGCTTAAGGCTTGGTCTCCACGCCTCAATCACGCCCCGCGTTTTTTAGAACCTTGATATATATATATAGGTGTCCAGACACAGGGACGCCTGGATGATAATCCTTTCGAGTCAGACGTCTGCTGCAGCAGCTGTGGATGCATGCAGGTTTGATTTAGACGCTTCTATTCTTGTGATACAGATAGGAAATATTGTAGTAACTTTCGAAAAGAAAGCCCAATTGTATTTATTTATTCTCTCACCACCTTTTAGTGCGGAATTCAATTTGGTTGTATTATATTTGAACCGAGTGTTTGGTTATTTTATCTCTTTTCAGTTTCATTTATATAAACCGTGTGAATGTTTTATTGTATAGTTGTTTAAAAAGATTAGTAAAATAAAATTTTGACGCCAGCCTAATAGGTTATTAGTAATTAATTTGGTTTTCGACAGTGATGCTAAGAATGATCCATATGCGACTCCTGTTATAATTTGGTACATGAGTGATCGCCCGGTATTTTATTAGGCAGGGTCTCACATTTTGGGAGAGGACCTGTTTGAGAGCTATTTTGAGAGTTATCAAAGCTAAAGAGAGATAGAGCTCCCATTTGAGGGGTGTGTTCTTGTGAGGTTATGAGCGACTTTCTAAGAGAGATAAATTGTGTGTGTATAACCTTTGGATTCCTCCATTTATCTATTGAAAGAAGAAATCCTCCTTGGTGGATGTAGCCCAAATTTGGGTGAACCACGGTATATCGTTGTTGTTTTGCTTTAATGATTGCTTGTATGTTCGTATTGTCTCTTCATTGATGCTTGGTTAATTTGATTGAGAGTTTGCACACTAGTTCATTTACGTAACAAGGTCTTGAGTTTTTGTTGAGCTTGGAGTACCACGTGTCTTGTCCACTTATTACATTGGAATGCCTAATATTTTTTAAATATAGGCTTTATTGAGACTATACTTTGAATAAACAAGGCAAGCTCGATCATTTGTAGCGATTGATGTTATAATAATCAACTTATCAAATTAGTGTTTTAATCAGATTATACTCACCATTGTGTACATCTAAATCAACCTATACTAACTATTGAAATGTTTAAAACGCGAAATCTACGTCGACTATAACCCCTAGCCTTCTAAGCTAACTATGCGGGTTCGATTCTTGCTACCCGCTCTATTTTATTTTTATATTTAATAGTAAAAAAATAAGGACTTGTGTTGGATTAGCACTGCAGAGATACAAAAAACGGCAATAAAGGAGAAGACAAATATATAGATAGCTATATCTTCACATGTTTAATACATACAACCCTTCTTGGACAAGACACTTCACAATTATACACTTCCCCATCGTATTCTAGGAATTCTACTAAAAAAACTAGGTGAAAATATCTCTCTTGGTGAATACCAAATTCCAATTGAGTGAATTCTTTAGAATAAATCAATGCAATTTAAGAGGAATGAATGAAAGGACATCAAGCTCCAATAGAAAAGTATTGAAAGGAAAAAATACTTCGAAGATGAACTTGTTTTCAGGCAATAGTTAGAAATTCCTACTAAGAGGTCCACAAGGGATCAGAAATTGTTGAAGATTCAACAAGATCTTTCTTTTATTCCTTCCAGGCGATCGAAAAATAAAGAAATCCAGTCTCAAATCTTTATTGATACTGACATTGTAAGTGGGAGTGACAATTACAGTGATAGTTCCATTTATAGTTCCATTTGTGGTGAAAGTGGAAATAGTAGTGAAAGCGAGAGTTCTAATAACCTCTGATTTTTTTCAGCTTTGGCGAGCATCTGGAATAACTAGTGAATTACAACTCTATTGTACCAAAATTGGTGTATTGATCTTTTCAGCGTTAATGCTTTTTGCTGGTTGGTTTCATTATCATAAAGCTGCTCTAAAATTGGCTTGGTTTGAATCACCATCTTGCGGGACTACTAGGACTTGGTTATCTCTCTTAGGCGGGGCATCAAGTACATGCGGTTTGTTCGATAAATTCCTACCAATGGGCGAACATCCCAACCCTTGGAACATACAACAGCCCCAGGTGGCGAAGAGCCGACATCGAGGTGCCAAATGACCAATTCACAGATGAAAAAATGGCAAAAAAGAAAGCATTCACTCCTCTTTTATATCTTGCATCTATAGTATTTTTGCCCTGGTGGATTGCTTCTTCTCCAGGAAAAGAAGTTCATGACCCGTGGGCTATCTACTTCGACGCGGCATTGCTTCGTCAGGCTTGACCCCTCTTAATTAAGACAAGGGATCCAATACTTGAAGTAGGAATTACTTTCACTCCATCTTTTTCGGGAGCTATAGGAAATACATCTCAGGTACATCAGTTAGTAGGTATGCGAGGGTTAATGTCGGATCCCCAAGGACAAATGATTGATTTACCCATTCAAAGCAATTTATGCGAAGGACTCTCTTTAACAAAATATATTATTTCTTGCTACGGAGCCCGGAAGGGGGTTGTGGATACTGCTGTTCAATACATTTCTTATGTAACCATAGGTGCTATATTGGATTTGAATCTATATTGACTGACTGACTCCATTATGTTGTTGCTAGCAAATACCACTATTTTTGGTTTTGGATCTTCCAAATCATTCCCGCAGGATTTATTTGAACTGAATCTTGTCTATTCCCATCCTTTAACGCCTCTAGACTTTTGAATCTTTCAACCAACTAATTTCACCTTTCAAATATGTATGAAGTATTAACATTCTTTTTGAATGAGAGGAGAAAGAAAAAAGTGAGGGATGTACTTATTGCTTTCCATTTAGAACTTAATGACATTCTAAATCAGTATCATATTCACATTTTTTTTTGAAGTGTCTATGACATGGACAAGATTGAAATACTACTTTTATACCTTTAGTGTTTGTTCCGTATGAGTTATATATATTATATGATGTTTAAGCTTTAAGAAAGAAATTGGTACTTCGTGTCTCAAACAATTGACCTAAATAATAGACTTTATATGTGAATATATAAATTTGGAATTAACAAAAACTAAATATCATCAAACCGAGCAAGCACTTAATCTCCAAGAGTTGTTGCTATTTACCCTTTCAAAATAATAAAAGTTTAATTTTTGCTATTTTGCAAGAGTAACACTCCACGCGTTCTTGGCTATTATTATTATCTAGGCAGCAGGTCATTTGTTGCTCCTGTATGAAATGATGTGTCAATAATTTAATTGATTGGAAAATGGGATACGACTCGATGACTCGCTACTTAGACTATAATACATTGTTCACCTACCAAAGAAGTACTACAACATTTATAGCTTTGGTTTTTTATGTATTATGTATTATTAGTGTTTTTGTTTTTCATGGAAGCATAACATCTCGACTTAGTGACGATTTTACCCTTAGTTATTTATTCTCACATCTCTGGTTCTCTGATGTTGTTATTTCCCTGACCATGCAGGCATAATCGGATGGCTATATACAGTTGCAAATTGTGAGGATCCCTTTTCCCCTCTTGTATTTTGTTTTCAAAGAACAAGGTCGAGGTCTCCTCTCCTTTTATAACAGGGGAGGCAATCGAACTTTGAACCTCCCAAGCGGAAGGCGAAGGCTTTGGCCACTGAGCCAGAGTCTAGTGGATTTCTTGTTTACCATATGGTGAAGGGTGAGACTGTCAGCACTCCATTTTTGTACACTTGCTCATCAGAAGTGTTATAAATACTCACAACTGTCACAAAAGCCTTTTATCAGAAGTGTTATAAAAATACTCACAACTATCATAAAAGCCTTTTATAAAGCATAATAAAAGTAATCGTGTAGTTCAAGAGTACCAAAGTGGAGTGCTAACAATCATACTCTAACAAAATCCATTCAGAAAATAAAATGACTTGATGCACTGAAATTAATCATATTGAACTAAAGGTGGGGGAATTTAAGACTTGTACAAGTTGTCTATGAAGCTTCAATAACTACATATTCGGGATGTTCAGTAAGCTACTCATTTGGTGAATGTAAAAGATACTGTATCATTAGAGAGGACTTCTACACTAGAAGTTTTTTTCTTTACCATATGAAAAACAGTCGGACTCTTTCACATCACCCAAAGTAGCCTGGTGACCAAAATTAGAGTCAAACCTTGTCCCAAGTAAAAATGTTAAGCATTCAGCCAATCATGCCTTGCAGAATTTTTGAAGTGTTGCTAATATATACTGTTTTTTTAGAATGAAGACAAGCTAGAGAACTAGGGGTAGCCCTCCCCATTTTAAATCACCTCAAAGGGATGTAGAACTGCTCCTAGCTGAAATTAAAATTGTCTATGCCTGTGGGGTTTGGATAGTCGTCAGTGTCAACTAGCTATCACTGGTGTATACCGTGGCAGTGCCACTTGGTAGCTCGTGGAGGGGTCAAGTGCCCCACCCAGAATTTTAAAAAATAAATTTTTATATACATTTTTCAAAACATTTAAGGTTTAAATATACATATTTATTTTGTCATTTCTGAATATCTAAGAGTTTGCTATTATTGTGGTTATTTTCGTAAAGGTATTTTTTCTTTTGAAAATTTGATAATAAATTTATTTACTATGTTGACAGTTGTAAAGTTGTACATGAATTAATAATTTTTTTATTTGTATATGATTGTTGAGTTTCAGTTACACAAACCTATGAATTCATAACAATTGTGTCTCCCAATGAGAATTTTTACCCAATTAAAATTTGATTTAATATTGACTGAATTAAGTATATTTGATTGAATATTTGTGAATTTTTTTAAAATAACTCCTCAATTTGTTTTTCGGGGACTCCTCGCCCCAATCACCTAAGGTTTGTAGAAACCTTACACGCAAATTCTTCGAGTGGCCCACCCCCCCAAAAAAAATTATTCTGGCTCCGCCACGGGCTTTATATGGGTGTAATTGAATTTGTTCTTACTATCTATTGAACTAAGTCACCTCTTTATTTTATTTACCTTTGTATTCCTTTCAGGGGGATTACAAATTTTATTGGTGTGGACAGGTCAGTCGATATAAACTTTTTGATTTTTTTCTTTGAAACAGGACAGGTCCAATCACGACGATTAGGCCTGTGATCAAATCATTTTAATTGTGCAATATCTGTGACATTGTGGAAGCACCAAAACTAAAGACTTTTTTTAATACACTTTTCATATACAGCACTGAAAATTGTATGCGGGATTCCTTGCACATTTACCTTTTTAATCTATACGTGGAGAAGAAGGCACATGTCAATGTTCGACACAATTGAAGGTTACTTACAAAGTCAAAATAACCTAATGCCTATTAGGTACACTTACTCACAAATTAAGAAGATGACCAAGGGTTTCAAAGACAAATTGGGTGAAGGGGGTTATGGTTGTGTGTATAAAGGTAAGCTTCGAAGTGGGGGTCTTGTGGCTGTTAAGTTACGGGGGAAGTCTAACGCTAACGGGCAAGATTTTATCAATGAAGTTGCTACAATTGGAAGAATTCATCATGTCAATGTGGTGCAATTGATTGGATTTTGTGCTGAGAGATCTAAACGTGCCCTCGTTTACGAATTCATGCCCAACGGATCTCTTGAGAAATATGTATTTTCTAGAGAAGAAAATATCTGTGTGTTGAGCTTGGAGAAAAAGTATGATATTGTACTGGGGGTTGCTCATGGGATTGAATACTTGCACCGAGGCTGTGACATTCAGATTCTGCATTTTGATATCAAGCCACACAACATTCTTCTAGACGATAACTTTGTCCCAAAAGTTTCTGACTTTGGGCTTGCAAAATTATGTCCCACTGATATCAATACTGTCTCGCTCACTGCTGCTCGGGGAACAATTGGATACGTGGCTCCAGAACTAATCAACAGAAGCATTGGTGGTGTTTCATACAAGGCTGATGTTTATAGCTTTGGCATGTTATTGATGGAAATTCTAGGCTTAAAGAGGAACCCATTAGTAACTGAAGAGAATTCCAGCCAATACTTTCCAAGTTGGGTTTATGACCGATTCAAGACAGGCAAGGACATTGAAATGGGAGATGATAGTAATGAGGAGGAAAAGAAGGTTACAAAGAAGATGAGTTTAGTTGCATTGTGGTGCATACAGATGAATCCAGTAGACCGTCCTTCGATGACGAAAGTGGTGGAAATGCTAGAAGGTGAAGTTGAACTCTTGCAAATTCCTCCAGAGACTTCTCACTTTCCTTCATATTCATCATTTCAGGAGCCATCATTCAGTGGAGACTCCACAGAGTCGGTAGCTTTGTTATATAATTCTCTTAACTCAGTGACCGTAGACGTCAATATAGATTGATAAGTCACCGTCTGAACACCCAAAGCCATTATATATAAGTAGTTAGTTCCTTGATGGACATTACACACTTTAATGAACGTCATGTACAAAATTTTTAGATGTATTTCTGTAATCATAATGCTAATGTTAAATCTTCGAATCTTGGCATGTATATCTAGAGGTTGATGGCACAATATTGGATTCAAAGTTTGCTAACGGAACTAAAAGAGGGATTCTTTATAAGGTCATGGTGGACGAGCCTGATTTTTCTGCAACTCAAGAGGATATTTGAATTGTTTGAGAATTTGTTATGTTTTTGGAGAGATATGATATGTTAGGTATTAGATGTTTTCTAGTTCTATGTAGACTCGTTGATAAGGACGAAAATGAAACTTTTTTAGTTTCTGTATATTTTGTGGTTAATAAAAAATATTAAGCTAAGTAACTATTTGCCGTAGCACCAAGCTGGGTGGGTATGAGGCAATAACCAGTTTTTACAAGATATTTGAAAGCTTAGATTTGTATCCATTTTACTGCTCCGAGCATCTATTTTTGTGTTACCAATATTTGATGATGGCCACTCACTCCATCTTGTATTTCAGTTTTAATGGCATTTATTTCACATTGATTATAGACATGGAAGAGGATAGTCATGAGATTGAGAATGGAATTGGAGCAAAACAAGGATTTTGTACCTAATGGAGGCGACAAGAACAATATTCCTCAAAAGTATCACCTATCTCTAATAGCATTGAATTTTTATGTGAGAATGAGATTATTGAGGTTGCGTCCGCAAAAGTGTCTAAATTTTGAAGGTTGAGTCGTCAAACGTAGCAAAAAATTTGGAGTTGGTTGCAGACATTCTGGATAGGATTCTGCCAACTTACCTGCTACTGTTCACATGACTCCAAATAAAGGAGATAAAGAGGATCAACTTCCTGAGTAAATGGTTAAATTCATTAGGCCAAAGTGAATCATCTGTTCATCATGGGTTCTCACACGTCTTCGAGTTTCAGCCAAACTAAATATAGTTTTAGTTGGGCAGATATTGTAGAAGGTGAGGTTGAGACTGCAAAGCAAATGTTATTGGGAGAAACCTTGCTGATGTATCCGGGTCACAGAAGATATCCGAAGAAAATTTGGGGATGTAAATTATGGTTAAAGATTCAAATTTTCTAGGTTTGAGCAAAGAGGGGAGGAACTCAACTAGAAGAAAATATAATCTCAGGACTCCTGCGTCTACGCCTAAGCCTCATAGATTTCGTAACTTCTAGCTTTGATTGATATCTTCATTTGCTCTGAACCACCCAGGAAAGGCCTTTTTTCCCTTCAGTTCTTAATAAAAAGCTTATTTTCTTCCAAAAAAAAAAGATTAGAGAACATGATGAAGTGATTGCATATTATATTTTCATGTATTAATATCTGTATTTATACCAGAGGTTCATTGATCCAGCTCCTTTAGAGCCTTAACTCTACTGAAGTTATGATTCTAGTAAATGGTGGTCTAAATAATATTTTCCAGTTTTAATGTGAATATATTTTTCAATGAGTAACTGAAATTTGTTGAAGTCTATAAGACATTAATTGTCAGCTTGGGCAATTGTATGAAGATTCACAGCTTGCTATTTGAACATTGGCAACCTGAAGAAAGAGATACACAAATGAAATAGGGTGGCTTTGCCATACCCCAGTCAAGTTCGTGGTCTAAATAGGGTGACTTTGGCAACCTAAAAAATTGACACTTTATCATCCCCCAGTCAAGCTCTGCACCTGATGCTTGGAAAACGATCTATGACTAAATTACTATTAGTTCATGTATCTTG
The DNA here is from genome assembly GCA_949130495.1 of Sambucus nigra. Lineage (NCBI taxonomy): Eukaryota > Viridiplantae > Streptophyta > Magnoliopsida > Dipsacales > Adoxaceae > Sambucus > Sambucus nigra. The sequence goes on from CASBWL010000058.1 coordinate 1,656,344, forward strand.
AACATTATCTTCGAAAAAATAAAATCTTAAACTATTAGATAGTGGTCCAACATGTATATCATGCTCTCCAACTCTCTCCCGTGCACACCCTCCTCGCTCGCATATGGAGGGATAAATCAAGGTGCATCATGTGCACAAACCAAAAAAACGCACATTGAAGAATTACGAAGGGGTAACAAATGCAAGTTGGGAGATTTGAACACGAGACCTTGTTAAACCACAGTTCATGGTGACTTTGAGAGAGAGAGAGAGAGATGTTGTGTGTTGTATTGACAATGAAAATCTGAGAACTACATGAGAGCCTAAGAACATATACAAAATGTTTAGGCTACAAAAGAGAGTTATTAATACTATTAGGACTCTGACTACAACCTCCTTAAAATATATATACAAGACTACGAATACGATTAGGACTAGTATTACTCTAACATGTACATTCACTCTCTGATAAAACAACCGACACTTGATGGAGGGATTTTCTTGTTAGATTTGTACAAATTCTTACTCTTAACTTGTACAAATTCTTCCCAGTTTCCTTTGAGGACCTTCACCGCCACATTAATTTTGTTGGAAAGCTTTCATTTGTACGCCGTTCCACAACCCCCTTGGTCAAATTTATATTTGAACTTTTTTGTGATCTTTATAATATCAGCATAAGAGTATCAAGTAGGCTCGAGAGATCTGTAATCCTCTAAGAATTTTTCAGTCTTCATTTTTGTTTTTATTCAAGCTCTAAAATTTCTAGAGTGCAATGACTGCTGGCACAATATTAAAAAAGGCCAAGATCACCCCTGCATAAAAAATAAAAAATAAAAACTATCAAATTAAGAACTTTATATTCCAAAGATATTTCCAACGTGCTTAACTCAAAAAAAGGAACTAGTACATCACCTGCAATCGAGGACTAGTTTGTTCCATATGTAGACAATAACACGATTCTTAGATGTGCTAATGAATTTTATAATTTTTTATCTTACGGACACAACACTACAATAAATTGGTTTACCAACCATTTTAAGTACGGGGAAACTAGGATTCCCAATCTTTGGGGGTCTTCACTTGACAACTATATTTCTTCAACAAATTGCCAGTTGTAATTCATTCTATACGTTATGTTTAAGGTGAATTATGTTTGTTTGTGGGTGAATTTTTAATTTGAGTTGTAAAATGACAAGTAATAATAATCTTGCAATTTAATCTATAATCATACTGCACTGAAAGTAATCTTATTCCAATAGCTTTACTTTTAGATAGATTCCAGATATGTCAACCCTATTTTTCTTAGTACTCTTTGTTAGAACTGGAGTTGAAAGCAAAACTTGAAACGACCAAATAAATACCTTCGTGTGTATCAGGTTTGGCGAAACACTCGTTTCAGGTGTCGCATTGTAATTCTTCGACCTTCAAATCTTTTGTCCACCTTCACACTTGCTGCAAATTGGTCTCAACCATCTCAAATGAAGACCAGTTTTCTCACATTATATGGTTGACTTAAGTAACTTGACGTCCTCAATCGTTATACAAGATGCCAAGGTACAAAATTTGATGTAATGGTAAAAAAAAATAGCATAAAGAGTATAATGACCAAATGAAGACATATCTCTTTCCGGTGCAAAATTTGATTACTACTTTTTTAGCAGAAAAATATTTTATTAAATGATAATTTATTTGGTCAAATTTTAGAGTCAATTTTAATTAAGACACATATGTGAAAAGTGACGTGTCTTAGTATCAATGTGTTCATTGTAGCAAGGAGATTAATTTGGTATACCCCCTGTTCAAAATAGTGAAGTAATGAATGAGAAATTTGGATTTAAAGTGATCCATTTGAATTTAAGCTAGATGGTGTAACATAGTTAAGTGGATTTGTCCCACATTGAAAAAGTGATAGAAATACTTGGAGTTAATATACCCAAATTATGGGACTAAGGGTTGGATGCCTTGAGCTATCCCAAGTCTTTGAAGGGGAAATGACATACACTATGCATGTGTTGGGCTTGGGCCAAAAGCTCACGCGCGCCGCCGCCCGTGCCCGGGTTGTGTGTCGTTTTTGAGTATCTATTAAATTTTAGGGTTTTAAAATTTATTTTCTGAACCAAAAAAATCTATTATTACGCTGTCGTTTTTAATTATTTAATTAAAATGTTGAGTTGCTTTGTTAGAGAGATACGACTAGGGGTGTTCACGGGTCGGTCGGTTCGGTTTTGACCGGGTTTTTTGAGCCGAACTGACCATGTCGGTTTTGGAGGAGAAGAACCGAACCGAACCGAACCGAACCGAACCGAAAATGCTGAAAAATCGAACCGAACCGAACAGGGTCGGTTTTTGACAGGGCCGGTTCGGTTTGCCCGTCGGTTTTTGACAGGGCCGGTTCGATTTTTTCCTTTATTTTAATAAAAAATATATTTTTTTAATACCTAATATAAATATAAAATTAAAAAATATAATATAATATGTCAACACTAATATAAATATAATATAAAATATAAAATTAAAAAGTATAAAGTATAAAAATTAATTCGGTTCGGTTCGGTTCAAAATCGATTTTTTTATGCCAAAATCGAAAACCGAACCGACCCTGTCGATTTTATACCTGATCAAACCGAACCGAACCGAACCGACCCTAAAAAAAACCCGGCGCAAAAATTTTCGGTTCGGCTCGGTTTTGTCGGTTTGTCGATTTGGTCGGTTTTTTTGCACACCCCTAGATACGACTGTACATATAGTCACATCTTTTCTGGGAAAAATCATGAATTGCAACTCTTCACCACTTATAAAAATGACCATATGCAGTCCATTTTAAATACCAGAAAATCTATCTGAATTCTCTACTATTGTCCTTGTTCCCTTCTTACTAATTGAGAGAAATTCGTCATTGTTGGTTTGTGGGACTGTTGCTCTAAAGTGCTTCTTGTAACAATCGTTGACCGTTTCATCCTGGGAGGCAGCCCCGTTGAATTTTTCGTCAGCTCCGTAGCGGGGGCGTATTCTGTCTTAAGGAGAGATAGTTCAACTTTCGACTCGGTCAAAACTCTGCAAGTGATTGTTTCAATCACAAACTGTATGTTCTTCTTGGCTCTCTTTAGTGTTACTGTTTTTCTAGAGTAATTAATTAATTAATTTTAATTACTGGTTATTTATTTAGTGAAATATTATTTTTTCGTAATCTGGTAATCAACAAAAACTACAGGCGTTCTAATATTAGTTTGTGTCAGAACAGGTTAGCTGAGGTAGTCAAAGCATCCCTCCCAACTTTCCACAATAATTGTTTCATCTTAGGGGGGGCTTGATGGACTAGATAGCTTTCCATAGAGTTGGATCTCGCTAGAAGGAAATCGAGGATAACAATTTTTTATTTTCCTTCTTTAGATTTTTCGCCTCAAGGGTGAACCTGGAGCAATGGTATGGTTAACAGGTTTGATTCGCAGAAGCACCCTCTCTACATATGCAGGGGTAGGGCTGTGTTTCGGCCGAATCGGATCGGAAAATGCCTATTCGGAAAAAAGTTCGATTTTTTTGGAAATAAAATAACTATTCCGATTTTTTCGGAAAATTAAAAAAAAAATCGAATTCGGGAAAATCGGCAAAAATCGAAAATTCAAAAAATATATTAAAAATTCAGAAATTTTGAAAATTCAGAAATTTCAAAAAAATAAATTATGGATTTTCGATTACTCGAAATTCTCATTTTAAAGAAACAATGAAAATGGCTTAACCCAACATGTAAACACATGAGGATTTGGCTCATTTTTTCATTTGTGTAGAAGTTAGGAGGATACTCTCCTTTTATAGAGCATATTTTGGAGCCCTCTCCCTCTCCCAATTGATGTGGGATATGAGAAACTTTTAAAAAATCGGAAAATAAATCGAAAAAATCGGAAATCGAAAAATAATTCTGAAAAAAATCGAAAAAATCGGATCGAAAAAATCAGAAAATCGGAAATTCAGAATTATTTTCGATTTTCAATCCGGTTTTTTTTCGAAAAATTCGAAAATCGGCAAACTAAAATTTCATTCCAAATTCGAAAAAAATCGGATCGAAAATCGGAAAAATTGAAAAGTTCAGAAAAAAAAAACACCGCCCTATGCAGGGGTAAGGTTGCGTACACCCAATCCCGCAGTGGCTGGAGCCTCGTGCACTGGGTTTGCCATTTTTTTAGATTTTCCCCAAAGAGAGATGTCAAATTTTATTAATTAAGTTAACAAATACCCAGGTAATTAAATCATCAACCATCAATCACATAAACAATCTCATATGAATAACCAACGAAATAAAATAAACTGAGTCTGAAGTAAACACTCCAATAATAATAATACCAGAGTAAATGAAGTCCCAATACAAGGGTCTGAATAAATAAACCAATATCTGAAATAATGAAAGTCTGTAACTACAACTTCTAAATAAGAATGGGCAACATACCCTAACTGATATGAATGACTCTGAAGGAACCAAGGATAAATGTAGAGGCGTCTAATACCGAGATCCTGTAGCTTCCACAATAACTACAACACGTCATCAGAATGGAACACATATGCTTGGCATCCCTGTGGCTGGGCACCTAAAATGTTTTTACAAAACAAAATAGATTTGGAGGAAAATGGGTCAGAGCCCGAGGTGAAATTTTTTTAAAAAAATAACAAGTGTTTAATTGCATTAAATAGTAAATATTATATACATGTTAGTTGCGTACTCTCACATGAGTTTCTCACCCCTCAACTAATGTGCACGCCTAACGTATACCCTTAACCCATCCTAGTTATGCCACTATCTAAGTAGTCCGTACTAACTCCTTCTTTCACATTCTAATATAAGGTGTCTACTCGTACTACCCAAACAAGTTATATTTTGTATCTCACATCCACATTCATTAAATTACTATCACAAGTGTCATTTAAATTCTCATATTCGTAGACCATTCAAATATCTTAGTTATTACATCTACTAAGCAACAGTGAACCAGTCACAAGTATATGTATAAATCACTCTCAATACATATATACATATAAGGCACTTAAAGGATAAGCTGGGTGCACACATTCTCTGCTATCGAATCCTGGTACATCACGTATATAAGGGCTACGTGTTTCGAATTGGTCAGGAACCGTTTCAATAAACAAAATCACACATATTGGAGGCGAACATAGTTCACATACCCATGGGTCACGTACATACCTACGCTCCCATGGTCAGCTGACTTATCAACTCATAAATAAGTCATTCACAGTCCTATATCCTTAAGGTACCAATCTAAATCCCTCCGAAGGCACACAAAGATAAGATGATCATTTTCCGAAAACTAACCTCCCGTGATAGCAAGTATGGTAGGTATGCCATACACACAATAATCTAGATACTAAGTAATCACACAACTTAGATAATCATCATATTTATATAGGTATACACCAGCTCTACATCTTAAGTCTCATATATATTATAGTGTCATCCCGAATATTTCACGTAATATGTTTAGCGCAACAACTTGTCGTATGAGTCCGAATACTAAAACCTACCTCATAAGGTTACTAAGTCACCCACTAGTCTCTAAGGTTATCTCAGTAATTCAAAGTCCCTCTTCTACTGGTCCTAACCTTAAATTAACACTCGTCCACTTTAAATCCCAATATATATGAAACTTCTAACCATACCTCACTCGGTAAACACTCGTAATTATTCTATTTGATTCCATAATGTATACATATTTTGTGCACTAATTACGATCCTACTGACCTCAAACAAGTCCCACAATCTTTTATAAGCCACACTACAATTTCTTATGATCTTGGGATTCGACAAACCTTAAAGGGAATTTTTTTTACAAAAATCAGAAGGGATCGATCGATCGATGAAAAGGGGTCAATCGATCGATCGAACAGGTATCTGCCTAGAATTTCCTTTAACAACTACGGGTTCTCTAAATTTTACACTCAAATCCTCCATGAAAACATCCCAAACTCCCAACCAAGTATTCTAATCATCGAACCAACATATATGCATAAACTTTAACGCATTAGAATCATTAAATCAACAAGGATTAACAGTTTTTGGGATCAAATCACACATTTCTCATAAAAACCATATTTGTCCTTTTTTCTTAAAGATCTTCATATAATACAATATAAATTCTTGATTCTTTACACATGGATCATAATTTCTTGGCTGCTATATTCCCAGAAGATAGACTACATGCAAAACCTACCCAGATTACCATTTTAAATTTCTCAAATCCATTCATTCATTATTTTCAAGATTATTCTTCAATCCTAAACTAACATATGCACTGAATTATTGCAAGTTAAATGACTTTCCTGGAAAATTCGATGTTCTGATCCTTTGAAGTAGATGGTACGGAAAGTATCCCCTCTTTCTGATCTAACCGGTGGTGGTGGTGGTGGTGTAATGGCCTCTAAGGGTGTTTTTCTTCTTTGGAAAGTTCCTTCTCTATTCTTTAACTGATGTTGGTGATTTTTGATTATGAAAACCCTAGGAGTCCTAAGAGTTGGATGATAAACTAAGTCTAAATTTTGGGGGTTAATATTCCTTAAAAATCAAAATGACTAAAATAGCCTTCCGAGTTGCCGATTGGGTCTAAAAATGCCCCGAGACCCAAACTAAACTCTCGACTAGTATTTTCTGACTATCTCGACCCATCCGGACACGTTGGCGCACTTAAAATGATCATATGGATGATATAAAATTAATTTACTTTTAAATTCATTAAATTGATTCCTGACGCGATTGACACGCGCGCCCCAACTTAATTTTCGAATTGCCGTATTTATAACTCACAACCATATTAATAAATTCAATAATCACATATTACCATAATCACTCAGTAATATTCAACACTATCATAACTAACTCTCGTCTCGCTAGTTATTTAAAACTGAATTAATTTCCAATTAATTATCCCAAATTGATTTAACTAATCCCATAATTAAAAGAAATTTCATTTTATTAATCTCATAATTAAAAGCCATAAAAATACGGGGTATTACAGACCGCTCATCAGATAAGAGTCAAAGTTGCTCGCTTTAACTTATCTTCTGAGGGCAAGTTATACAAGAAATCGTTCATTGGGCCTTACCTCAAGTGCGTTCATCCACAGGACGTCGAACAAGTTCTGCGTGAACTTCATGAGGGAATTTGTGGAAGTCACGTAGGAGGAAGGTCACTAGCTTTTCCAGCAATGAAGGCAGGATGCTGGGGGCCATACATGCAGAGGGATGCATGAGTCTACATTTCAAAGTGCGAGAAATGCCAAATGTAGTCACCCATGGTCCACCAGCCCGCTAGTAACCTGAAGTCACTTACCAGCCTATGGCCCTTCTCCCAGTGAGTATGGACATTATAGGTCCTCTGCCTACTACAGTCGATAATCAAAAGTATCTGTTGGTCACCACAAACTACTTCATAAAGTGGATAGAGGCAGAACCACTGGCGAACATCAGGGATGCATATATGGTGAGCTTCATATGGAAAAATATCATTACCGATAATAGTCGCTTCGGCATACCCAGGACGATCATTACCGATAATAGAACCGAGTTCGAGAGTCACCTTTTTCAAAGTTTTTACAACGATAATGGAATCAAGAACTACTTCAGCTTTGTGGTGTATCCTCAAAGCAATGGTCAAGCTGAGGCTTCCAACAAAACAGTGATCGATGGATTGAAGAAGTTCCTGGAGCTAGCCAAGGGAGCGTGGGTGAACGAATTACCCCACATCCTCTGGGCCTATTGCACCACCCCAAGACGAGCAACTGAAGAGACACCCTTTGCACTCACATATGGAATCGAAGCAGTTATTCCATTATAAGTTGTTATACCTACCATGAGGTCTACATTGGTCGACCAAGGCCACAATGATGAAGCATTACTCACTGAACTTGACTTAGTTGACGAGCGACGAGAATTAGCTCTAGTTAAACTGGCATCCTACCAGCAATATCTAGCTAAACAATACAAACAGAAAGTCAATCCAAGGAAATTCCTAATTGGGGACTATATCCTAAGGAAAGTCCTTGACAATGCTATGAAACCATCAGATGGCAAGCTATGACCAAACCGGGAGGGACCATTCAAGGTGATAAGGCATGACTTGCAAGGAGCCTATCACTTGGAAACGCTGGAGGGCAGGGAGATACCAAGAGCTTAGAATGCGGCCAACCTAAAGAAATTTTACTTCTAGATTTATCTGTCTAAGCACCATTAGTTTAGGCAAATTTTTATTTACAAATTAATATTTCTCTATGTTCCTGACTTTGATCAATAAAACTCGATTGGCCTTGGCTTTCTATGTGTACTGGTTTTCTCAGTTATATTTTGGTATATACATCATTTCCAAGTTACAGGCTTCACTTTTAACATGTATGACAAAGATCACAGCTTACAGTAAGTTGGTTAACTTGCTCCAGTCAAAAGATCTCATGAGTAGCCCTTTGTGATTACACCACAATTATTAGGTTTATACTAGCTAAAGTATAGTTAGCAAGGTTGACATATAATAACCCTCCTCAGGCTTTTGTTCCTAACACAACTGGCCTCCTAGGTTGCCCGGACAACAAATAAAGACCTAGAGGGGACCCTTAGAAAATATGGCCAACCCAGGTTGGTCGCCAACATAGTCTGGCTCCAAAATCCTGCTCAGGTGGATTTCTCGTTGACCATGTATATCCTCGCCATCGTCCTACTTAGGCTAAGGTAGTGTGACGACATGACCTAAAAGGTAAAGTGAGGTAGAGTGGTATGGCTAAGGCATATTAGAATGGGGGGATACTCATTTGATAATAAACTCTTAGTCACATTCAGTCGGCTGAAAAAGCCCAAAATAGCTAGCGATTATTAAAAAATCAAATACAGACAACATATGTTTAGTCGACAATTTCCCAAAATATAAATATTTTATTACTAAAGGTTACACAGTCACATGTACAACAGTGATGAAATAAATTAGATCCTAAGGTAGACCCAGTCGCTGAACAAGGTAATCCGCTACTCGCTATCTTTGACCATCGCCTAGATGAGGGGAAAAGTCCTCCTCAACCTCCTCCGAGCTTGGCTCCAGCAGCTGCCTCAGGATTGCATCTATTGGGATCCAGCGGTCATCCCTTCTAAATGGATTTTGTGCTAAGGACGAGGGAGTGATCTCATGCCTGTACCAGAGGATGAAATTCTTGCCCACCTTTAACCCCCGAGGGAACTTAGCCACCCTCTAATGAAGGCTAGCTCTCGACCTACTTTAACTTCGTGGGAGCGTCTATCCAGCCTTGGTTGTAACTATCTGTCCACAACCGTCGAGGACATTTTTTGAATAATTGCCTGAGTCTGGTGACGTCCCTTTAAATCCTAGCAGCTATCACATATGCTCTCCGCACATCTCCCTTTAGTTCGGTAATCTCCCTTTGGGAACCGCTATTATCAGCCCCAGTTCGTTGCCTTGTTGACGACGAAGAACCTCGAATAACTAAGGGGGATATGCTCGGCGCATTCTCCCTAAGGCGTGCAACCTCCCTCTTTAGATCATCATTCTCCTACTGCAGCATCTCACCGACTAAGTTAATTTAATATGCCTCCAAGAGCTTCGCCTTCATAGCGTCCACCTCTTCTTGAACGGAGGCACCAATCTCTTCAAGTCTATCTTTCAACTTGGAAAGCAACTCGGACTGATATTGGTAGTCCTGATTCTGTACCCTAAGAGATTTGCAGATTCTTATGAATGCTCAACGAACTTGGTCGCTCATATTAGAACCGAGAACTTAGCCTAAGCGAGAAGTATCAGGGATATATTCATCAAGGTCGATGAACTACAAAATATAAAGGCACACAAAGTATACACATCAGCAAATGCAAGAATTATAACTTCTTTATTTCATTAAAATTGGCTCAGGCCAAGTATAAGTACATCGAGTGGAAAGAATGAGAAGTAAAAATACAAGAGTAACCCTGAAAGCCTAGTTGGTGATATCGACTTGCTCAGAGGCGGCTCGCTCTTTCCTCTTGTTAGCAGCAGCCTCAGTTATCTGAGTACTAACTATACCTCTCTTAATCGGGGTAAGGTTTGTTCCCCAGTCGCCAATAGGAGCAGCACTAGCATCAATAGTAACAAAGTCCTCATCAATCCGAGTATTTGGAACATCATCTTCAATAATGAGCTTGGGACCTGGATCGTGCTCATCAAAGAGGGGAGAATCAATAACCACCCCAACGAAAAGCAGTTCTTTGTCCCAGCCCTTTTTGAAATTAGCACGGCTGATATAATCAATCTGGGCGTCAGCATCCTCATATGCTTCCACCCATCCATCGTTGTAACCATTCTCCCTAACATATGAGGCTTCGAACTCTAGATTTTTTACCTTCTCAGTGAGCTCCTTATCATCAGCAAACTCCTTCTTCTAATCAGCTAGCACCTTATTTTCCTCGGTAACAGCCAACTTGCTCTTCACCACCAACTCATAGGATTCACGAATCTCCTTTAACTCAGTGGATGCCACATCATTCTCCTTCTCAAGAGAAGCCTTAGCTATCTCGGAGGCCTTTTGATCCTCCTGTGCAGGCCTCAAGCTCTCCTCGAGCTTAGAATTCCTCTTTGCCAGCTCGTTGCGACTGCGCCTTAGGACGGTGTAGTCAGATAAAAACTGCAGGAAGAAATAAATATGAATAAAAAGAGTATGGAAGAAATTATAAGATATGGAGAAAGGAAGTAAATGGACTTAGCAATGCAAGCCCTAGATCTGTCTTTAGGGCCAACTGGTCAGGTCCTATTTTTTATGATCGCTCGTGGCCTGCTGCCACTACTTCTCTTTCGAGCATCACAGGAGCAAGCTAAGGGGATAGAGATACAGAGGCCCCCTATGTCATGACAGACACATGAACTAAAGAAGTTTGTGCCCTCTTCGTTCTCGCCTCCTCCCTTCTCCTCTCTTCTTCTCTCTCCTTCTTCTCAGCCTCTTTCTTCTTCCTCTTCTTCTCTTATTCTCTCTTTCTTTCCCTCTCCATCCTCTCCTCATATTCTTTCTTCTTTCTCTCCATCCTTTGTCATTAGCTGTGGTTTAGGAACCACTAGTAGTATCCCTAGACCTAGGTTTCTGTATTTTCATCTTGTGCGATAATAGGACATAATCATCATCATCATCATCTCTGATCAAGTTTCTCCTCCTCGGGGAGCCATGTCTTCCTTGCTGGAACTTTTTGAGCCTGATCCTGATCTTGAGCTAGAAGTCCCCTCACTGAATTCCTCCTCACTTAATCCTGCCTCACCACTACCACTTTTTCTACCTCCAGCACTTCCAGCTTTCGCGCTGCTCTCTTCTTCGTCCAATTGGATGGGCTCAGAAGAAGCATCCTTCTCTAGAATATCAAGGTGGGGAAGAGCATCAACTGGACGGGAAATAAAGCTTGAGGTTGTGTTCTTGTAATCTAGAAAGAAGGCAGTTGACCTGGGGTGCTCACCCTCAGCAATGGAATCTCTGATTTTCCAAGCTTTGATCAACTCAGCAGCTCGGATTTCGTGATGAGCAGGTTCTTGGTTCTTAGATTTTGCTCCAAAAGAAAAGAAGACATCAGAGGACGGATATATTAAAGGCATCAATCAACGAGCAACAGAGTTAGAGAACAACCTACATATTCCTCCCCATATAAAGGGATTTGAGGCCCCCTATACCTGAATCCCTCGGCTTGGGGATAAACTTGCTAATTCCTGAAAATGAAGCCCTCATTCTAATAGTCCTTATGGGAATTAGGTATATTCACTACCAATAGCCTATCTAGGCTCCTTGCTTTCAAATAAATAAGACCAACACTTGTTCGAGAAAAGGTGTAGCAAAAATAAATTTCAGCTAAACCTAAGTTGGTGCCATATAGCAGATTTATCCCATGAACACCATTGATGATATTCCAGACATTCGGAGAGCATTGAGCAGGAAAAACATCAAAATATTGGAAGAAGTGCAAAAATAAACGATTTGGGGGAAAGGTTAAACCCCCATGGGATAACAAAAGAACATGAATCCAGTGGCCATCCTCAACATCTCGAACGTTATGAGGAACAGGGGCACACTCAATATCCACCCAGCTAGGGATATTGTAGCATTTCCTGAATTCAATTAAAGATTTATTATTGATTTTTGCCATAGACATTCCCTAAATACAGTACAAAGGAAAGAAATACAAAAAATATGGAGACGGAGGACTTACGAAGTAGGTATCAAGCCAGGAAAATGAAGACGAAGAGAAAGAAATAGCTTTTGAATGACGAAGAGTGAGCTTGAGAGTAAGAAGAGGCTTTAGAGTAAGGAACAATTTAGGAACGAAAGGAAACACAGAGCAGAAGTGGCAAAATGAACCGTCTGAGTGCCTCATTTTAAACTCTCAATGATAGTGCACGACAATAAAAGAAGATTTTCCGCCTGAAATCGCTGCAAAATGACGATTCACTCCCCTCACAATTTAAAAGTTGCAACAGTACTGTCAAAAGCAGGCTGGAGGCACCATTTAAAAGTTTTGAGCCCAAATCATAGCCCCTAAACTTTTAGGGGCATTTGTGGGTACCCTTTTTTGTCAACTAGAGCCCATAAAAGTAGTCGGACAAGGCCCAAATAAGAATATAGGGCATCTGTCCCAAATTATGAGTTCAAAGTGACGGTTAAAGATGTGACCAAGTCCAACCCCAAAATCTCAGTTGAGATATTCAGGGGATACTAGGCTAACATGTTGGTTAACAACACATCCTCTCTTTCAACTGAATATATATTGTACCCCTGTTCCGGAGCATGGGGCATGTGAAAATTATCTCGAGAGTTACTTAATAAGAACATTAGACCTCTCCGTGGACATTGGCGATTTGCCGAACCACGTATATTTTTGTGTTGTGTGATTGTGATTATTTATGTTTCTTTCCTCTTGGTGATTGTTTTTTCTTCATAAGTTGTTTGTGTTGAGATTTTTGTCACCACACATATATAATGTGGGATATATAAGTATATATATGCTAGATGTGTATAGTATATTATGTATACATATATGAGATGTGAAAACATATATATACATATATATGGATCAAGATAAAGAATGAAATGTGAGTTAAGTTCTAGATCATCCGGGAGTATAAAATCCGAAATAAAAATATGTGTTATACGTTTATAAGATAAGGCTACTATATACGGGATAAATAACCCTATAATGTGAGTAATATTATAACTAGTGATAGTTATTCATAAGAATCGAGTAATTGATAAATGAGGAATAATAATTCATAAGCGGGCGAAAGATTAGGATATTATATACGCGGGTTTTTGAGATAGTGTATGGTGTGAAATGTTTGGGTGAGATGCTAGTTAGGCTAGGTAGCGTAACTAGGGTGTTTAAAATACATGCATTAGGTGAGTACTGTTAGAGAAGAGGTAAGGGGTATCTCATGCGAGTGTGGCACTAGTTTAAATATGGAAACTATCATATTTTGAATATTAAAGTATTTTAAACACTTGCTAAAAATGTTATTAAAACCCGGGCTCTGACCCGTATATATATTTTCTTTTTCTTCTCCTTGTTATATTTTTAGGTGTCCAAACACAAGGACGCCTGGATTAAATTATTTCAGGTCAGACGTTGATGCCGTAGCTGTGGATGTGGGCAGGAGATTGTATAGACGTTTCTCTCCATGTGATCTAGATAGGAGGTACTAAGGGTATATTCGGGCATGTTGCCCAATTGATGTAATTTATTTATTTCCAACGTTTTTATATCACGCTCATTCGATAGGGTTGTATAATTGTTTATCGAGAGTTATCGTTATTTATTTATTCGTTCTATTTGTTGTTTATATTCCCCATGTGAATGGATTTAATTGTGTATTAAGTTAAAAAAGATTGGAAGGTTTAAAATTTTGACACCGGGCCTAATAGGTTATTAGTAATTAATTTGGTTTTCAACAGTGATGCTGAAAATGAACCACATGAGATTCGTGTCTTAATTTGATATAGGACTGATCATCCGGTATTTTATTTGGCGGGGTTTCACAGGCGGTATCAGAGCATCAGGTTCTAGCGTCCTTAGGAATCTACGCGAACGTACTACGCTTTTAGCATTGCTTTCTAGTTGATGTAGAGTCCTATGTTTAGGATTGTTGATTCCTATAGTGAGATTTCGATCTCGTGCTATAGTGAATATATATTAGTGAATCTTATTTACGTTCGAGTGTGTTCGTGTGCCAAACCATGAAGTACGACAGGCGAGGGCTGTTGGGAGGACAGCAGGAGGTAGGGCTCAGTTGAGATTGTAGTAAATTTTGGGGATAATGATGATAGTAGAGGTCACCCCTATTTTTGTTCGGTAAGTTAGGAGCTGTAAAGACTGCTTGAGTGCATCATATGATTTGCAAGTACCTCTATAGCAGAAAGTGGTGCAAAATTAGACTCACCCAACGTGATTAGAATGGGAGAGAGTAAGACGGGTCTTTCAAGAGGACCATCCGTGGGAATTTTAGAAAGTGCGGAGATGGTGTGTGTTACCCAATGGAAGTTAGATATCCAGATACTTTTGATCATGATGGAGTGTAGTATACTCGAAAGTGAAAATTTGGGGTAAATTTTTTTTTTTGCCTTGTTGGAGCAAAGTTATAATGGTGAAAGTTAACCACCACATTTAGAAGGTAAAATGTTGTGTCAACGGAAGGATCTTAGGTACAGTTTGACCGCGAGTTCCTTCATCGGATGTTCATGAGGAGATGTGAACGGTGTTCTGAACTCATCACAGGGAGGGACAGACAGAGGTCCATTAGTGAACAAATGAATTTAATTATCTAGAAAATTTTGTACCTAATAGGATTATCTGAAAGTGCGATAGACCCCCAATTTTAAAATCTTATTACAAAAAGGTAATTTCCTTTTCAAATATGCGGAAGCGGGAGATGGTTCAATTAAACAAATTACCAAATTTTAATTTCTTTTCAAATTTAAAATTAAACCAAGTGAAATATGATGAAACACACACACAATTTTATTTTCACGTAAACACAATTAATTCAACTCAAGTCCTAGAAATTTGCCTATGTCATATTTGCAATATTATTACATTAGGCCAAACCAATTTTAACAAATTAACTTAATGACTTGAATTAAATACACATTGACATTATCCAAATTAATTTATCACCAAATTAAACATAAGTAGTGATTAAATCAAATTTTATCTTTTTACCTAAGCATGCGTTCTAGGTGAGTATTGCAAAAGATAAAATAAATAATGAATCACTACGCCGCGATGTACGAGGAAAAACCCACAACGGGAAAAAACCTCGGACGGCCCTAGCCTCAAGTCCACTAAGTATGATTTTACAATTACAAGACAGATGACTTACTTCCTCGACTCGACCTTTTCAAGCCTTGACGCGTCTTCTTGTAAACACCTCCGCCTAGTCGACAACCCCGGAGCTCCACCGGAATCTTGGAATCACCAATGAGACATAGGTACACCGTCAACCACACATGGTGCCTTTCACCATGTGAGAATTCCGCAACAAAACAAACTTCTTTTTCTTTGAGGGATTTAGAAGAAAACCCAAACGAACTCTTCAATAGGTAGAGTAAACCGGTGCCAAAACTCTCCAAGCAATTATATATCAATAGGTACTTGGAATAAACTAAACAAATGGGTGTGTATGTGTTTTTTGGTGAATTTAATCCATAAAAATCAAACACAAAACATGGAACTTTTTCTTAAAAATTTTGCTCTCAAAAGACTCTTAGAATGTGAAAAAGTTATCTTAGAAAATGTCTTTCCCGCACTATGTAAAGGTGGTAAAAATTAGTGGGCAAAGTGGGAAGTTATAAAAAAATTGTCAAAAAACTGCTCGAAACTGAAATTTCGTTAGAAGTTCGTTCGAACGAGTTTAAGTTCGTTCGAACGAAACTTCTAATGAGAAAATAGAAACAATTTCTGAATCTCGTTAGAAGTTCGTTCGAACTACTTTTCTAACAAGATTGCAGGCCATGATTCTAGATAATTTCGATACGAACGCGTGGTCGCTAGTTTCGTATTTTTCTGATTTTTTTTGGATTTGATTTGATTTTTCTACGGAAAGGTGTCTGAGAACAAAATCTTTAGAACTATGAATTCAATAAAAAATAATAAAAAAATACTAACACCCAAAATAAATTTCCAAGCTCCTATATATATATATATATATATATATTAATGCATTCATACCTTTAGGAGACATTGCAATCCACATGTTGATAACGTGAAACTTGGCACGAAAATCGGCAATGATGTTCTCTTGAAAAGTAATGCCACAACGTCTTCAACTTTAACTTGTCATAGGCTTGAAGGATACACTTGAACAATATCCTATGACTTAAATGTTTTTGTTCGAAATTGAGCCAACACTACATTATGACTCAATCGGAGACTTGTGTCCTTACAAATCTCTCCCTTTGGCTATTCCGGGACAAAAACCAAAAAAAAATCCTAAAGGGCCGTCAAGCTCTACTAGACTTAAAAAATATCCCTCCCAAAATAAAAATACATAGCTTGACTCAAACAACCCAAGGATCAATATCTTTGCCGACGATGAAAGTTGCCACTTAGAAGAATTCCTGCACACTTAAGCAAACAATCAAACGCATAGGGAATATCAAAAATATTAAATGCAATTAAGATAAATACCCCCTAAATCAATTCTCTCCTTTATCAAACAAATGACCTACTTAGAAAGACGTCTCCCCCTAAGATAAATCTCTCCCAAACTAAGATACGATAATAATAGGATTAGATATTATGTCTCCCCCTATCATTCTCCCCCTTTTTGTTCAGGAATAGACAAAGGCTAAAGAATCAAAACAGTAACTTATCTCCCCCAAATAAAGCATATACACCCTCTAAACTAAACAAGGGATAAAAGAATGGGATAACAAGCTAAAACATGTAATTTTGCATATAGTGATGAGAACGTTAAAGCATATGAGCAGCAAAAGTTCAACTAATCCAAACAATAACATCGGATACCAACTAGGATGCAATAAAATGATACCAATACGATATATAAATTATTAAGCATGTGATATCAACAAAGAGTGCAATAAGATGGATACCAAGTATGAATTAAAGCATATATGGATTAGAAATCAAAGCAAAGACTAAACAAAAATATCAAATATATGTATACATAATATATATCAAAGAGACTCAAGTAGACATATATAGATATAAACACACAAATGACACACACAAAATATAATAGGAGTCTTTCACACTCGTATGGCAAAAATGTGTCATATGGAAACGGAAGTGTTGGGGTGTGAACTAGTAACGATTAAATTTAGACCCAATCACTTAAAACATGTTCACGGAGTTCTCAATTGATTGCAAACTTCATCACATTTTAATATAACCTCATGTGACAATATAAATTGAACTCAATGAAAAAACATACACAATGCATACAAGCCTAGCATATTGATGATTCTACAAACCAGTAGAGTCATGACATGAAATACGCAACTAGGATAAACGGACATTGTGTAAACCGTTGATATACCATCCAATCTCCCTCAATATGCATTTATATTAAATTTGAATGAACATATCAATCAAACATAGGCCTTGGCAAATTACTTTTCTTTTTAATGCCATATTTTCTGTTTTTAGGCCTTTGAACCACGTATTTCTTTTAGGTCCATTCAAAAACGGTGGCTTACATTCGCAAAGGATAACTAAGTCCTTTCGGAGCCCTTTCCCGTGCACATTTGTATTTATCATGTTTTTATGTTTCACACAAATCTCATGTGCAACGGATTTTGACATGCACTAGTCCTCCTAAGTCACAAATATGTAGATGACAAGATTGGTAATAGAACACTTCACAAAGCTCAAATATACATATGAAGTTAAAATTTTAAAAGAGCTCGTGCATGTGTGAATAGAGGCATATAAAAATAGAATCCATTTAATCAACACAAAATTCAACTACTCCATGGAAGCATGGTAAAGAACATAATAAGGATTGACAATATAAACCAAAAGTTCTAGACACATGAGAGCGTAAAAGATGGGATTCAAACACAAGTGTATGCCACATAAAGCGTGTCAAACTAAAATACACACAAAATAAAATCTTTTTGAGTTTTTGAAAATTTTAACCAAAAATAAAAAATTATATACTCAAAAGACAAACAAAAATCATTTGAATTTTTCATTAAGCTTAAATTACCAAGAGATAAAATCCAAATGATAAAGAAAAATCTTTTTGTATTTTTCATTTAATGCAAATAAAATGAAGGAAATATAATACAAAAGATAAACAAAAATCATAATTATAGCATGTGATAAGCATGGAGCGTATACTATAAAATGATTAAACAAGCATACATTTAGCATGTGAATATAGCATGAAGTACAAAAGCTAAAGTATGCAAATACTAACACATTCATCCTTTAGATTTAGTAAGCATGCGAAAGTAAATGAGAATCAAAAACCCCATTTTGCAAGGCAATCAAGTCGGATTTCCTAACCCAAATTAATGAAGAATGACTATCTTGGGGTGTAGGAATTTTAACTACCTTGGTTGCTTTACGTTGGGATTTTCTAGGAATACGTTTAAGATCAAAACAAAATTTTCTAAGATGACCTTTTCGACCACAATTTGTACAAGTAAAAACATGTCGAAAAGATTTACCTAAGGAGTGATCTCTAAAGACTTTCCTAGTAGATTCTCCTAAAACATTGGTTTTGGCGTTATGAGTAAATTCATTACAAGTATTGAAGCCTAAACCACAAGTGTCATTTTTAATTTGGACCGTTCCTAATATTTTATCTATTTTTTTCGAACGACACTCTAAATCAAATTTGATATTACTAGAGTCTTTTAATTTATTTTGCAATTCTAAAATGTTAGACTCTAATAAAATATTTCGCTCTTCAAAGGCAAGAAGCTCCTTTTTCAAGGATTCCATTAAACCCCTAAGGCTATCTCTCTCGCCTTCTATATATTCAAGCTTCTCTTGAAGATCTTTCTCTCGTGTCCTAAGGTCTTCAACCAATATACTATTATCAACGACCTTGACACGTTCTTTCAAACTAGCTTCTAACTTCAAATTAGCTCTTTTCAATTTAATAGATTTTTTATAAAGTTCTTGAAAAGCATTTTGAAGTTCACTCACATTAACCTCTTCTTCATTTTCACTCTCTCTTTCTTCTCCACTCTCATTATCATAAAAAACAAGGGAATCAAAAACTTTGACCTCGGAAGTGTCATGTGTGAAAGTTTCATCAATCGACGAGTTCTCACTATCACTCACATGACTAGCCATAAAAGCCACAAAGTTGGGCTTAGTGGGGGAATCGGGTCCCTCTTCCTTATCACTATCACTAAGGGTCGCATTATATGAAATGGGTCGCTTACCCTCTTTCCTTAGTTTAGTGGGGCACTCAGAAGCCCTATGGCCATAACCCTCACAACCAAAACACCTATTTGACTCGTCCCTATTTAATTGTTCATTGATAGGGTTAGGGATCTTCTCGGTTTTGTCATACTTAGAAGTTTCAAATTTCTTAAAGTCATTTTTAAATTTATCTTTGTTAAATTTAAGAAATTTTCTAAATTTCCGAGCAAACAAAGCCATGTCTTCCGAGTCACTATCACTCTCGCTCTCTACTATTTGTTTGACCTCTTTTCGGGCTTTTAAAGCAATGCCCTTTTCAATTTTCTTTTCGGTTTTAGAGGAAAACATGTCTAGTTCATAGGTTTGTAAATCCCCTACGAGCTCTTCTAATTTCATAGAGGCTAAAGTTGGTAAAGAATTTAAAACGGTCACTTTTGGAATAAATCTATCGGGAAGGGACCTTAAAATTTTCTTTACTACTCGGTTGTCGGGTATTTTCTCTCCCAAGTTAAAAGATGAATTAACAATATCGGAAAGTCTAGCATAAAATTCATCAAAACCTTATTTTTCGTTCATTTTGATAGTTTCAAATTGAGTGGTGAGGTTTTGGAGTTTCGAAGCTTTAACGACACTAGTACCTTCGTGGGTGAGTTGTAAAATATCCCAAGCTTCTTTAGCGGTCTCACACGTCATAATGCGTCGGAATTCATCTGGCGTGACAACGCTAAACAAGGCATTTAAACCTCGGGAATTAAAATTAGAAAGTTTAAATTCACCCTCACTCCATCTATCGGCCGGTTTGGGAACACACTCATTATCTACTAAATGAGTAGGTGGGGACCACCCGTTAATAACAGACATCCAAGCTCTCTCGTCGATAGATTTTAGTGCCGATTTCATTCGAGCTTTGCAATACGCGTAGTTAGAACCATCGAAAATAGGAAATTTAGAAAATGGGGAAAATTCCATTTTAGCCAAAAATATTTAAAAGATCTTAACGAAGTAATTTATCGTTTTTGGCTCTGATACCAATCTGAAAGTGCGATAGACCCCCAATTTTAAAATCTTATTACAAAAAGGTAATTTTCTTTTTAAATATGCGAAAGCGGAAGATGGTTCAATTAAACAAATTATCAAATTTTAATTTCTTTTCAAATTTAAAATTAAACCAAGTGAAATATGATGAAACACACACACAATTTTATTTTCACGTAAACACAATTAATTCAACTCAAGTCCTAGAAATTTGCCTACGTCATATTTGCAATATTATTACATTAGGCCAAACCAATTTTAACCAATTAACTTAATGACTTGAATTAAATACACATTGACATTATCCAAATTAATTTATCACCAAATTAAACATAAGTAGTGATTAAACCAAATTTTATCTTTTTACCTAAGCATGCGTTTTAGGTGAGTATTGCAAAAGATAAAATAAATAATGAATCACTACGCCGCGATGTACGAGGAAAAACCCACAACGGGAAAAAACCTCGGACGACCCTAGCCTCAAGTCCACTAAGTATGGTTTTACAATTACAAGACAGATGACTTACTTCCTCGACTTGACCTTTTCAAGCCTTGACGCGTCTTCTTGTAAACACCTCCGCCTAGTCGACAACCTCGGAGCTCCACCGGAATCTTGGAATCACCAATGAGACATAGGTACACCGTCAACCACACATGGTGCCTTTCACCATGTGATAATTCCGCAACAAAACAAACTTCTTCTTCTTTGAGGGATTTAGAAGAAAACCCAAACGAACTCTTCAATAGGTAGAGTAAACCGGTGCCGAAACTCTCCAAGAAATGATTTATCAATAGGTACTTGGAATAAACTAAACAAATGGGTGTGTATGTGTTTTTTGGTTAATTTAATCCATAAAAATCAAACACAAAACATGGAACTTTTTCTTAAAAATTTTGCTCTCAAAAGACACTTAGAATGTGAAAAAGTTATCTTAGAAAATGTCTTTCCCGCACTACATAAAGGTGGTAAAAGTTAGTGGGCAAAGTGGGAAGTTATAAAAAAACTGTCAAAAAACTGCTCGAAACTGAAATTTCGTTAGAAGTTCGTTCGAACGAGTTTGAGTTCATTTGAACGAAACTTCTAACGTGAAAACAAAAACAATTTCTGAATCTCTTTAGAAGTTCGTTCGAACGAGGTCGTTCGAACGAGGTCGTTCGAACGACTTTTCTAACGAGATTGCAGGCCATGATTCTAGATAATTTTGATACGAACGCATGGCCGCTAGTTTCGTATTTTTCTGATTTTTTTTGGATTTGATTTGATTTTTCTACGGAAAGGTGTCCGAGAACAAAATCTTTAGAACTATGAATTAAAAAAAAAATAACAAAAAAATACTAACACCCAAAATAAATTTCCAAGATCCTATATATATATATATATATATTAATGCATTCATACCTTTAGGAGACATTGCAATCCACATGTTGATGACATGAAACTTGACACGAAAATCGGCAATGATGTTCTCTTGAAAAGTAATGCCACAACGTCTTCAACTTTAACTTGTCATAGGCTTGAAGGATACACTTGAACAATATCCTATGACTTAAATGTTTTTGTCCGGAATTGAGCCAAAACTACATTATGACTCAATCGGAGACTTGTGTCCTTACAGTACCGGATGAGTTAGGGACAATGGAGAAGAGAATTCTTAAGTGGGAAATTGACTCGCGAGAAGAGTTGCCAGCACTTAAGGGGAATTCTGCTTGGACGGTCAATGCAAATAGTAATAATGTCGTGTTTTGTCAGTAGCGATATTAACGCTTCTTTATGAAGGGAGCAAAAAGAATCGAAAGATTTAGTCAAAAAGTAAGACATGGTGAAATGGTGTTAGTGAAGCACCAAAAGGGGGAGACCCATTTAAATGATTCTGATAGTTGAATTCTTACCAAGTGATGTTTAATTCAGTCAGGGCTGTTGAGGCTAGCAGTGTGTCCCTGGGGTCAGTGGAGCGAAGGGAACAATCAGGGTAGCCATCATAGTTGAGACTACCAGAGTCCGAGAGAAGGATAACCCTAATATGGTCATTATGGCAGGAAATAAGTGGATTACATATAAAGATATTTTATGGAGAGTAAAACCACATGCGTTAAATTTTTCCCAAAGCGAGTAAAGGGACAAGAGTATGATGTCAAGCAAGGGAAATGGTTATGTAGTTTTTGGTTTGGTTCGGACAGGAGTGTTATGTCCGAGAGTCATTTGAGCAGCCAGGGCGATTGGAAAGTTAGAAATATGAGTTTTATCCCTAGTGAATGAGGCATGTTTTATATGACACGAGCTAGTCACTCTATTTTGATTAGCGTTAGATTCACAAGTGAGATGAGTTTTGTGCATATATCGATAACATAATTATTATGTATAGGTTTTCCTTAGTATAACGGGGTTATCTTGGTGTCATCCGCGAGCGAGAGGGTGTATTGATAGTGGCATAAAAAAATTAGTGAGATTACTCATTTTAGTGATGTGTTATATGAGTATGATAGTATCCTGGTTATGGTTTTATAGTAATGGTTAGATCGATAGTGGGCGGATATCGCAAGTGTATCGTGGTTATTGCTCTAGGGCATGATGTGTTGTTTTGGCAATGCCCCACCTGCGAGAGGGTCGAGCTCGCATTTATACTATATTATTATAGAGAATTTAGAGAGTATAGTTGTCTCAAAATGTTTGATCCCGGTGTGTAGGGAGTTTATTGATACAATTCAGAATGTATTGGGTTTTCTGTCGAGCGGAGAGATTTAGCTCATTATTATGTTTAGTGCTCAAGACGGGTGATATGAAGAGATCATTGCTATATCACTCCTTTACAGACTTGGGAGTTGAGATTTATATTTATATGCTTGGGGGCAGGATTTTGAGAGTCTTGATTGTTTGTGCTCGAGGTTTATGAAATTTGTTTACGGCCAATGCTGAGTGATTGTGCAATTGGGGGAAAGTTCCTTGTTTGAATGTGATTGTGGAATGAGATACTTATGGATCTTGGTAAATGTCATGAGTAGAAAGAGACAGGAATTTAAGGTTGTTATGGACTAAGGGCTTAATGGATTTCGATATTCTGACGGTGCTAGGTAGTAGTGTATTGGGGGTTCCTTGTTTGGATTTCACTTTGCGAGACACCCCATGCATGAAACTTAGATTAATGTTGGAAGTAGGGAGATATTTGGTCATTAGTCCATGAGTCTGGTACCTCGGTCACTATACAAGTATGTAGTTATAACTGTGAGTTGAAAGCTATATTACGATATAAGGCTAGTGAAGTCGGTAGTGCTGTGACAAAGCACTGAAGTTTTTACCACGAGTTGAAGAGTGAAACATTGGAAACAAGGATTATATTTCGATTTATAGGGTGATTAAGAATACCCAAGTGTTATAGCCATGTTGTGAATGTGGGGGCAATAGATAATTGTGTGTTATGTGTGAGGCGTATGTGATGTTTACGCTAGTATGCGCGATTTATAGGGTGTGTGGGCGCCCTGGTTAGCTGATTTCAGAATCGTCCGAGTTAAAAGGACGTGGGAATAGATGTGTGGAATATGTGTCTGTGGGGAAACTATAAACGACGATGAAGTGGTAGGATGGATTAAGAGTCATGTGAAAAATATACGGATCCAAGTATATGTGTGCAATGAGAGTAGCACACCCAAGATGGGTTGAAAGGTTGTGAGAAACCATATACAAGGATGTTTCTTGAGAAGAGGAAAATCCAACTATTGTGGAAAATTGGGGCGTAGTCCTACTCAGTGGGATGTTGAGAGTGACTTGCGCCTAAATTGAATGGTGATGCCAATAATGTATAAAGAGCCCAAAAGTGCACATTATGAAGAAAGGTACATGGGCCGAAACGTTTGGTATACCCTGGGGTAAAAAGGGGGTATTAAGTACCACTTAATGTGAGACGTTATAAGTGGAAGTTGGTGTTGAGAGGGACATAGTGAGTCGTCTCCGCATGCACCATTCATAGATATAAATAAGTTGGTTTGAGATGATCAACCATAAAATTTTGTATCAAGACGACGATTGCAGTGACGGAAGGGGCAGTCAAGCTGATATATTGCATTAATGGGTTTCTAAGATTAGGATAAGGTAACGACTTCCTTCGAATGTGTGGAGCAAGTTGACCAAAAAGGAAGTAATTTTTATTCGTTTGGGGTGAGTTACACTATTAGATAGTGTGCCCCAGTCTTTCCTTGAAAAGAAGGATCGCATCGATGCAAGGCTCCGTCCAGTATTATTGTGAATCAGGATGAGATCCTTGAACCCCACCTCTGATAGGGAATTTCAGGAAGTAGTGAGGGATGAAGTTTTGTTTTGAACGGGTAGTGTCACTAGTGAACCGATGAGTAGACGGGAGGTGACTGACGACCAGTATAGCGATGTAAATGATAATTCATGATTATTTTCCTTCCACTACTGATATATCTCATAGGTGAAGTAAACCCTAGCACATTAATTGGGAGGAGAAATCTCCGATGGTAAAGTTGTGTGTAACACTCATACCTGGTTGTTTTGGACAAGACGCTTATTAAGGTTTTGTGTGGAAAACACTGACCATTCTCCCTCTGGTTGTTTAGAGGTGAGAGGATAAGTAGTATTTTGAGATCGGACGAGAGTTAGAGTCCGTTGATAAAAGTGAAGGAACAACAAACTGTTTTGGGTGACTTTTAACTATCGCAGAAGTTACGTCATCATTAATTGATGTTTTGAGGACTAGCATGAGTGGTCAGATATTTTTATGAATTTCTCTCAAGATGGGAGTTTTGTGTTGGGATAAATATGGGAAATTGGCACATAGTGATGTACGGCCTCGCAATAATATTGAGATAATAAGGCCAGTGATGAATGGGCTCATCTTATTCGAATGTCGTTGGTAAGAGCACAATGTGATGTGCCGTTATTGATGTGCGACCTTATAACTGATGCAGAATGTTAGTATCAAGAGAGTTGCACAAGCTTGTTGTGAAACTGGGGCAATAGTGATTGGGCCTTACTTTGAAGTTGGTTTTGAACACTGAAGAATGCGGTGTTGTTAGATCTTTAGTCTTAGTAGCGGTTGTATCTGAATTTCAAGGATGAAATTCCTTTGCAAGGGGGGAAGTATGTAATACCCTGTACTTTTATGGATATTTAAATTACATAAGTAGTGTAATTTAATAAATTCGGAATTTCAAGTGAAAGAAAATTTGAGGTGCGAACTAAATATTTATTTGGTGAGTTATGGATTAATATTGATATGTGTTATATTTATTTAAGAGAATTAGTAAATGAAGTTGAATTATTTTTTATTTCAGGTCGCGGTTGGGCAAAGCGACAAGGAACAATATATTATTCGAAAAAATACGAGGGAAGTTGAATTGGATTTTAAAAGGTAAATTTTTTATAAGTGACTCAGATGTGAATTTTGAGTGCATGGTTGGTCTCGGAAGGGCCAAGATAGTCAGAATATGGTACCCGGGGGTAGTGTTGTTTTAGACTAGTAGGGACTCGCAATTGGGTGTACGAGTCAATTTTGGATTTAATAAGGGTTAAACCCTTATTCTCGCTTATAATCCACAAGAGAAAGAGAGAAAGGATAGAAAAGAGAGAAAAGAAGAAAGAAGAGAACGAAAGGGAAAAAAAGGCAGAAAGAGGATCTCGGGCCAAACTCCGGCGGAATACCGACATGAGGTCGTCGGATTTATCCAACGAGGCAAGTGTTTAACTTGCTTTAATTCATTAAGTGTGTTTAAAATCCATATTATAGGTTTTGTAGAAACTATATGATGTTTTGTTTGGGATTCTTGAATCAAAATGGGGTTTTTGGGAGATGATTTCAGGAGAAGTTTATGTAATAACAACTCCATATAAAATCTGAGTTAGAATCCATGTTAATGGGGTAATTTTTAGTGAGAAAATGGAAGAAATGAATAAATAAGAATTAGGGTTTAATTTCTTAGAAATGGATGAATACCTTTAAATTAATTTTTGTGTTGGGTAAATCATAATGGGTAGATACATATATTGATGTTGGGTGATGTTAGAAACCCTAAAAATTAAGTTGGATGAGTTTTAGTACGAATTTTTGGAGTTGGAGAAGATTAACTCTCAAAACTCTTTGTGTTGAACCGATTCGTTTATTTGAGCACCAGACCGGTTTGTTTTCTGTGGCCGGATCGATTCAATTTTGGCCGGACCAATTCATTTTCTGGGGCCGGATCGGTTCGGTTTTGATAGAAAAATTTGAGAGATTTTTTTTGGATAAAAATGATTGGAGAAGAATTCCTTTTGGGGACATAAACATTACGGGATCCTATATAGAGTGCGAGGACCTATATAAGATCATGTGAGTGATATATGAGTCTCGAGTTAGTGGGAATAAGATTCGGGTTATAAATTTTAGGAGTGTTTGGGACGAACGACACTCGGGAAAGTATTTTGGCAAGTATATATATATATATATATATATATGCGTGTAGAATATATATGTCGATAGTATATGAGTAAAACCCAAATGTGCGAGTAGGATGAATTTAGAATACTAGCTAAATATGACAAGCTAATATTCGGGAAAGTATTAAGGTGAGAAATTTTATCATAAGTGAGTAAATACTTATGGGATAAATATAAGTTGGGCATATACTTATCAATTAATACGAATTGGTATATTTTGATTTTAGGCTAATGCCATGGGAGATAGGTATGAATAGCCTGATTTGATCTCATATATATATATATACGGGTATAGAGACAATATATATATGAAGTGATTTTAAATATATGTGTGTGTGATTGATATTTATGTAAAGCATATGCCTCTAGTGCTATCATGGGAAGTTGGGTGATGTGGGTGAATTTCCTAGCTTGAGGAGCAGGGAGAGTATAGTCCCCGGGTCATAGTCGTCCATTATTTATATTATGTGATTCTATTTTGGGTGAGATATCTTGGGTATGATTCGATCTCACTTTCAGGTGAGGACCTATGATCGCTTCCCGTACATTGTGATTTGGTTTTTACCAAGTCGGTGTGAGAGTCTGACCGCTGGTACTCGGGATGATGTGTGAGTATGCCTGGAAGATGATAGCACTGAGAGGCTGCATCCATTGAGTTATAACTCTGAGGGATGGTTGTTATACTTATATAGTGTGTGATATATAAGTATAGATATACTAGATGTGTATAGTATATTATGAATACATATATGAGATTTGAAAATATATATATATATATATATATGGATCATGATAAAGAATGAAATGTGAGTGAAGTTCTAGATCATCCGGGAGTATAAAATTCGGAATACAAATATGTGTTATACGTATATAAGATGAGGCTACTATATACGGGATAAATAACCCTATAATGTGAGTAATATTATAACTAGTGATAGTTATTCATAAGAATCGAGTAATTGATAAATGAGGAATAATAATTCATAAGTGGGCAAAAGCTTAGGGTATTATATACGCGGGTTTTTAAGATAGCGTGTAGTGTGAAATGTTTGGGTGAGATGCTAGTTAGGTTGGTTAACGTAACTAGGGAGTTTAAAATACATGCGTTAGGTACGCACTGTTAGATGAGAGGTGAGGGGTATCTCATTCGAGTGCGACACCAGTTTAAATATGGAAACTATCATATTTTGAATATTAAAGTATTTTAAACACTTGCTAAAAATGTTTTTATAACCCGGGATTTGATTTGTATCTATATTTTCTTTTTCTTCTCCTTGTTATATTTTTAGGTGTCGAGACACAGGGATGCCTGGATGAAATTCTTCCAAGTCAGATGTTGTTATCGCAGCTGTGGATATGAGCAGGATATTGTATAGACGCTTCTCTCCTTGTGATCTAGATAGGAGGTACTAAGAGTATATTCGGTCATGTTTCCCAATTGATGTCATTTATTTTATTTCCAGTGTTTTTATATCACGCGCATTCGATATGGTTGTATAAATGTTTACCGAGAGTTATTGGTTATTTATTTATTCTTTCTATTTGTTGTTTATATTCCCCGTGTGAATGGATTTAATTGTGTATTAAGTTTAAAAAGATTAGAAAGTTTAAAATGTTGGCACCGGGCCCAATAGATTATTAGTAATTAATTTGGTTTTCGACAGTGATGCTGAGAATGAACCACATGAGATTCCTGTCGTAATTTGATATAGGACTGATCACCCGATATTTTATTGGGCGGGGTTCCACAATTAACATCACATGCCACACAATGAATAAGGTTTATCTTTGTCCAAACACACTCCATATGAGTTGTGGACCAGTAAGAAATCGAACCTATCATATTTTTGAGTTTTGGGGAGTCCTTGATATATCCTTAGAGATAGAGAGCACTTAGGCAAATTCGACTCTCGAAGCAATGAGGGAATATTTTTAGGAATTTCATTAACTAGTAGAGCATATAGGGTGTATAATCTTAAAAGCTCTAAGTCATGGAATCGATAAACGTTTATAATTAGAGATGATAAATCGACTATGTTTATTGATTATGGTCATGCATGTGAAAAAAATTCACCCCCAATAATGGTCTCATTGTTCCCCACACCGTCACCGTGAAACCCATTCTTGACATAGAGGATTCACACTCTTGGGTTCGAAAGAGACAAGGCTCTACAAACATATTTGGTGATCCCACTCTAGGCTTCAAGACTCGCAGTGAAATAGAGAATGTTGTTAGATACTTTTGTTACACTTCCACAGTAGAGCCCAAAAATGTAAAGGAAGTACTCAAAGATGAGCATTGGATATGTGCTATGAAAGATGAGTTGCTTCAATTTCGAAAGAACGGTCCTTAGGAATTAGTCCCCCGAATTAGAGAGACTAATGTGATTGGTACCAAGTGGGTGTATAAAAACAAAATGGATGAGAAGGGTACCTTTTTCGCAATAAGACTAAGTTGGTCACTCTAGATTACATACAAATTGAGGTTTTAGACTTTGACGAGGCATTCACTCATATTGCTAGGCTTAAATTTGTTCGTTTACTACTTGTCATAGCATGTCATCTACGATTTAAGATTTATTAAATGGATGTCAAGATTTCCTTTCGTAATGGCATTCTTCAGGAGGAGGTTTACATCGAATAACCAAACGGGTCTGAAGACCCAAAGAACCCGGGACATGTATTTTTATCTAAATAAGGCCTTTTATGGTTTGAATCAAGCATCTTGTTGTTGGTACGAAAGGCTCACTTCTTATCTCTTAGTTCGTGGCTTCAAGAGAGGGGGAGTATATGAAATTGTTTGTTAAGAGGGAGGATGGTGCTATTTTTATTGCCCAACTCTATGTGGACGACATGGTCTTTAGATCCATGTGTTCCCAATATGCTCACACTTTTAGGGAGGAGATGAAGAGTGAATTTGAGATGAGCATGGTTGGTGAACTTACTGTAATACCCACCCCTTTGAAATGTAACATTTATCTTAAAATCCCAATATGCCCATTACTATTCCATGCGTTGTCTTCAATTGTAAATGTTTTTCTCATCGCATGGAATTGCATGGTTTTATATTCTTATTCCTTAGATTAAAAGGGGACGATTTTATTAGACGCGACGTAATTTAGCAAGCGGAATTATAAGTTGTATATATTGAAAACGTGTAATAATATTCGACTTGTAAACTGCAAACTTGGGGAATTTTTGTAAAAGGAAAGGCAAACCCAAAAAATTAACTTCACCACATTTATAAGACCTAAAATTATATATATTAAGCTCAATAAAAGAAAAGGAAAAAAATTTAATGAAAAAAATTATTGTGGACCCGGTAGATATATAGCCAACAATTCTTCCTTGTTTTGTGTTATTTGCTACCACTTTTACCTTTGACTTTGTGTGGTCATCCCACCACTTTCTTCAGACCTTGGTTGGAAAGTATTTGACTTTTTTTGTGTGTATATGGGGGGGGGGGGGGGGGGGGGGGGTACCACATGGGCTTATTGACTTGTGTGAGTAAGTAATGAATTAAAAAAGAGAGAAGAGGGCCATAGACTTGTTTATTCTAAAGTCATCAGATTTCTCCCCTTCCTCTCACTCATTTGAGCTCCCAAAAACCTTAGAGTTCTGCCCAAACTCGTGGGTACCCTTTACACCCCTCAATTCCCCACTAAAACACCATTAAAGGAGCTAAAAAACACCTCAAAACATCCATACAAGGGCGGGAAAACTTTTAGAAGTTTGGAAGTAGAAGTTTTGGAGCTTGGAGTGGGTCTTTGGAGGCATTCTTGGTGTGGACGTGAAGCTATCATCATCTCTACAATTCATTCCCTCCATTTCAAGTAGGGTTTCCTTCCAAACTTATGGTTTTTCAAAGATAAAATCCATGTGTAGAAGTAGAAAATCACATGCTAGAATAATGATTATCTTACTTATTTTCTAGTATGTTAAGCCTTGCTATTTATGTTGAAAAAATGATTTAAGATGGGTTTAAGCATAATTCATAGTATTAAAGTTAGTTTAATGGTTATTTATAAGAAAATTTGAAGAATCAAGTTAGTAGTAAAATACTATGTACACTTGCCATACTTGTTGCATACTAAAGGATTTCTTAGGTAGAAATCCATATATTGTGAATATTATGTCGTAGTAATTGATAGACTCTATATTTAATATAATTAGAGAATAAATATTTTTGTTTTAACATGTTTTAAAAAAATTACAAATTTCAGCCCCTATTTCATTATTAGTAAGAATAACATTTTAATGACTTGAAAATGAACTCTAATGCCCCACCCCCACCCACCCACACAAAAAAAAGTATTAAAGTTCATATTTAACTTAAGGGAAAAAATTGATGATATAATGTTAAAAATGACTAAAAGTGTTATTAAGAACATTATAAAATGATAAGGTTGGACTATTATGCTTAATACCCATTAAAGTAAGTTTTTTGATGAAAATAGTGAAACTGGCATAATTGGTAAATTTGATGAATAGTGAGTTGTCATTAAATTACTCTTCATTTTTAAAGTACTAAATAAGGTTGGAAAATTAAGTGTAATAACGTATTGTTGTAAAATGAAGAATAAGGGTAAAGACGAGAATAGTATTCTTAGGGTGATGTTGTCCTGGATGGCATCCTCGGTCAGGTTGGGTAAAATATTATTAACTTAGTAAAATAATGAAATTAAAGGTTAATGAGAATGTTGAACACATGAATGTTGGTTAATATTGAATACACGAAAAGATAATGGAATACTTGGATGATGCCGAAAAAATAATTAAGGAGGCATGGCATCCCTAGTGGTGAAAGGACCCAGATAACTGATCAGTAGCATATGGTGCAGGTAACTGACGGTGTGGAGCCCATGAAGTTAGTGGTGATTGGCTTGACTCCAAAATAAAGAATGGTAAAATTTGGGAAAGAATGAAATAAGTAACGAATAAGAATATTCTTGAATAAATGCAAAAATGTCTTAAAATTTGCAAGTGTTATATGGATAATTTAATAAGTCCCTGGCACGGGATATGAAGAATGGTTTAAGCATGAGTATTGGAACTTAGCCCAGTAAATTGCATGTAATTTCATTGTCATGAAATCTAAGAAATTGTTTTCTTCATATATTAAACGACATTGTATATGTATAGTATTTTCTTACAAAATTACTGCTTAGTATTTTCCACCCTACTGGGCATTCCGCTCATACCCTATTTTGTAAAACTCATAAGTAATTCAGGTAGGGACAATAAGAAACGTATTGGTAAGGCTCTTAAGGGTCCCACTCGCGGTTAGAGCTCTGATGTTGTTTAGTTTTAAGCAGCGATATTATCCCATGTAGCACTTATATTATGGTTTTTAACCTGGAATTTTGGACTTTAAACTTATTCAGTTTTGTAATAACACAAGGAATTTTCTTTCTTTATTTAAACTATTAAATGGTGATTTAACTGTTTTCTTTATATAACTGTTAGTTGGATCTTTTTACATAATAGTATTCACTCATTTCCTATTTAATGATTGACAATCAAGTGAAATTATTTCAAACGGTATCTTAAGCAAATGCTTTCTTATAAGTATAAATTAAAATTTCCCCAATTCCCATTAACGCCCTGACTTGGATGCGAGTTGACCCTACGGTGACTCAAATTCGGTTCGAGGAGTTACAACTTAGTATAAGATAATTAGGTTCTACGTGTGTGACACAGTAATTTCTTGATGTCTCTCTTAGTGCGCTTCCTCTTATGAATTCCTATGATGAACTCTCTCTTCCCTTTTAGGGATGATTACTAGACGTAGCTATGCTACTGAGGATAAAAACGATGAAATCCAGCAAATGGAGTATGCAGTGTGCCAACTAGTAGATGCACTATCTCAACGGGACATGGGTAATAATAGTTCGTAGAGAGCTTCACTGTGGCTTCCATCTTAAAGGAGTTTTGATAGTTGACTCCATCTACATTCAATGGCACTAGTGGGCCCGACGTGACGGAGGAGTGGCTCGATCAAGTCACTCGTATTATGGACATATTGGATGTGCCGTCAAGGAAAATATTCAAATTGGCCACTTTCCATCTTACGAAGCAGTCTCAATGGTAGTGGGCCACCCATCTAGACGGTATGACAAAGGTGATGGAATGAAACGGGTTCAAAGTGGCATTTATGTACCATTACCTTACGTAAGCGTACAAAGACACCAATAAGGATGATTTTTCTCACTTGATCCAGGAAAAGCCATCCGTAAATAGTCCTTGGTTTGTTTTGAGGGTCTATCTGAGCATGTGGTCACAGTTTAGACCGACGAATGAGAAAAAATGAGGCTATTCATGAAGGGGTTGAATCCCCACATTCGTAGACTTGTTATGGGTTTTGATCACCTAGACTTTGAAGCAACTGTGAATAAAGCCATCAGGTTGTAACTTGAGGCGGAGAACTTTTCTTCTATTCAGGATAAGAATAAGAAATCTGACGGGGTCCGAAAGAAGGGAGCTAATGAATCCCAGGTTAGTGGAGGCAAGAAATTCAAAGGAGGTGCTTGAGTTTTCTTTGCCAATCTTAAGTTAGATATGGGTGTTGGTATGCCTAGACAGAGAAGTGGCGGCCAGAGCTCAGTATTCCCTATTCCTCAAACTTGCTTTGTTTATGGGTCCACGAGTCATGTCGGACAGGATTGCCCTCAACAGGTGAACATGGAGTAGCAATCTAGTCATTAGAGTAGCAACTTTATGCCTGAGAGAAATTCTAGCTACACTAGCCTTATATAGTAGTAGTAACAACACTTCTCAATACAGAATCAACAAGTTAAGCATAACACATGGATGTCATGCCCTAGTCAGGGGCAAGGAATTCGTGGGCAGATTTAGATGCCCAGCGGTCAGACCAGTAGGTTCAATCCCGATCATGCATATGCCATCTTTCAGCATGCGACATCTCCTCAGGACCATTTGATTACGGAAGGTATGATCTTATTCATTAGTACATGGGTAAGTGCCTTGTTTGATTCGGGTGCATATATTTCTTTCGTATCCACTTCCTTAGAGTTCTGTTTAGGCCTTGAAATAGATGAGCGTCATCCTCCAATCTTTATAGGATTACCTGTTGGTGTCGGTATTATTCTAAGCAAGGTTTATCAGAACTGCATGGTTATCATAGGGGATTATGTTTTGGAGTATGATTTGACCCTTATAGATATGGATGGCTCTGAGGTGATCATCAGTATATATTGGTTGTCTAGCATTGGCACCACTATCTAGTGCCATTAGCATAGTGTTTTGAAAACGTGATAGGACCCCCAATTTTAAAATCTTTCAAATATAAAATGAATTTCCTTCTAAATGCGGAATAAAGATGGTTCAACACAACATATACAAATAACAAATTTTAATTTACTTCAAATTAAAATTAAACTAAACTCAAAGTGAAATTAAATTAAACAACAAATAAATTTTTCACTAAAACCAAATTTATTCAACCCAAGTCCTAGAAATTTGCCTAACAATAAATATTCATTTTGCAAATTAGGCCAAACCAAATTTATCCAATAAAATTAATGAGTTGAATTAAATTAATATTTACCCAAATTAAGTTAGCACCAAATCAAATATTCCAATTTTATCTTTTTACCTAAGCATGCATCTAATGTGATTTTCAAAAGATAAAATAAATAACCCACTATGCCGCGATGTACGAGGAAAAACCCACAACCGGAAAAAACCTCGAACGGCCTTAGACTTAAGTCCACTAAGTACGGAATTTTACAAGTACAAGACAAATGACTTACTCAACTCGACTCAACTTCAATCCCCTGACGCGTCTTCTTGTACCAACCTCTGCTTAGATGATAATCTCGGAATCCATCGGAACCTTGGAATCCACCAATGAAGCTTTAGGAACCCGTCAACCACACACGGTGCCTTTCATAGTATGAGAATGCTGCAGAAAAACAATGAACTTCTTATTTATGGGATTTAGAAGGAAATCCAAACAAACTCTTCAATTCAGTAGAGTAAAACCCGATGCCCAACACTCTCCAAGCAAGTATATAACAACACGAACTTAGATTAAACTTAAAGTAATGGGTGTAAGTATTTTTATAGAAATTAATTCATGGTTGATATGCCCAAAGTGCACCCTCTTACTCAGAGTAATTAACCTCGGCTAGTCTCACAACCGAGGTGACAGAAGCTTATGACAACCATCAGCAAGGACGTCTCTCATAATGTCGGCCCCTCATACATCAACCTCGAAGGGTCATCAACCGAGGTCAGCAATGTCTCATTGGGGCAACCATCTTCACACATCATCATCGGCTCCAACTGACGTTACAGTCGTCATCCGAAATCAATAATGTCTCGTGGGCTCAATTGTCTGCCAACATCATCATCGGCCCTAGCCGACGTTACCACTACCTCATATCTTACCTCGGCCAGCAGTCCTAGCTGAGGTCATTATGGATATTGACCTCAGACAAAGCAATAGTCTTAATTCACCAACCTCATACTCATCCAGATCGAGGTTGTTCCATTCAAGGACATGGGGCCGAGCATTTGCAAGAACTTGTATGGTTTGGAGCACGTGGACAAATGTGTTATAACCGAATCATGACCTCCATGTGAGGAAATATTGAGGTCATCATTATCTACTAAAGATCTGCCAGGTGTCACTCCCACACTGGTTTGATCTTCTTGTAAATGATCATTGCGTGCTTGGGGGGTACATTACACCCCCCAAGCACTATATATAGAGGTCATCCTCTACCTTGTAAAAGGATCCATAATTGCAACCCTAACTAAAACGTTGTCATTTTACATTGTAGAGAGAGAAAGCTTGAGAGATTGTATCAATGGCCAATAGTGCCATCATCTAGTGATATTACTCACACACTCAGAGTGGACGTAGTCCAGATTGGCTGAACCACTTACATTCAAGTGTTCATCCTCTTCTCCTCACCTCACTTTACTATATATATTACACTCTTGTGTTGCCATTGTTATAACTTGTTTGAGCTTGTCAACACCTTACTTGGTGTGGCTATTTCCAGCATGATCATTTTGGCACCGTCTGTGGGAAAGAGAAGATTCATCTCTTCGATTTTGCAGCTTAACCTCACCGGAGACTCTAGTGGTGAACTAGGCCTCACCCTTCACGTGAAACTGTGTCACCATTGAAAGAGGTCCCTTAAGGTATTAAGCTCTCCAATGTTTTCATTGAAAGCTATTTAGTCTTAATATATGGCATCGGAGTTACCACCACATCCTCCACCATCTGGTATTAGAGAACGCAGATCCATCTAGGCACCACCTCAGTCTGAGATGACTGAGGTGGCAGTCGCCTTGAAGCCCTTGGCTGCAACTCAGCAAATTATGTAGGAGCAATTCACCCAGTTAAGCCAAATCATAAAAAGACCACTTGGATTCTCACCGGAGATGATCACTCCGACAGCTGCTCAACCACATCCTGAGGCTAGAGGACCACCCCAGGCACCACGAAAGTACTAACCTACACCTCAACGTACGAGGGATGTTGTTGGCCCTAGGTGTTTACGCCTGGGGAGGCAAGAAAACCCTTGCCCTGAGGATAGGTACGACGACATTGAGGTAGAGGATGCTCCAGAAGACTGATGGGAGCCATATGAGGTTTTCAAACAACACCATACGTCCTATACAACAGAGCCGAGGTTGTGGAGCAAGACGAGAGGTGATTAGGCACATATTCTTCACATTTATTCCCTTAATTTAGGTATTTTTATGATCCCGTGCAGGGTAAATAGCTTGGATTTGTCTGAAATTTATGCTACTAACCTCTTTTGGCAAGTATTTCGTATTTTGTGTATTTCTCATGTGCTTTATAGGTATTTCATGCAAGTTAGTGCGAAGGAGAACTCAAAATAGTGAAAGAAACCAAGAAATGGAGAGTTGAAGGGCATTTTCATAATTTTACATAAATATTCCGGAGGTGGGGTCAAATAGAAAGTTGAAGAGCTCTAAATTATAAGAACATTGGAAAAATTGGCACCCCAATCCGAGCTACAGTGAAGAAGTTATGCCCATTTAAAGTTGGAGACAGAAAGTCTAAAGTTGAAATTAATTCTGGAAGCTGAAGAGACAACTCTTGAAATTTCCTGTTTAATTCATTTTTATTAGTTGTAAAATGTGGAGAGGCATGGGAAAAGTCATTTTTGTTATCTATAAAATGCCAATCCCTATGTCATTCCAAGGGGAGTTGTTCTTAGACAAGTTTTAGAGTTAGTTTATCCTTCTTTTTAGTTTTAAAGGGTTCTTGTAACCAAGAACTCTAGTTTGGAAATTTTGCTACTATTCAAGATTGAAGTTCAATTCAAGATTCAAGTTTTAGTTTCAGATTTCTTCATTCTCCAAGTAATTTTAAATTCTTTATTTTTACTGCTTTCGTAGTTAGTGTTATTAATTATTGCTTTCTCGTTTTCCATTCCCAAGTCTTGTTCTCAAATTTTTAGATCTAATTATGAATTCATGCACTTTAATTTGGGAGTTTTCTTTTGTTTTCATCATG
Organism: Sambucus nigra; assembly: GCA_949130495.1. NCBI lineage: Eukaryota > Viridiplantae > Streptophyta > Magnoliopsida > Dipsacales > Adoxaceae > Sambucus > Sambucus nigra. Next base: position 1,693,702 of record CASBWL010000058.1, read on the forward strand.
TTTAGCTAATTTGTAAGGGTTGGGATGCATGAACCCATCCCGATGTAATTTATCTATATAGGAAATAGAATTTAAATTAAATAATTGGACGAATCGTTTAAGATAATTCTACAACCATGGTAGATCTTTTAATCTCTCTTACCCTAGGTACCTGGGATGTTTAAGAATACGATGCGAGTATAATTGTCCTACACCGCTTTATATTTACCTTTGATTTCATATGATGCGGGCTAGTACCCTTATATATGTAATGCTTTGGATCTATAAAGATTGGATTCATTCCAATTTATAATTTATAATTCTAGCATTCTATCTGATAAATTACTAGGGTTTGGGAGATTATTTCCTAACCTATATTTTTTCCATCTTTATATTCACTCTCTTTAATTTGTGTTCTTAAGCACTTAGTTTATTCATAGCATTAATTATTGTTGTTAGTTTATAATAGTTTCAAAGATCACCAACAAACATCTTTTCATTACTTCTTGGATCACTTGAGGGTTAAATTAGCTATTCTTACTTATTGTCCTTTTCTCCCTGTGGATACGATCCCGACTTACCGGGTTTATTACTTGAGCGACAGGCTTGCACTTGAGCCTAGATAGCATGCACACTAGAACACATTTGTGGTCGCGTCAAGTTTTTGGCGCCGTTGCCGGGGAGATTGAGGTGACATTTAGGAGAGTGAATTTGATCCTAATTTCATTCATTCCAAAAAAAAAAAAAATCTCATCTCATCTTTCATAAGCTTTTCATACAAACTCCTCCGTTGTCTCCAACCTAATTTCACAAAAATCTCCTTGCTGAAGCTAACTCTGACAATTCTCATACTACCGACGCTCCACACTTTTGAGTCAAACACTGAGTGAGGGTTCTGAATCGTTGGGTAGCAATATGTCTGTGCACGGTAGTGTTGGTGTTGGTGCTGGAGAGGAAGAGATACCATATCTTCCCATGAAAGATCTTTTATTTCCGGAGCGAACTGTTACCCCTGGTTGCATTTTACTCCCGTATAATGTCGGTCAGTTCCACTTTCAAAATGGGATGATTCAAATTCTTCCCACATTTCATGGTATGGATTCTGAAAAGCCATATTTCCATATTCGAGAATTCGAAGATACATGTGAGACGTTTGGTGATCAAGCCTGCCCACAAGATGTTATCCGATTAAAGCTTTTCCCTTTTTCCTTAAAGGATAAAGCTAAGACCTGGCTATGGTCTCTACCCCCGAATTCTGTTCTGTCTTGGAGAGATATGCAGACTAAATTTCTCTCAAAGTTCTTTCCACAACACAAAACCAATTCTGTCAAGGCTCAAATCCAAGATTTTTGCCAAAATGATAATGAAGCCTTTGATAAGTGTTGGGAACGTTTTCAGGAGTTAGTTAGTGCTTGCCCACATCATGGGTTTGAGAAACATCATCTCATTTCGTTCTTTCATCAAGGGCTTACTTTGGCGTCTAAACAACTCGTGCAGACAATGTGCGAAAGAACATTTTGGGAATTAGACTCGAGCGATGCTGAGGCTCATTTGAAATATGTAGCAGAGACTACGCAATCATGGGATGTTTCTGACCCCAATAGCCAAAACAGACATCGACAAGTGTCCAACACTCCTGGTGCTTCCGGTATTTATCAATTGGACAAGGACACTTTGTTAGACCGTCGGCTTGATCAGTTTGAAAAGAGGATAAGAGACATCCTTGAGGTTTGGTTTGGAGAAGCTACTGGACTCGTGCAAGAAGGAAAAGAGAAAGTGTGTGCCATTTGTGCTGCGGGTCATTCTACCAAAGGATGTCCGGCAATACCCGCTTACAAGGCAATGTACACTGAGCAAGTGTAAGCTATAGGAGGGGTTAACGGACATTTTAGTACACCCCAGGGAAACGCGTACAATTCATCTTGGAGGAATCATCCTGGTGTAACACATATGCAGCCCCCCATGCAATCACCATCTCCCGGTTCATATGTTACCCCATCGAGGCGATCTCTTGAGGACAACTTAAATCACCTCATCCAATCTCAAAAGGAGATCAGTACTAAGTATGATCGAATGTTCAATGAAATACATACTAGCATCTCAAGGTTGCAAACTGCATCGAATGTCCAAGACAAGGGCAAATTTCCTGCTCAAAGCCAACGGCCTCCCCAAGGACAAACCAGTATTGGCACTACATCCCACGACCATCGAGAGCAATGTATCACTATTACCACTCTACGTAGTGGGAAAGTAGTTGATTTGTCACCTCCCCCACGCACTGCATCTAAAGATAAAGAGGTTTCGCCCGGCACAAGAGAGGACGAAGATGCCCCTTTAATTGAGAGTGAGGAGGAGGAAAACACTAGTGGACCCAAGGCCATCACCCCCACCGCTGCCCCATACCCTCAACGGTTGGTCTCTCACTCCAAAATGACCTCCCGTGATGAAGTTCTGGAAGTCCTTAAGCAAGTAAAAATTAATTTACCTTTTCTCGAGACTATACAGAGAATTCCCGCGTATGCTAAGTTTATTAAGGACTTACTCACGGTGAAACGCAAGCTAAAGGTAAACCAGAACGTCTCTTTGGCCCAAAATGTCAGCGCAGTCTTGTCGAGTGACTTTCCATTAAAATATAAAGATCCGGGTGTACCCACTATTTCGTGTATCATGGGGAAGAACCGAATCGAGAGAGTTCTAATAGATCTAGGTGCGAGTGTTAACATTATGCCCTATTCCATCTATAGGCAACTAGAACCGGGGGCCCTTAAGCCCACAAATATGACTCTCCAGCTCGCGGATCGTTCTGTGAAGATTCCTCGGGGAATTGTAGAGGATGTGATTGTCCAAATAAACACTTTCTACTTCCCGGTGGATTTTGTCATTTGGGACGAAGAACCCTCCGTTCTCCCAAGTAATCATGTTCCCCTTATCCTTGGCCGCCCATTTTTAGCTACAGCTAATGCTCTTATCAATACCCGAAGTGGGCGTATGCAATTAACTTTCGGGAACATGACCCTCGAAACAAATGTCTTTAATAATTCCAAGAGAGAGGGTGATGAAGGGGAACCGCGAGGGTTGGATCTTTTGGGGGAAGCACACGAGCAAGAAAGAACTTACAAGGAAGAACCATTAGGGGAAGGTTGTGTTGCGCACAGTGAGAGGAGTGGTTGCAACATCGAGAGCATGGTAGGGGAGGTATGTTTATTTAATGCATTCGAGAGCATGAGTGAGCCCATGAACAAGAGTGAAAGAGGAGATTTAGAGTGTGTCGGGAGAGGCTCGTCGAAATACTTAGAGGAAAGCGAATGGCAGGACACTATCGATACATTTCTCCTCGATTACCACCCTACACCACCCTATAATTCTGCGAGTGAGCACGAAAGGCAGGTTGAGGACACCAAGAAAGAGAGAGAGATCGAGGAGTTGAGCCTAGCAGAGTTTGAGAGCAAGTTCGGACAAGTGGATGCACGCCTCAATGATGAAGTCCAATCTTTTTGGGCCTCATTTCGTCATTTAGACGAAAGCGAGCGGGACAATAGAATTGATGCATTCCTCCTTACCAAACATCCACCCATACCATTTGAGTCTTCGGAGGTACTTGAAGATACGACTCAAATCTCGTCCGACTTAGAGACCAACCCACGTGCTATGCAACAAGAGGATCCTTTTCCGGTTTATCATAATGCATCTCTTGGTCTTTCCTTTATCTATGGGCACGGACCCAATTTGTTCCGGCTATTCACTTATGATGGTAAGATGGGAGAGACGAGGAGCGCATCGTACCCAGTGAAAGGGGTCGGGTGATTTGTAGAGAGAGATGAGAGGTCGTCGCACCCCCGACGCGTATGGGGTGATTTTTGTTGTATTTTTGAGTCATGTATAAGTGTTATATAGTGTCTTGTTGCATTTTAATAATTTGCTTGTTTTATTTGTTGCACTTATTCTTTTTCTTCTTTAGATTTTAATCCTTTTGATTGAGGACAATGCAAAAGTCTAAGTTAGGGGGGGTGGTGATAAGTGCGTCTTTCTAAAACTTTACAAATTTTTAAAATGACAAAAAAAAAAAATTAAGCAAAAAATATTTTTGTTCAAAATAAATAAAAATTGGAATTTAAATTTAAATTTTTTAAAAATATCACCTTTATTCTATTTAAAGTCTCAAATTGTTAACAATCAAAATGCACTAAGCCAAAATTGACCGAAGATGGAAATTAAAAGAAAATTGACGACTTAACGAATAAGTGTGGAGATTGATCAAACCCGGTGAGATTTCGAGCCTTTCAATTTTTTATGAGTTTTTAAATCAATCCGAGTTTATGATTAACTCAAAGTTCTTTTCAGCGTTTTAATAAGTCGTTGATGATCTCAATCCTTTGTTTTGATTGGTTATGGGAAATGTGTAAAATGTTGTCTCGAAATTCGTGCTAAATATATCTCTAAGGTTAATTAATCTCGAGATGCATATGGTAATGTGATGAGCAATTTGGACAATGAAGTAGGCCCTCGTTTGTTACCCAAAAATATTAGCCATAATAAAGTTGTGAAAAATTATCCCTTTGTAACCCAATTTGAGCCTAATAAAATATTTCCCTTTCGTTTGATAACCCGAAAAACCCAAATAGTTCGGATTTGTGAAAATTGAATATTCATCAAATAAAGTCCAAATTGTGCTATAAAAAGGGGCAAGAAGAAAAAAATAGATATGCTCAACAAAAATAGCAAGAAAAGAAAAAGAAAAGAAAAAAATGAAAATTGAAAAAGAAAGAGAAAAATGAGCAAATGCCCGAAAAAGCACTAATGGACGTCATAAGGACATTTTCCAATTCCGAACAGCCCATCCATTCCCATTTTTACCCTTTACACCTTTTAACCCAAAAAGTCCTAACCGAGTCCGAATGGTGAAATTAATTACCGTATGGAGAGCTAAGACATGAAAGGATAATAAAAGAGATTAAAAGGGTGTGATTAAGAGATGATGTTTCCCATTTCCAAATAACTGTATTCCGATGATGAGATCTTTCACCATATATTTCCTTCTTTTCAATTTTGTATGCGTGAATTTGTGTCCATTATATTTACTCTTTATATCATGCATACCGAGAGAAAACAACCACAATCCGAGTGATTCTTTTGTGAGTTCATCCGTAAGAATTTGAATCAAAACGAATTTTCGGAAAGTAACGTAATGCTCAATCGGTGGAAATTTGAGGTTTAATTTTTGGCTTTGCACACACACACACTATGGTTTGAGACATTTGAATATGAATTTATAGTGATTATTTTTTTGAAAAGTTTAAATGGTACAATTTTTAAGTATTTTGATATTTATTTGAGTCAATAAAGAATTTTGTGGGTGTATTCACTGCAAACCCTCACGAGACAAAACTCGTCCTACTAGGGTAACCTAGGGGTTTAAAGGCTTGTTGCATACGCTAAATGCAATCGTTTGCCCGCGAAAAAGGTATTCTATCCCAATAAAATGATTTTTAAGAGTTGAGCCTTGATAGGATTCTTTTACATTGCTCGGGACGCGCAAAGTTCTAAGTTAGGGGGTGTGATTAGGCACATATTCTTCACATTTATTCCCTTAATTTCGGTATTTTTATGATCCCGTGCAGGGTAAATAGCTTGGATTTGTCTCAAATTTATGCTACTAACCTCTTTTGGCAAGTATTTCATGTTTTGTGTATTTCTCATGTGCTTTATAGGTATTTCATGCAAGTTAGTGCGAAGGAGAACTCAAAACAGTGAAAGAAACCAAGAAATGGAGAGTTGAAGGGCATTTTCGTAATTTTACATATATATTCCGGAGGTGGGGTCAACTAGAAAGTTGAAGGGCTCTAAATTACAAGAACATTGGATAAAACGGCACCCCAATCCAAGCTACAGTGAAGAAGTTATGCCCATTTAAAGTTGGAGACAGAAAGTCTAAAGTTGAAATTAATTCTGGAAGCTGAAGAGACAACTCTTGAAACTTCCTGTTTAATTCGTTTTTATTAGTTGTAAAACGTGGAGAGGCATGGGAAAAGTCATTTTTGAGATCTATAAAAGGCCAATCCCTATGTCATTCCAAGGTGAGTTGTTCTTAGACAAGTTTTAGAGTTAGTTTAGCCTTCTTTTTAGTTTTAAAGGGTTCTTGTAACCAAGAACTCTAGTTTGGAAATTTTGCTACTAGTCAAGATTGAAATTCAATTCAAGATTCAAGTTTTAGTTTCAGATTTCTTCATTCTCCAAGTAATTTTAAATTCTTTGTTTTTACTGCTTTCGTAGTTAGTGTTATTAATTATTTCTTTCTCGTTTTCCATTCCCAAGTCTTGTTCTCAAATTTTTATATCTAATTATGAATTCATGCACTTTAATTTGGGAGTTTTCTTTTGTTTTCATCATGTTTAGCTAATTTGTAAGGGTTGGGATGCATGAACCCATCCCGATGTAATTTATCTATATAGGAAATAGAATTTAAATTAAATAATTGGACGAATCGTTTAAGATAATTCTACAACCATGGTAGATCTTTTAATCTCTCTTACCCTAGGTACCTGGGATGTTTAAGAATACGATGCGAGTATAATTGTCCTACACCGCTTTATATTTACCGTTGATTTCATATGATGCGGGCTAGTACCCTCATATATGTAATGCTTTGGATCTATAAAGATTGGATTCATTCCAATTTATAATTTATAATTCTAGCATTCTATCTGATAAATTACTAGGGTTCGGGGGATTGTTTCCTAACCTATATTTTTTCCATCTTTATATTCACTCTCTTTAATTTGTGTTCTTAAGCACTTAGTTTATTCATAGCATTAATTATTGCTGTTAGTTTATAATAGTTTCAAAGATCACCAACAAACATCTTTTCATTACTTCTTGGATCACTTGAGGGTTAAATTAGCTATTCTTACTTATTGTCCGTTTCTCCCTGTGGATACGATCCCGACTTACCGGGTTTATTACTTGAGCGACAGGCTTGCACTTGAGCCTAGATAGCACGCACACTAGAACACATTTGTTGTCGCGTCAAGAGGGTGACGTCCGAAAAAGAGGATCAACTTTTGATCGCCTGAGCAGAGGGTCGACCTTTGAAAGGCTCGGACCAGTTAATGATCTGAGGCTGAGGATATCCAGGTCAAGAAGCGTAGATGGATCACAAAGGGAAGGTGGTGAACATCGGCCTCATCATGGTCGACCCCAATAAGATCGAGACTGTGTCCAGGAGGTCAATAGCCGACGTTGTGCAGTAGCTGGGAACCCTCAATCCACCCTTTAGAGGTGGCTGGGGACAACCTCGGCCAGGATGACGTTGCTAAACCATGGAATGACTCCCTTCAATGGCTGGAAGAGAAGATAGGGAACCTCATAAAAAGTCGAGACCCACTACAAAGGGGATTCTCAGAGGTGTCCCCATTTATGGCAAGGATTGTCAACTTCCCAACCCCTGTCAAATTTAAACCACCTATGATGTCTCCCAAGTATGATAGAAGTACCAACCCGGTACACTATATTGAGATGTATCAATCTGCAGTAGACATTTATTCAATCCCTGATGAGATGAGATGCCGAGCTTTCTCAAGAACTTTAACGGGAGATGCACATAGTTTGTTCACTTCTCTTCCTAAAATTTTTATGGAGAACTTTAAGGGGTTGGTTGAGCGATTTATACACAACTTCTGTTTTGGGGTAAGACCTCAGAAGAAGACAACCCATCTACTCTCCGTAAAGAAAGGCAAGAATGAAAGCCTTAGAGACTACATTGCAAGATTTAACAATGAAAAATTAGAGGTTGAAGATTACGAAGAGAATATAGCTATGACTGCCTTTATAGGAGGACTTCAGTAGGGGAAGTTGCTTTGGAAGCTTTCTGAAGACCCTCCTAAGTCTATGGATGAGTTGTTGGCAATAGCTGGTAGGTTCATGAACGCAGAAGAAGCAATGGCTGCAAAATATGAGGATGAGAACGGCAGTAGCAGTGGGAAATTTCAAAGGAAGAAGGATGGAAAGAAGAGGGTTGCAGACAACAAGTTTTCACACTACACTCCTCTAATTATGAGCTGCGAACACATCCTCAACGAAATAAAGAATGACAGGTCGCTGAGATGGCCGGAGAAGATGAAGGTTCCTTTGCATAAGAGGAATAAGAATATATGGTGCGATTTTCACCAAGATCATGGTCATCTGACTGATAAGTGTTTCTCCTTGAAGGACGAGATTGAGAAGATGTTAAAGTTTGGAAAGCTCAGAAGGTATGTGGATGGTAGATCTTCTAAAGGGGGAAGAGACGACCCTAAAAAGAAAAGAAATGATAGATGCCGGGAAGATGCCCCTCCCAGAAGATCTGAGGATTCAGATAATGATGATGATGACCCTGACCCCCCCACCAAAAGATGATAATGCTCCACTGAAGAGGGTTGGTATGATATCTTTTGGTGTAAACATCATCTGTAGAGGACTGGCAGGGGGCGACTCAGAGGTAGCCGATCGCAAAGATCATGTTGCAGAGGCCAAGTCAGTAACCAAAGCCGAGGTTATGAACTTGGCATCTTCAGAGGTTAAACACGAAAAGATAAAGAAGGTAGATATGGATACCCTCATAGTTGGCTTCTCAATACTTGAATTCGAAGGTATCTTAGCTCCTCACGATGACCCTCTGGTAATCAGCACAAGGGTGCATGGGTGTGAAGTTCAGATAATCCTAGTTGACGATGGTAGTTCAGCAGACATCATGTTTTGGCCCTGTTTTAAGAGCCTGGGCCTCAGCAGAGCAAGTCTTGTCCCCTATCACCATCCCTTGATTAGCTTTAGTGGAAAAAAGGTTCATCCATTGGGCATGTATGAGATGGATGTAAGAATGGGATATGAGTGGCCTAATAGGTTGACCAGAAAAATCTATTTCTTCGTGATGGATGAAAACGTCTTCTCAGCATACAACCTCATCATAGGACAAGTATCCCTCAAGAAATTTGAGACAATGCCTTCAACGGTCCACTGAATGCTAAAATTCCCGACTCCCTATGGAGTAGGGGAAGTGAAAGGTGACTAAACGTCGGCACGAGAATGCTACTTCAATTTTGTGGAAAAGAAAGAGGCTCATAAGAGGGCAAAAACTACATACAACATCGACACACTTGATCCTAGAGATGAGATAAAGCTCAAGAAGGGAGAGGCCGCGGAAGAAGTAGAATCCATCGTCCTCAATGAGGACGCGCCAGAAAAAACCATCCAAATTGGAAAAGCCCTAAGACCTGATATCAAGGAAGAGCTGGTGAAGTTTTTGAGGAAGAGACAAAGTGTTTTTGCCTGGAGCCATGCAGACATGCCAGGTATTGATCCTGAGGTCATGTGCCATAAACTCAATGTTATGGAAGACACTAAGCCCATCAAGCAAAGAAGAAGAGTATACTCAAGAGAGAAGTATGATGTCATCAGAGAAAAGGTCAGAAAGTTTGAAGAGGCCAAGTTCATCAGAGAGGTCATATACCCTGAGTGGTTATCTAACGCCGTTATCGTGCCAAAAGCCAATGGGAAATGGAGGATGTTCATAGACTTCACTGATTTGAACAATTCTTGTCCAAAAGACAACTTATCCCTACCTCGAATTGATCAGATGGTGGATGCCATAGCAGGGCATAAGCTCATGAGTTTCATGGATGCCTATTTAGGTTATAATTAGATCTTCGTGAACCCGATAGACTCAGAGAAGACAACGTTCATCACAGACAAGGGGGACTTTTTCTACAAGGTCGTGCCCTTCGAGATGAAGAATGCAGGGGACACTTACCAATGTCTTGTAAATAAGATGTTTGAGGATCAAATAGGCAAGTCTATGGAAGTGTATGTGGACGAAATGCTGACGAAGAGCTTGAAGGACGACACTCATGTGGCTGACCTTAAAAAAACTTTTGACACCATAAACAAGTACAAAATGAAACTCAACCCAGCCAAATGTGTCTTCGGGGTAGGAGAAGGAAAATTTTTGGGATTCATCATCAATCAGAGGGGATAGAGTCTAACCCTGAGAAGATCAAGGCCTTGCTAGAAATAAAAACACCCAAATCTATCAAAGACGTTCAGAGGTTAACTGGAAGAGTCACTGCCCTTAACAGGTTCGTCTCAAGAGCTACATATAAGTGTCTTCCTTTTTTTAAAGTGCTTAGATAGGCTTTCGAATGGGATGGGTAATGCGACAAAGCTTTTAAGGAGCTCAAGTCTTACCTCGGGTCTCCTCTACTCCTATCTAGGCCCATTCTGGGGGAGAAGTTATATGTATATTTGCTTGTTTCAGAGTCAAGATGATGAAGTGCAGAGGCCAGTATACTTTAATAGTAAAGCTTTTCAAGGGTCTGAATAAAATAGCCCTCGGATTGCATAATTAGCCTATGCTCTAACACATGCTTCTAGGAAGATGAAGCCATACTTCCAGGCCTACTCCATGATCGTCCTCACTGATTCCCCACTCAAATAGGTCCTACATAAGCCTGAGAAGTCAGGTGGGATAATGACCTGGGCCATCGAGTTAGGGGAATATGACATTATTTATCATCCCATGGTCTCCATTAAGGGGAAGTCACTCGCAGACTTTGTAGCCGAGTTTACTTGGGAAGAGGTTGAGGTTGATGATAGTCAAAAGGCTACAGATGAGTCAGACATAAATGTCTTCCAAGATCCCTACGAGGTTGAGTCAAGCAAAGCCAGGAAAAGAATGGTTGAGAATGAAGAAGACGGGTACCTCTTCAAGCAAAGGACCCTATCAGAAGGAAACTTCTCTTCAAATGAAGTTGTATGGAACCTATTCATTGATGGGTCGTCCTATGAAAATGGAAGTTGAGCGGGGCTGATAGTGTCAGCACCAGATGGTATCGATATGGAATATGCACTGAGGTTTAACTTCAAAGCTTCAAACAATGAGTCAAAGTATGAGGAATTGATAGTAGGTCTCTCCTTAGCAAAAGCCCTTAGTGTTGGCCAACTCCTAGTCCACAGTGACTCAAGGTTGGTCGTCAACCAAATCCTGGGAGTATATGAAGCCAAAGATGAAAGGATGGCCAAATACCATAAGAATCTGAGAATGGCGCTAGAAAGCTTCAAGGAAGTGAAGATGAAGAGGGTACCTCGGCAAGACAACAGTCGAGCCGATGCACTCGCAAGGTTGGCCTCAGCAATAAGGACTGACATAAGAAGAACAGTACCCGTTAAAATTCAACTCAAGCCGACCATTAAAGAAAAAGAGGTTACCAGAACTTGCCTTAATTTGAATATGGGAGCCTCATGGATGGACCCTCTTGTCAGATACATCAAAGGGGGAGACCTAATAGAGTCAAAATATGAGAGAAGAAAGCTGAGGTTCAGAGCTGCTAAATTCTTAATTGTAGGAGATGTCTTGTATAAAAAAGGGTTCCTCCTCCCTCTCCTCAGATGTGTCCACCCTTCAGAGGTTCCACACATCTTGCAAGAGGTGCACGAAGGCTCCTGTTCAAGTCACATAGGAGGGAGTCCATTGGATAAGTGGATAATTACTCAGGGGTACTGATGGCAGACCTTGGCCAAAGACGTAACTGCTTATGTGAAGAAATGTGACAAGTGTCATAGATTCTCCACCATCCCTCATCAGCCACACCAACCTCTTAGTTCTATCAGCTCCCCTTGGCTATTTACAGTCTGGGGAATTGAATTGGTAGGACCCTTTCCAAAATCTGCAAACAACTATCGATTCTTAATAGTGGCAATTGATTACTTCTCCAAATGGGTAGAGGCTGAGCCAATGCTCACAAACACTGAGAGGAAGACCTTCCAGTTCATCCGGAAGAACATCATATGCAGGTATGGTCTTCTAAACACTCTTATCTCAAACAATGGAACCCGGTTTAAGAATGCTTCCTTAGAAAAATAATGTGAACGGGTAGGGATCAAGCAGCTCTTCTCTTCTCCTGGTCGACCCCGGGCAGATGGTCAGACCGAGGTCACAAACTGAACAATCCTTGATGAGATAAAGAAGAGGTTGGAGGAGGCCAAAGGGAGATGTACAAAGGAGGTATATGTCGTGTTATGGTCCTACAGGACGACAGCGAGGAAACTAATGGGAGAGACTCCATTTATTTAGCCCATGGCTCAAAGGCTCTCATCCCTACAGAGGTAGGATTCCCCAGTCACAGAGTTCAGACCTATGACCCTCAGAGGAATGGGGAAGAGAGAAGACTTGATCTTGATTTGATCGAGGAAAGAAGATAAGATGCAGAGATTAGACAGACAACCTATCAGCAGAGAGCTGCGAGGTTCTAAAACCAAAAGGTGAAATCAAGGCCTATAGCTATGGGAGACCTAGTCCTAAAGAAGACGTTGCAAAAAGAAAATAAGCTCCATACAAACTGGCATGGTCCTTACAGAGTAGTTGATGAGGTTGTTCTCGGTACCTACCGGCTAGAGAATCTCGAGGGGGAACCTTTATCCAACCCTTTGAATGTCGATCACTTGAAAAAGTGCTACTTATGATGTCGCAATTCTCTTTGTAATACATGTATCATTTTATGAAGAGGATGTTAATGAAAATAGCAATGTTGTGCTGATACTTCTGTTATATTGTGTTTAAACATCATTAGTTTGGTGAAATATATGAGGTAAACATTATAATTTGGTGACCTCAGACCTTAAACATCATTAGCTTGGTGAAAATTATCAGGTAAACATCATAATTTGGTGACTTCAGACCTTAAACACCATTAGTTTGGTGAAATTTATGAGGTAAACATCATAATTTAGTGACCTCAGACCTTAAACACCATTAGTTTGGTGAAATTTATGAGGTAAACATCATAATTTGGTGACCTCAGACCTTAAACATCATTAGTTTGGTGAAAATTATGAGCTAACATCATAATTTGGTGACCTCAGACCTCAAAACTAGTAGTTTGGTGAAAATTATGAAGGTAAACATCATTATATGGTGACCTCAGACCTTAAACATCATTAGTTTGGTGAAAATTATGAGGTAAACATTATAATTTGGTGACCTCAGACCTTAAAACATCATTAGTTTGGTGAAAATATGAGACGAACATCATAATTTTGGTGACCTCAGAACTTAAAACATCATTAGTTTGGTGAAAAATATGAGGGTAAACATCATTATATGATAACCTCAGGCCTTAAACATCATTAGTCTGGTGAAAATTATGAGGGTAAACATCATTATATGGTGATTTCAGACCTTAAACATCATTAGTTTGGTGAAAAATATGAGGTAAACATCTTAATTTGGTGACCTCGTACCTTAAAACATCATTAGTTTGGTGAAAATATGAGGTAAACATCATAATTTGGTGACCTCAGACCTTAAAACATCATTATTTTGGGGAAAAATATGAGGGTAAACATCATTATATGATGACCTCGGACCTTAAACATCATTAGTCCTGTGAAAATTATTAGGTAAATATTATAATTTGATAACCTCATACCTTAAACATCATTAGTTTGGTGAAAAATATGAGGTAACCATCATAAGAGAGTAATCTCAGACCTTAAACAACATTTCAAGAGGTAAGACATTCAAGCATAACATCAAAAGAAGCAATAGAATTTGAAGAAGATGGGATTAATGATTTCCATTAAACAATAGTCAAGAGAGTTACAAATCAGATATACCAAGATGATATCAGAGTTCAAAATTATGAAGAGGTACAGACAAGAAAGGAAATCAAAATTATAACTTTTAAAGCTTCACAAAGAAAAAGGCCTAAGTCTTTGCAACTGCAGTCGTATCATCACGAGCGATGTTTGTCACCTCAGTTCCATCATCCTAAGGATTATCATCTTCAGCCTCAGTGACTTCTAAGGGAGCAGTCTCAGTTGGAGCAACATTGGCTTCCTTAACATCTTGCAAGGCCTGAGCAAATTGGGGATCACCAAAGCCAAGACCCTCAAAGTCTGAGGTAGTCAGACTCCCTGACTCTTTCTCCTTAGAGGCTGCCCATTTGCCAGTTTCTTTGATACCTCTTTCAAGATATTAAAAGCCAAAATTGACAAATTCATCAGAGACCTTGTAGTCTTCAATAATATTCTCTGCAGCATCCTCTAAAGAAATATTGATTGTAGCATCCACCTTAGTTTGAAGGGCATCATCTTTAGCCTTCAGACCTACGTCGTGGTCCTTGTTAAGCTTGGTAATTTCCATGTCCCTCTGCTGGGCAACCCCCTTTATCTTATCAACCTCCTTCAGGTCTTTCTTTAGCTTTTCAACCTTTGTATTCAAAGAGGCTTGGACCTTCTCAGCTTCACGACCCTTCTCTATTAGGGGTATCTTCTTCAGGGTCCAATCAACAAAATGATGCAAGGACAAGAGACCCTACAGTAGAAGGTCAGACGTATGAGCATATGAGCTATAATTTATAAAATAGCCGAGGTTACACTTGAGGAGAGCAAACGAACAGAAACTAATACTTGAATTGATCTGTGGAGAGTAAACTCGGGCAGCAACAGGACGTCCAAAGAGCGTAAGAAACGCTTATCATCTTCGGTCATTACTGCGCCGATAGTATTTGCAGCCTTCAAACTGTGGCCAATAAGAATATCACTGATTTTTAGCTGAGCAAGAAGAGCAGTTAGGGTATCGTCTATAGAAATGGGAATGGCATGATCTCCTTTCTGAGTCTTGCCCGGCCTCAGATGCTACGGATTAACTCTGGTCTTTCTCTTTTTGGTAACATCGACCTTGGATGTGCCGGCATTATTCTGGGTAGAAGCAGGGGTAAATTTTTACCACTCTTACTTTGTATCAAATTCATAAGGCGTGGAGCAGACATTTCCTAAAGGTCATCTGATGTGCCTTCAGGGCGCTTTGCAGAAGACAGGTATCTGAGTTAGTAAGTCAGAGGTAAAAAAGTATGAGGTGTAACTTATGAAAAATTAAGACTTACGAAGCTCTTCCAAGGGACCACCCCATATACCTGTCTGAGAAAGGTAGTAGGGGGTCATCAGATGTTCATATTTTACAAGACGACCCTGCTCGCCCTGATTGCGAAGATCCTCAACTTTTTGGTGATTATCCTGTCTAAGTCCATGGTAGACTTTAGCAGCAAGGGAGACCTTCCCCCATCTCAGAGGTGTCCTTGGAACCAACGTTCCAGAGGCCTCATTTGGATCAAATTTCCATGCCCCGAAAGCAAAGAAATACCGAGGTTTCCAATTATGGTTTGAAGTTTGGGTACCCAACAATATTTTTTTCTCTGATTTCCTAGCTAAGAAGTGGTAATAGCTAGGATGATTTTTGGCAGAGGAGGGCACATAACAACCAGTAAAGACCCTAACTACAAGGTCTGAGTGGTGAACAACCCTCCAATGGACGATGGAACCTATTATAACCCTCCATGCACTAGGCGATAATTGAGAAAGGGCTACGTTTACATGGGAAAGAATAGCTCTGATGGAAGGATGGATAGGAAGACGGAAGCCCAAATTGAACATCTTCTCATAAACGCATATTTCTCCATCTCGTCCATTAAAGGCCCTATCATCCCTCTGAGGTTTCCAAAGGATGATGGAGGAATTTATGGAATAAAGGTGCCTAAAAGTAAGAAGGTCGCACTCACTGACGGAACTCTCAATCTTGGCCGCCTCAGATGTGTCAATATGACTCTCCTAGCCATCATCACCATCCCCAGCAACGTCGTCCTAGATAGGTGCATGAACACCACCAGGAAACCTCTAAGCAAATTCAGTCCCAATGGCAGCCGATAAAGGAATGGCATCAATAATGGAGGGAACAACTACATTAGCCCTATGACTTCAACATCAAAAGACCTATGTGAGGTGCTGGAACCTTGTTGAGACGAGGCACGTCTTAAAACCTCGTCCTCCTCAGGAGTATCGCCCTTCCCAGGAGTGTAATCTATAGCCTTTTGAAAAGAGTCTACAAACATGGGGTCTGAGGAGGACGACTCAGACTCAGACATTTATGTTGGGTCCACAGGAACCTCTGTAGGCTCAACAATCTCGGTTGGCTTAGGGTAGATAACCTTCAGAGGTGGAGTAAAGATGGGTCTGAGAGGAAAGGCCTCAGCCCTACGGGCTTCCTCTTGGGCTAGATCTATTTGCCTAATTTTCTCAAAAGTCTTATCGCGAAGAGAGGGGAACTCTTCTATGAGTTGGTACAAGGGTCTGAGCATAAGGGAGACGACACAACATTTGTGACTCAAAACTACTAATAGGTAAACAACTTTCTTAATCTAAACTAAGGATCAAACTAGGAACTTGAAAGATTTTCACTAAGAACACTAAGAACACTCAAGAACCAGGTCGCCGGAGAAGGTGATCGGAGGCTCACCGAAAAGCTAAGGGAGGTCTATTTCTGGCTGAAACAACCATTGAGCACCATACAAATGCCTCTAAATCGCTCAACCCCTACTATCCTAGCCTTGCAACCACCAATACTGGTGTAAACCCTCGTCAAAAAATGCAAATATACACTGAAAACTCAGAAATGATTACTGTAACTAAAAATCGAAGAAAGAGGATGAAGATGGTACCTGTCTAGTCGCGAGTAAGGGAAGAGGATATTAGAAAGAAAAGGAAATATTCAGTAGCAGTCAACAGTGGAGGTTCGAAGGAAAATGGGAGTTGCAGAGAAAGCAAAGGCGGGAAAATAATGTGACACCCCGCCTAATTAACCCCGGGTGATCAGTCCTAAATTAAATTAGAACAGGTTTCTCAATTGGTTAATTCTTAGCATCACTGTTGCCTTTTTAATTACTAATCACCTAAGTGAGAAAATTAAATTGGTGCCAAGTTTTATCTTTCATTAATTTAATGAAATACTCATGCGAAAATAAAATAATTTAAACAATCACAATTAACTGAAAACCACCATTAACATCTAAATAACTGACTGAATAAACCATCGGCTCAAATCCAACAAAAGTAAAGATAAGCAATAAATCTTAACAAGTTTGACATAAGTACTGAATAAAACAGTGAGCAACATGCTCGAGTAACTGATAGGAGATTTGTACACTAGAAATGAAAAGAACGAAGCGCCTATTAAACTCTCGCAACATCCACATGTGCTGCAGCAACGGATCCCTGGAATGAGTCAAGTCTAGCGTCCCTGTGGCTGGACACCTGAAAGGTTTTTAAAAGTTTTTATAGCAAGGGTTGGTACCCAAAATATTTGGAAAACATTTAGCAATTGATTAGCTTGCAGTAATAAATATGTATGCATGCTCTTCATATTTTTAGTTAGTTCCACACTCCCTTGAGGACATCCTCACCCCTCCTCTAATGTGCACTACTAACGCCTTAATTAATTTACCTAGTTATTTATCCCATGACTAGATAACTGATATAACCCTTGCAACCACCCCACTTTAATCGAGTATGCCATAATTATGATTTCTAAGTTATTATCAACACTAACTTAATTAATCATTTTCCTTTTTAAATTCATCTAACTTTCACTCCCATTATACATATAATACAATTCACGGTCTGTATTAATTAACCCGTGTATAATTTTTTACCTCATTATATACGTATAGTCTTATTATAACATCCACAATTATGCTGAAATAATAATCAATAATGAATATCCTCCTGAGTAATAACTCACAGGATGTACATTCGCTGAAGTGCTATCCCACTAGGTGTATTCACATAACCTAGTTACTCCAAATCATAATCGGTCACTAACTTGATAATTAACATAAATATTGGAGGTAGTCATATTCCTTCCCTGAAAGTGAGATGTCCCACACCCATATAATGGACGCTATGACCTCGGGTATACTCGCCCTACTCCTCAAGCTAGGGGATTCACCCACTACGCGTAACCTCCCCTGACAGTACCAGAGTATATATAATAATAATATCTAGCCACTGATATTAATGCACACACCATATATATATACTATCACACACCGTATATATATAAAAAAAATTAAAACTCCCCGACTATAACGTGTACTAAGTCCGTAAGACAAGCCTATACAAATTATAAAGATTTTATGGCCTAACTCTCATTATAAATTAATTGCACATTAATTAATTAGATTAATTTTAGTGTCGCTCCAACCAATATATTCGGACTCGCACTCATGGGCCGAAATAAAACAATACCCGAGTCTAAATCCCCAACTCCAAATTATTTAGCTTTCACTCTAAATTAATTCAACGCCTTGGTATCACTCAACCAATATACCCGGACTCACCCACTTGATCCCTATTTAATTATTTCAAAATATTCTTCCCAAAATTGAACTATAGTGTGTCACACATCAATTCCCTCCAATCCCAATTATTTTTCCCTCATAATTGATTAGGTTGTGTGTCCTATATTATTTCTCATTAAATAAGGTATGGGAATAAATTTTAATTAAATTCCCCTTATATATTAAACTAGCCGAACTGCCAAAAATCCCTGATCATCGATATCGATCGAACAGGTCTTCATCTTCCCCAGGTCTCTGTTTCAGCCATGGACGAAAAAATCAAATCCCCAACATCTTCTACATACTAGCCAAGTCCTCCCATCAATATAATACACCAAGAACCTCGTAAGGACCCCCCCATAAAGTCCCTAAACATAGTTTAATCTCCGTTCTCTACTGTTTTTCTAAATTGGGGAAAAAGCCGTATTATTTGTTAACCCATCTCAACATCAAATCTTTATCTCAAATTCGTTCCTAACTAGGCTGGGTTTACACATCTTACCAGATATATACAAATTTCAAATTATACATAAATTTCTACACAATTTTGAAATCAGGAGATTGATTTACAAAAACCCATTTTTGTACCCCCTTAATACCAAAAACGAATTTTGATTTCTCACATCACATAAATATGAATAATAATGCAAATTAAATGCTACAACAAGTTAACCAATTGCCTTATGGTTTCGTAGGGTCTGATTTGAAGTTGTGAATCTCAAGGTTGAAGATGAAATCCCCCTTT
Source organism: Sambucus nigra (assembly GCA_949130495.1). Lineage (NCBI taxonomy): Eukaryota > Viridiplantae > Streptophyta > Magnoliopsida > Dipsacales > Adoxaceae > Sambucus > Sambucus nigra. Next base: position 1,712,623 of record CASBWL010000058.1, read on the forward strand.
TTGCTCTTTCCTTTGTCCCCCAAATTGCCTTTAACTGCTTCTTAGGGTTTCCTCTCCCACTAATTGTTTTCTAATCTCCCATCAGTCGTTCTCCATTTTATTTTAATTAATTAATTAATTAGTCTTAATCCCATTTTTTCCTAATGGGCTAAGACCAAGTGACTAAAATACCCCGTGTGGGCCCGACTATGCCTAAAAATATCCCGTGACCCGTTTACTACCCCCGGGTACACTTTTCCGACTACCTCGGCCCATCCGGACTCAACTGTTCACTTAGAATTGGCATCCGAATTAATTTATAAAAATCATTATCTCACACCCAAATTAATCAATACCGACTCCCGATTGAGATAAGTACATACCCCGTCACTAATACCCGAAATGACGTAAATAAATTATTACTATTCACTTTGTAATTAAATTTACCTAAATATTAACCATTCACTCCCCGATTAATATTTAAATAAATATTACCATAATTAATTCAATCAAAATTATGACACACAAGTAATTTAGAGTTCCCGAATTAATTAAATGTTAAATGCATAAAATTACGGGGTGTTACATACTCCCCCCCCTTACAAAGGAATTTCGTCCCCGAAATTAGGTCATACATGTGGTGAATAGCTCTGGATATTATTCTCGCATATCTTCCTCCCGCTCCCAGGTAGACTCGTCAACATTGTGATGACCCAACTATACTCTAACTAGTGGAACAACCTTGGATCGTAACTTGCGCTCACTAGGTCCAGAATAGCCACCGGTCTCTCGTCATACAAGATGTATGTCTGTAAATCAATTTCCTCGAGTGGAATGTTCCATAAGGCCCTCTCGCTCCTTCGATATTTCTTTAGTGATGCCACATGGAATACGTCGTGTATCCGCTGAAGATGCTTTGGCAATCCCAATCGATATGCTACCGGTCCCACTCTCTCAATAATAGGAAAATGTCCCACGTACCTCGGTGCTAATTTACCCTTATTTCCGAACCTCATCACCCCTTTTATAGGGGACACTCGAACTAATACCTGATCCCTAACATTTAACTCCACATGTCTCCGTAAAGCATCAACAGAACTCTTCTGCCTATCCTGAGCTATCCGAATCCGCCCTCGGATCCGCTCTATCTTAGCAGACGTCTCCTGGACAATATCTGGTCCCAATAGCTTATTATCCCCCACCTCTAACCAACAAGCGGGTGAACGATAAGGTCTCCAGTACAGTGCCTCGAATGGTGCCATGTCGATCGTGAATTGGTAAGAGTTGTTATATGCGAACTCTACCAAAGGAAGATATCTCTCCCATCCTCCCCCAAAGTCTAGAATGCACATCCTTAGCATGTCTTCTAGCATCTGGTTGACTCTCTCAGTCTGCCCGTCAGTCTGTGGGTGATAGGCTGTACTCAAACATAACTCTGTGCCCATAGCCTCCTGAAATCTCTGCCAAAAATGGGCCACAAAAATTTTGTCTCTGTCAGACATAATATTTATCGTCACCCCGTGCAGCTTAAAAATCTCCGCTATGAATAGCTGTGCATAACGTATCGTCTCAAAGTTTGTGCTAACCGGCAGGAAGTGGTCCACCTTGGTTAACCGATCCATAATGACCCATATGGAGTCGTAACCTCTTGGCGATGCAGGTAATCCTGTAATGAAGTCCATGGAGATGCTCTCCCACTTCCAGACAAGAATATCTAGTAGTTGTAGCATCCCTGATGGTCAACATTCATGAGCTGACACGTGGCACATTTTGAGTCAAACTCTGATATGTCCCGTTTCATTCCTGCCCACCACTACTGCCTCCTCATATCCTGGTACATTTTATCCCCACCGGGATGTACCGCAAATCTTGAACCATGGGACTCTGTCATAACAGCATGCCTCAACTCCTCATCCTCTGGCGCAATTAACCTCCCATTTAGGCTTAGGCCTCATTCTGAGGTGATCGAATAACCCTCTGCTCCCTCAGATAACAGCTAGCGTACCCTATCCTGGAAGATCTGGTCCTCCACCTGAGTCCTCACCACTCGCATAATAATCTCTGGTGTGATGGATAAAGCTGACATGCAGGCCCTGACTACATCGTCCTCATATCGAATCTCTCTCTACTTCGCTTTCCAGACTTCTGATATATCCCCAATTGGTCTCTGGCTTAATGCTTCTTCCACCACATTAGCCTTACCACGATGGTACTGAATATCAAACTGGTAGTCTTTCACGAATTCTAGCCACCGCCTCTGCCTCATGTTCAGATCCTTCTGTGTGAAGATATACTGAAGTGACTTGTGATCCGTGAATAAAGTGAACTTCTCTCCTAGAAGATAATGTCTCCATATCATCAAAGAAAAAATGATCGCTACTAGCTCTAGGTCATGAGTGGAGTAATTCCTCTCGTGGGGATTTAACTTTCTGGATGCATAAGCTGTAGCCCTTTCCTCCTTCTGAAGCACACCCCCAAGTCCTTGTAAGGATGCGTCAGTGTAAACTCGATACTCTAGTCCTCCTTACGACAAAGCCAGTACGGGTGCGGATGTCAACTTGTCCTTCAGCTCGTCGAAAGCTAAGTGACAATGATCACTCCAGGTGAAAGGCACCCCTTTCTGAGTCAGATTCGTCAAAAGGGCCCACAAACTTTGAGAATCCATTAAGGAATCGCCTGTAATAACCGTCCTATCCTAGAAAGCTGTGCACCTCGGTCGGTGTCGTGGGCTTTCCCCACTCTGTCACTACCGACACCTTACTCGGATCCACCGTAATACCCCGGTCTGACACCACGTGACCAAAAAATTATACCTCCCGCAGCCAAAATCCACACTTTCCGAATTTGGCATAAAGTTGGTGATCTCGTAGCGTCTGTAGAACCATATGCAGATGCTCTGTGTGCTCCTCCTCAGTACTCGAGTAGATCAAGATGTCATCAATGAACACAATGACAATGAGATCCATGAATACTGCGGGAGCATTGGTGAGCCCGAATGGCATCACCTTGAACTTGTAAGATCCGTACCGTGATAGGAAAGCACTCTTAGGAACATCCTCCTCTCGGATACGCAGCTGATGATACCCTGACCTCAAATCGATTTTGGAGAAGTAAGACGCCCCTCTCAATTGGTCAAATAAATCATCAATCCTAGGCAACGGATACTTATTTTGTATTGTCACCTTATTCAGCTCCCTATAGTCCACGCACAACCGAAGTGAACCATCCCGCTTCTTTACAAACCACACCGATGTACCCCACAACGATGTACTCCGCCGAATGAAACCCTGACCCAGGAGCTACTGAATCTGCTCTCTCAACTCACGCATCTCTGAAGGGGGCATACGGTAAGGTGCTCGAGAAATAGGCATCGTTCCCAGTGCTAAATCGATTACAAGCTCGATTTCCCTGCTGGGTGGCAACCCTGGTATTTCCTGGAACACATCCTCGAAGTCCTTCACTACCGGAATTGAATCTAACGGAACTACCACCTCTTGTGAGGTCTCCTCCTCGATATAATACAAGTGTGTGCGTGACCCTCCCTCAAGTAGAGGCATCGCTATTAGGAACATCTCCTGTCCCGAAATGGATAACATGATTGTCCTCTCGTAACAATCCACAGTCGCCCGATAACCTGACAACCAGTCCATGCGTAGGATGACATCATACCCTTTCATATCTAACACTAAGAGATCTGCCGCTAAACTAAGCCTCCCAATCAAAATGTCTACTCCTTGACAAATCGAGTGAATCAATGCCCCGCTGCCTAGTGGTGACTCTACACACATACGAAGACTACCCGCGGTCTCTAGTAACCAGTCATATTTAGCAAAAGTAGATTTAATGAATGAATGAGAGGCTCCCGTATCAAAAAGTATACTACTTTCATGACCATGGATGAGAAACATACCCTCAACCGCTGGCGGCACCTGCTGTGCTGGAGGATTGGGAACATCCCGGAGGTTATACACACGCCCGTAGTGCATCTGCCCCTGCTGCTGCGGGGCTGGTGGAGCCGGTGCTGCTGGCAGCATCTGACCCTACTGCCCCTATTGGGCACCCTGCTATTGGCCGCTGCCCCTTTGAGGACACTCCCTCTTGAAGTGTCATGTCTGCCCACAAACAAAGCGGCGTCTCTGACCATCCCCCTATCGTTATCCCTATTGACCCTGACGTGGTTGGCCCACTGGCCTCCTCCATTGTTCCCTTGGCCCTGACGGCCCTGAGGAACTTGCTGCTGCTGATTTGGGCCCGGCTGGCCCTGCCTGAATCCCTATCCTCTCGATCGGAACCCACCAGGCCTAAATTTTTTAGCCTGGTTCCCTTGCTGACTGCTTGTTTGCTATTGAGTACCACTTATGTCACTACCAAAAACTTCCTTGCCCTACTGGATCGGCTACCCTACCTTCTTGCTCCCCTTGGCATGAAAGCGATGATCCTGGAAGTGTACAAGAGGGGCATTTACGACATCTGTATATGTCACCAACACCGGATTACCAATTAAGTGATGCCTGATCCTCCAGGCCAGGCCATCCATGAACTTCGAATTCTTTCTCTCCTCATCGCTCACCTCATTTGGCACAAACTTCTCCAAATGGGTGAACTCTTCATCATAGTCTGCCACTGAACGGTCACCCTGTACTAGCTCGCTGAACTTCTTCCTCATTTCAGCCTCTACCACTGGTGGGAAGTATTTGCTATTGAACCGCAACCAGAACTCGGATATCGTCATCAAATTCCTCTCCTCAGCAGTGGTAATTGACTCCCACCATTATAAGGCTGCCCCCGACAAACGGAAGGTAGCAAGCATCTGTTTCTGTACATCGCTGCACTCCAGCATGCTCAAATGGCGCTGAATATTCTTCTTCCAGTCACAAGCCTCTACTACATTGGTACTACCCCTAAACTCGAGTGGGTCACCCTTCTGAAAGGTCTCCCTAACTCGTTGCCAAGATGGTGGGCCCACTAGAGCCTAAATCGCTGGCGCCACGGGAGGTGGTGCCTGGGGCTGAGGAAAATGGGCTGCTATAGCCCTCATTCCTGTCTCAGCTGCCGGGGCCACTATCACTGCCACCTGATTAGTGGAGATCAACTCGGGTGGGAGTGGGGGTGGGGGTGGGGGTGGCGGTACCTGTGGCTCTTGATGAGCCTCCTGATTAGGCATAAATTCTTCACATTTATCCCCTTAATTTCGGTATTTTTGTGATCCCGTGCATTGTAAATAACTTGGATTTGTCTTATATTTCTGCTACTAACCTTTTTTTTCAAGTATTTCATATTTTTTGTATCTCTTATGTGTTTTACAGGTATTTCATGCAAATTAGTGCGAAAGAGAATGCAAAACAGTGAAAGAAAGTAAGAAATGGGGAGTTCAATGGCACTTTCGTAATTTTACAGTCATATTCCGGAGGTGGGGAAAACTAGAAAGTTGAAGAACTATAAATTACAAGAACACTGGAAAAAACAGCAGTAAAATAGGAGCTCTGGATCAAAAGATATGGAAAGTCAAAGTTGAAATTAATTCTGGAAGATGAAGAGTTTCAACTCTTGAAATTTCTTGTATAATTCCTTTTTATTAGTTGTAAAACGTGGATAGGCATTGGAAAACTCATATTTGGGTAATATAAAAATCCAAGCCTTAGAGTAATGAAGGGAGGAAGAGAGAGAGTTCCTTTTGCCATATAATTTCATATTTTCTTAGGATTTAGAAACCCTAGTAGGAAGAAAAAGGAGTTTTTTACTTCAAGTTGTAGGAGGCTAGTAGTTAGGGTTTCTTTGTAGTTAGTTTTTAAAGGATTCTTGTATCCAAGAACCCTAGTTTTGAAGTTTAGCTACTATTCAAGATTCAAAGATCTATTCAAGATTCATCATTCATCCATTGCAAGTAATTTTAATTTATTATTTTTACTACTTTCATAGTTAGTTTAATTAAGTGTTGCTCTCTAGTTTTCCAATACCAATTCAAGTCATGTTCTCAATTTTCTAGATTTACTTATGAATTCCTGCACTTTCAGTTTTAAGTTTTCTTTTATTTTAATCATGTTAAGCTAAGTTTTTAAGGGCGGGGATGCATGAACCCAACCCGATGTGGTATGCATAGATATAAAATTTTTCCTTTAAATTAAATAAGTGATTAGATCGTGTTGTATAGTTTCACAACCATTGTAGACCTTTTGACCTCGTTTGCCCTAGGTAACTGAGGTGCTTAAGGATGCAACACACGTGGACTATTGCAAAACTGCTTTACTCATTCTTTGATTATGTATGATGCGGGCTTGAACCTCATATATGTAATCCTTTGGAGTACTAAAGACAGGGTCTGATCAATTATCTAATTTATGAATAGTTTCGTACTGGCATACACACTAGGGTTTAGGGGAGTGTGTTCTTAACCCATTTCTTAATTCATATTAATTCCTTCTTAGTTAGTTAATTTTGCATGCGTAGGTTAATTTAATTGAATCTAGTTAATTCATAGATAAAATCCAAAAATCATTCATCTTTTTCGTTTCTTTTCTTTTAACATCAACTTTAGGATTAAACTACCTTATCTTTGTCATCACGTTCACACGTCCTAACTCCCTATGGATTCGATACCCAGACTCACCACTATACTCCGCAAGAGTGTAGTTAAAGTTTAGGTTTTTTTATTGCGGTTGGAAGACAATAACAACGACTAGCATATTTACATGGACGCTCGATTTTTCCACTCGATCACCTCCCTTAACCCATCCCTAGCCTCAGCCCTCTCCTCTCCCTGTCTCTTCGGTGGCATCTGAAAATAGATCGAATCGTATAAGTACACAACTTATACAAAAAAAAATCTAATAGCAGAAATACGATATCTCAAAAGAGAAAAATGAATCAACAGTCCTAATAATATGGCTCTATATCAACTGAACGCTATGCTGAAACGTAATAAGACGCACAGATCCTAAGGACACTAAAACTTGATGCTCTGATACCATTTGTGACACCCCGCCTAATTAACCCCTGGTGATCAGTCCTAAATTAAATTAGAACAGGTTTCTGAGTTGGTTCATTCTTAGCATCACTGTCGCCTTTTCAATTACTAATCACCTAAGTGAGAAAATTATATTAGTGCCAAGTTTTATCTTTCATTAATTCTATGAAATACAAATGCGGAAACAAAATAATTTAAACAATCACAATTAGCTGAAAACCACCATTAACATCTAAATAACTGACCGAATAAACCATCGGCTCAAATCCAACAAAAGTAAAGACAAGTAATAAATCTTAACAGGTCAGACATAAGTACTAAATAAAACAGTGAGCGACATTCTCGAGTAACTGATACGAGATTTCTACACTAGAAATGAAAAGAACGAAGCGCCTATCAAACTCCTGCTACATCCACATGTGTTGTAGCAACGGATTCCTGGAATGAGTCAAGTCTAGCGTCCCTGTGGCTGGACACCTAAAAGGTTTTTAAAAGTTTTTATAGCATGGGTTAGTACCCAAAACATTTGGAAAATATTTAGCAATTGATTAACTTGCAGTAATAAATATGTATGCATGCTCTTCATATTTTTAGTTAGTGCCGCACTCCCTTGAGGACATCCTCACCCCTCCTCTAATGGGCACTACTAACGCCTTAATTAATTTACCTAGTTATTTATCCCGTGACTAGATAACTGATATAACCCTTGCGATCACCCCACTTTAACCGAGTATGCCATAATTATGATTTCTAAGTTATTATCAACACTAACTTAATTAATCATTTTCCTTTTTAAATTCATATAACTTTCACTCCCATTATCCATATAATATAATTCACGGTCTGTATTAATTAACCCGTATATAATTATTTACCTCATTATATACGTATAGTCTTATTATAACATCCACAATTATGCTGAAATAATAATCAATAATGAATATCCTCCTAAGTAATAACTCACCAGATGTATATTCTCTAAAGTGCTATCCCACTAGGTGTATTCACATAACCTAGTTACTCCAAATTAGAATCGCTGACTAACTTTATAATTAACATAAATATTGGAAGCGGTCATATTCCTTCCCTGAAAGTGAGATGTCCCTCACCCATATAATGGACGCTATGACCTAGGTTATACTTGCCCTAATCCTCAAGCTAGGGGATTCACCCTCTACGCGTAACCTCCCCTGATAGCACCAGAGTATATATAACAATAATATATAGCCTATGATATTAATACACACACCATATATATATATACTATCGCACACCGTATATATACATAAAAAAACCGATTATTGATTCGGCATAAATTCTTCACATTTATCCCCTTAATTTCGGTATTTTTATGATCTCGTGCATTGTAAATATCTTAGATTTGTCTTATATTTATGATACTAACCCTTTTTGTCATGTATTTCATATTTTGTGTATCTCATATGTATTTTACAGGTATTTCATGCAAATTAGTGCAAAAGAGAACGCAAAACAGTGAAAAAAAGCAAGAAATAGGGAGTTCAAGGGCATTTTCGTAATTTTACAGCCATATTCCGAAGGGGGTAAAGTTAGAAAGTTGAAGAGATATAAATTGTAAGAAGATTGAAATAAACGGCACCCCAATCCGAGCTACTGTGAAGAAATTATGCCCATTTAAAGTTGGAGATAAAAAGTCAAAAGTTGAAATTAATTTTGGAAGCTGAAGAGTTTCAACTCCTGAAATTTCTTGTATAATTCATTTTTATTAGTTGTAAAACGTGGAAAGGCACGGGAAGAGTAATTTTTTAGATATATAAAAGGTCAAACCCTAGTAGGTAGAAGAGGAGGTTTTGTTACTTCACATTGTAGGAGGCTAGTAGTTAGTTTTTAAAGGATTCTTGTATCCAAGAACCCTAGTTTTGAAGTTTGACTACTATTTAAGATTTAAAGATCTATTCAAGATTTATCATTCATCCATTGCAAGTATTTTTAATTTATTGTTTTTACTTCTTTCATACTTGGTTTAATTAATTGTTGCTCTCTAGTTTTCCAATCCCAATTCAAGTCATGTTCTCAATTTTCTAGATTTAGTTATGAATTCCTGCACTTTCAGTTTTAAGTTTTCTTTTATTTTAATCATGTTAAGATAAGTTTTTAAGGGTGGGGATGCATGAACCCAACCCGATGTGGTATGCATAGATATAAAAAATTTCCTTTAAATTAAATAACTGATTAGATCGTCTTGTATAGTTTCACAACCATTGTAGACCTTTTGACCTCGTTTGCCCTAGGTAACCGGGGTGCTTAAGGATGCAACGTGCGTGAACTATTACAACACTGCTTTACTCATTCTTTGATATGATGATGCGGGCTTGAATCTCATATATGTAATCCTTTGGAGTACTAAAGACCGGGTGTGATCAATTATCTAATTTATGACTAATTTTGTACTGGCATACACACTAGGATTTGGGGGAGTGTATTCTTAACCCATATCTTCATTCATATTAATTCCTTATTAGTTAGTTAATTTTGCATGTGTAGGCTAATTTAATTGAATCTAGTTAATGCATAGATAAAATCCAAAAAATCAATCATCTTTTCTTTTCTTTTCTTTTAACAACAACTTTAGGATTAAACTACCTTACCTTTGTCGTCACATTCACACCTCCTAACTCCCTGTGGATTCGATACCCAGACTCACCACTATACTCCGCAAGAGTGTAGTTAAAGTTTAGGTTTTTGTTTTGCGGTTGGAAGCCGATAATAACAACTAGCGTATTTATACGGACGCTTGGTTTTTCCACTCGATCAAAATGGCGCTGTTGCCGAGGAATTAGTTAGACTTTAGGTTAGGTTGGTTAATCCCGAAATTGACTTTAAAAAAAAATCCAAAAAAAAAAAAATTCAGAAATATGTGTATCACGTTCTTGAATTGCCCAATTTGAAATGTCTTACTTTAACTCTTTTGGTGGCTTTAATTGTTATGCTAATAGTGAGGAGGAGGCACTCAAGACTTATGAATATTGGATAAATATCACTAAAGATGAGTCTCATAAATACAAGCCCAATGCTAAGGCCATCCAAATTTATCAAAATGAAAGGCTTAAAGAAGAAAGACTTGAAAAAGAATATCGGGAAACAAAATCATTATTGGGAGCAAGATTTAGATGCATTATTTTAACCCAATGAGATTTTTCTTCCGATATTTTTGAAGTTGAAGAATATTTTCAACCAAATAAGGAATCCGAGGTGCTAGAACCAAAGAAGCCTACTTTATAAGAGACCCTTCTTCTGTTCACCCAAGCCGTGGCCAACCGTGAAGCTATTTTCTTGGAACTCGAAGAAATTTGCAAGAAGATGAATTCTTATTTGAATAGCTTAGAGGAGGTAGAGAATTGCATTTCACCTAAAAAATTTGAGGACGAAATCATTGAGAGTGATCCAAGTACTTTTGAATCTGAACCTCTCATAAAAATTTCAAAATCTATTGAGGTTGAAGATCCTTCGTTTCCTTGTGTACCCACTATTATCGAACCATTAAATCCATCACAAGAACTGGATGACTGTCTTGAGGATGTTTATACGATTCTTGTATGGGAATGTTTTTTTAAGATACTTCATTTTACGGGCCATACACTTAGACGTGTCAGTCCACCAGATCCAGTTGAAAATTTTGGGGGAGAAGATTTTGAGGACAAGGACTCTATGCTTGAATTGTTTTCCAAGATGGACTCTTTCTCTTTGTGTGCTCCGATTCCCATACTACTTGAAAAATATTTGGGGCGTGATTATATTTTTCTTGGATCCCAATTGTATTTGTCCCCCTGTGCACTCAAATCCCTCATTCTCCCCCTAAAAATTTTAATTGGTGATGGTTCATTTCTTCCGCTTTGCACATGCCTTCTGTTGTTCAAACGGAATTCTTATATTTTGGGAGGCATGCTTTCTAGTGAGGGTACACTATTAATCCCTCAAAGTCAAATTGTATTTTGCGTGGACCCTCAAATTTTTCGACTTCTAGTGTATAACTTATTAGAAGTTCAAATCGTAGGTTGTACATAATTAGCCTTTTCTATTTCCTTGTTTTTTTAGTTTAGAGTAATTAGTAAAGTTTTTGTTATTCTTTTTGGTTATGCTTGGTTCTAACATGTTTTGTAGTTTCAATGGACTCGCACTCATCGGGGATCGCTCCATTTGAGTAATATCTTTCTTTTCCTTACTTTATGTTGTGTTCTTGATTCAAATTGAGGACAATGCAACATTTAAATTAGGGGGTATGGGATATTCTTCTCGTTTATTGTTTAGATTCATTGATTTGATCACATGTTCTTTCCAAGCATGTGTTTTTTTAGAAAATTTCAAAAAAAAAATTGAAATTTTTTGAAAAAAGCCAAAAATATTTTTCTTCAAAATTGTAATACCCCGTATTTTTGTGATATTTAATTATGGGATTAATTGAATTATATTTGTATTAATTGGAAATTAATCCGGATAAAAATACTAGCGAGATGCGAGTTGGTATTTGATTTTAATGAGTATATATGACTATATATGAATATTGAATTATGAAATTTGTCGTAAGATTAAAATACGTCAATTTGGAAATTTTGTTGAGACGCGTGTGACAGTCGCGTCAGGAATATAATTATTTTAATTAAAAAGTGAATTTTATTTCTATTAATCGTATGGTCGTTTTGAGTGCGCCAACGCGTCCGGAAGGGTCGAAATAGTTAGAAAACACTAGCCGGGGGTTTAGTTTGGGTCCCGGGGCATTTTTGGGTCATGTCGGCAACGTATAAGGGTAGCTTGGTAATTTTGGATTTTTGGGAATTAAAACCCACGAAAATTATGAATTAATATCTGATGTGGACTTTACCCACTAAACCCACTAACTACACCTTATGACTTAATGGGCTACGGGGGTATTTGGAATTAGTTCCAAAAGTTCCTAAGGCAAACCCTAACCTCCATTACCATCCTTAGAGAAGAGCTTGTAGAGAGAGAGAAGGGAAAACTCTGCAGAGAGAGAGAGAATCATTCATCAATTCGACATCAAAATCAGAGATATACATAAGGCAAGTGGTTTAAATTACATTATTTTGCAGTGAATGTTTCTTCCATGCTTAGAAAATTCTAAATTACATTTGTTTGGGAGATTGATGAAAACCCATAAAATTGGAGTTATAAATTAAATTTTGGATATAGGTTTGCATGTAGAAATGTTATTGGAAGTTTGAACTAAGAGAATTACTACTTTTTGTGTTACAAAAACGGATTAATTATGCCCATTGATGATCAAAGAAATTTCTAGGGTTCATGTTCTTGAGATTGGGGAAAAGTGTAGAGATTTGATAATTGGATGATGTTTAGGATGAATTAACCCCACAAAACGTGTTAGTATATGACCTAAATATGTTTAGGAATGATTAGAAACCTTGAACAATTGTTGGATTGATGTTTAGAGGAGATTAGAGAGGAAGAAAAGATGGAAAAACGAAATAAGGAAAATCTGGGCTCGAAACTGGCCACTCGTTAGAAGACCTGCCCATGTCGTTCGAACGAGCTTCTAACGAGTTGACCTTTGACTTCTAATGAGGGGGATGTTCGTTCGACGCCTGTCATTCGAACGAGATCTCGTTAGATAGCCCACTTCGTTCGAACGAACTCTCGTTCGAACGAGCGTCGTTCGAACGAGACTTCTAACGAGCTGACAGTTTGGCCTTTTTGGCCTGTTATGATTTCTAGTGTTCTGTAACCTTATTTAATTGTAGAGATGGCATTTCCTCGATGACTAAATTATATAGTTGGGACATTTGGGATATATTGAGGAGCAAAACATAGAAGTGTGGTTTGAACCAAATGATAGTTATGGGTTAGAACGTAAGTAACTATTTACGACGAGAGGTTAATGAATGATGCAGATATAAATCGGGGACAAGTGCGTGGGTATCAGAACGAGAAGTATACCACTAATATAAATATGGTAATAGCTAAGATGTGTGCATGCTTAGTATATATAACTTGATGTGTATGACATACCTACCATACTTGCTATCACGGGAGGTTTACGTTCGCTTAGGGCCTTCTAATCCTTGTGTTGCCCGGATTTAGATTGGTACCTCGAGAACATAGGTCAGAGAAGGACTTATTGGGATATTAATAAGTTTGCTGATCGTGGGAGCGTAGGTATGTGCGTGACCCATGTGATGTGACTGTGTTCGCCTCCATTGTTTGTGATTGTTGTTATCTGTTAACGATTCCTGAGAGATTCGGAATGCGTGATCCTTATGTACGTGATGTACCGGGATGGATAGCAGAGTATGTGTGCACCGCAGCTTAGTCTCGGGGTGCTTGTATTGTATATTTATGACGTGAATAATATACACTTAGATTAATGAGAACTTTAATGTTGGTATTGTGGGTATAAATACGGAAACGCTTTGAGTAACTGTAAAGAGATAACCTGTAATAAATTATATTGCTTATAATTGAGAATCCGAGTTTAAGTAAAGCCCTTTATCTAATTGATAACGATGGAATGTATAATGGGAATCGAGTAGTAAGGGGTAGAACTTATTACGGTTTGGGTAGATACGTATGTCACTTAGATGGGTACGGTACGTTAGGAGTGCACAATTAGTCGAGAGGTGAGTATTTCATGTGAGTGCACGTCCTAACATGTATTTTACATTTATTGTTTTAATGTTGTTAAAACACTTGCTATTTTGTATATACTCTCCACTTTCGGGCTCTGACCCGTTTGCGTTCAAATCTATCTTTTTGTAAAAACCATTTTAAGTGCCCAGCCACAAGGACACCATGCTTAGGATCTTTATTCAGGTGACGAGCTGTAGCTGTTTGGGGAAGTTACAGGACTTTGCTAGTAGACACTTCATCTATCTTGACTCTATATTCAGATTCATCAGTTGTAGGGCATGTCGCCCATTTCTTTTAGAAACATTTCCTATTTCAGATTTTCAGACTTTGGGCATGTAATTAATTCAGGTTACATTGTTTTACTTATTTCTGTTGTGGGACTGTGGTGAGGAGTTTTCCTCCGGCTTATTATTATATGGTTGGTTATTCTATTACTTCTTCATGGTGAATGGATTTTTTTGTTTTTCCATTATTCTTTTATCGCATGTTAATCGGATTTAACTTAAAATTTGGCAACTTACTTTTTAAATACTAGGTGGTTGGTAGTCATTAAAATGTTTTCAACAGTGATGCTATTAACTGAACCAACTTGGCATTTTGTATTAATTTAATAAAGGAGTAGCTACCCGGTATTTAATTAGTCGGGGTGTCATGGGTGGTATCAGAGCATCAGGTTCTAGTGTCCTTTAGGATCTGTACGGCTTATTATGTTTCCGCTGAGCTTTCTTTGATGTAGAGCCCTATATTTTAGGACTGTTGTATTCTTTTGTTTATGCTTCGTTCTTCAGCTATTTTGAGTTTATAACTGCGAACTTATAAACTTTATTCTTATTTCATATGCCTCCACGACGTGCACAACGGGTTCCCAGGAATGCAACGCCAGAACCACAGCCCGCACCAGTTCAGGGCACGATGAATGCCGCCGAGGTTGCAGCCATTGTGGCCCAGGCGGTAAATGCCGCACTTGCCGTGGTTCAGCAGGCACCACTTCAGGCGCCAGTAGCCACGCCAGTTCAGGCACATGCATTCCCGTCTTCTTGGGAGCGCGTACGAGATGCTTTTCATAAAGGACACCCACTGGAGTTCGCAGGTAGCTCTGATGTTGTGGTTTCGAGTCAGTGGAGGAAAGACATTCAGCGGCACTTGAGGATGTATGAGTGCACCGATGTCCAGAAGCAGATACTAGCTACCTTTAAGCTAGTGGGGTCTGCACTGCAGTGGTGGGAGTCTATTACCACCGTGGAGGAGAGAGCTACTCTCACGATCCAGGAGTTTTGGGTGCGGTTCGACCGCAAGTACTTTCCGTCGGCTGTTCACACGGAAATGAGAAGGAAGTTGATGAATCTTAGGCAGGAGGGTAAGACTGTGGCCGAGTATGAGGCCGAATTCACCAATCTGTTGAATATTGTTCCAGATGAGATACCGACAGAAGAGAAGAAGATACAAAAATTTACAGACGGGTTGACTTGGAGGATCCGTCAGCATTTGTTGGGGAACCTATCGTTGGCCACTTACTCTGATGTGGTTAACGCTGCACTATTACACTGCCAGGATCACCGCTTTCACATGGCTGAGGGCAAGAGATCGGGAGAGTCCAGTCATCAGGGCAGGACTGGAGGAAATGGTACCAGTGGGGCACAATCTGTTCAGGGGCAGAGACAGGGTGATCAGGGTTCCCAGCAGGGGGATCACAAGAGGTTCAGATCGGAAAATTTCAGGCACAGACAGGGAGGTTTCCGGCAGGGCCATAAGGGTCCGAACGGCCATCAGGGCCAGCAGGGTCAGAATGGCCAGCAGCAGTTTCAGCAGGGCCAGCAGGGCCAGGGGAGGAACGGTAACGACCACCAGGGCCGGGGGCAGTAGGGACAAAGAAGGGGGAACTTCCCGGGGAAGTGTTTCGTTTGTGGCAAGACTGGCCATAAACGCCAGGACTGTCCTGATAGGGGCAGGGCCCCGTAGCAGCAGCAGGGTGCTCGACAGGAGCCGCAGAGACCTATGTTTCCCGCCGCCCTCCCGGCGCCACCACAGATGGCGGCATTACCACCCATCCCAGTGGTCCCAGTTCAGCAGGGGCAGCTGCAGTATGGGAGAGTATATCAGCTTCAGTAGGCAGCAGCTCCACAGGCACCACCCGCGATTGAGGGTATGTTTCCTATCCATGGTACTATGGGTCGGGTTTTGTTTGATACGGGGGCAACGCATTGTTTTATAGCTACACATTTTACGAAAGCCTTAGGGTTGTTAGCCATAGCAGAGAGCACAATGACGTGTGTAGACTCACCATTGGGGAGTGGGTCACTTATCTTCTTTATATGCCGGGGAGTGGGGGTAGAGATTGGTAGTTTGGTATTACCTGCAGACATGTTGGTATTAGATATGCATGAGCACGATGTGATTATCGGTATGGATTGGCTCGCAGCTTATAGAGCCATGATTGATTGCTTCGGTGGGAGCATTGTTTTTGCCATTCCGGGGCAAGAGATGTTTGTAGTGGCGATGCCTCGCCCAGAGGGAGGCTCGACCGCTCATTTGTATTACATAGAGGAGGATACCTCTAAGGAGGTTGTGATTCCTTTAGACTCGATCCTAGTTGTCAGGGAGTATTCCGATGTGTTTCAGGAGAAACCAGGCCTACCCCCCAGTCGAGAGATAGACTTTGTCATAGACTTATTACCAGATACGAGACCTATAGCACGCGCACCTTACCGTATGGCTCCAGCTGAGATGAGAGAGTTACGGGATCAGATTGAACAGTTGTTGGGTCAGGGGTTTATACGGAGGAGTACTTCGCCGTGGGGTGCCCCTGTGTTATTCGTGAAGAAGAGGGATGGATCCTTGAGGTTGTGTGTGGATTACCGAGAGTTGAACAAGGTCACGATACGGAATAAGTATCCGTTGCCTCGAATCGATGACCTATTCGACCAGCTGAGAGGAGCTTCTTTCTTCTCCAAGATTGATTTGCGATCGGGATACCATCAGTTGCGTATCAGGGAAGAGGATGTCTCGAAAACTGCGTTCTTAACGAGATATGGTTCCTACGAGTTCCGGGTTATGCCTTTTGGTTTGACCAATGCTCCAGCCGTGTTTATGGACTTAATGAATAGGGTGTTCAGAGAGTTCCTAGATCAGTTCGTCATTGTCTTTATTGATGGCATTCTGGTTTACTCCCAGACAGAGGAGGAGCACGCCGAGCATTTGAGGCAGGTTTTGCAGACGCTATGACAAAACGAGCTGTATGCAAAATATGAGAAGTGCGGGTTTTGGCTGAAGGAGGTTCAGTTTTTGGGGCATATTATTTTGGACAGGGGGATATCTGTTGATCCGGGGAAGGTATCCGCGGTGAGGGAGTGGGGACAGCCCACGACACCGACTGAGATCCGTAGTTTTTTGGGCTTAGCAGGATACTACAGGAGGTTTATTCGGGGTTTCTCCAAGATAGCGGGTCCCATGACACATCTGACTCGTAAGGGTGTGCCATTCATCTGGAGTGATGCCTGTCAGTTGGCATTCGATGAGTTGAAGGACAAGTTGACCTCAGCACCTGTGTTAGCATTGCCGAGACCGGGAGTTGAGTATCTAGTTTACACCGATGCGTCCTTACAAGGACTTGGAGGTGTATTGCAGCAGGAGAGTCAGGCCATAGCTTATGCTTCCCGAAAGATTAAGCCTCATGAGAAGAATTACCCCACTCATGACTTGGAGTTAGCGGCAGTTGTATTTGCCCTACGGATTTGGAGGCATTACCTTTTGGGGGAGAAGTTTCGATTATTCACGGACCACAAGTCCCTACAGTACCTATTCACGCAGAAGGAGTTGAATATGCGGCAGCGAAGGTGGCTTGAGTTTGTGAAGGATTATCAGTTAGATATCCAATATCACCCGGGGAAGGCTAACGTGGTAGCAGACGCGTTGAGCCGTAGACCAGTAGATGAGGTGGCAGAGGTGTGGAAGGCAAAGTGGAAAGAATTGGGACACCAGGATGCAGTGGCCCGATCATTTATGTCAGTGATGACTGTTACTCCGCATATTGTCACGAGGGTGGTAAAGGCACAAGCAGATGACTCGTTCTGTCAAGAGAAGATAGTTCGATTATTAGCAGAGGGAGCAGAGTCCTATACCGTTAGTTCAGACGGGGGATTACGCTTCAAAGGGAGACTAATAGTTCCGGAAGGGGAGGAATTGCGACACGAGGTGATGGCAGAGTCGCACGGCTCACGGTTCGCGGTACATCCCGGTGGGGATAAAATGTACCAAGACATGAGACGTCAGTATTGGTGGAGCGGGATGAAGAGAGATATTGCCATGTTTGTTTCTAAGTGTGCCACTTGTCAGCTAGTAAAGGTGGACCATCAGAGACCGGCAGGACTTCTACAGCCATTAGAGGTCCCGATGTGGATGTGGGAGAGCATATCCATGGACTTCATCACGGGGTTACCTACGTCGCAGAGGGGTCACAACTCCATTTGGGTAATTATGGACAGGTTGACCAAAGTCGCTCATTTTCTACCCGTAAGGACAGACTACACTACGGGACAGTATGCCCGGCTCTTTATTGCAGAGATAGTGAGACTTCACGGTGTGCCCCTAAATATAGTGTCTGACAGAGACAAGATATTTGTTTCACGGTTTTGGGAGAATTTTCAGGAGGCAATGGGCACGGAATTGCGGTTGAGTACGGCATATCACCCGCAGACTGATGGGCAAACCGAGCGTACAAACCAGATATTGGAGGACATGTTGCGTATGTGCATCATTGATTTCTGGGGTGGATGGGAGCAGTATCTTCCACTGGTGGAGTTTGCTTACAACAACTCCTACCAGTTCACCATTGGCATGGCTCCATTTGAGGCATTGTACGGTAGACCTTGTCGTTCCCCAGCATGTTGGTTAGAAGTGGGGGACAACAAACTACTTGGGCCGGAAGTGATTCAGGATACTTTGACGAGGATATAATTGATTCGGAGTCGCATTCGGGTAGCTCAAGATCGACAGAAGAGCTATGCTGATGCGAAGAGGTTCTTCAGGGAGTTCCAAGTGGGGGACCAGGTTTTACTCAGAGTATCTCCTATGAAGGGGATTATGCGATTTGGGAAGAATGGGAAGTTGGCACCGAGATATGTAGGGCCATTCCCTATCATCGAGCGGATTGGGCCTGTTGTATATAGACTTGGGTTACCGGAGCATTTGCATCGGATTCATGATGTGTTTCATATTTCCTCGCTAAGGAAATATCTTAGAGACGATTTGGCTCATTCTCATATTGCTTTGGAGGACATCGATCTCCAGCCTGATAGTTCCTACGAGGAGGGGCCGATTGCTATTTTGGACCGAAGTGAGCGAAAATTTCGGTCAAAGATTGTTCCGTTAGTGCGTGTTCAGTGGAGACATCATAATGTCGAGGAGTCCACATGGGAGCGCGAGGATGAGATGCGCGAACGTTATCCATAGTTGTTCTTACAAGGTACTTTCTAGTTCCGAATTTTGGGACGAAATTCTATTATTAGGGGGGAAGTATGTAATACCTCGTATTTTTGTGATATTTAATTATGGGATTAATTGAATTATATGTGTATTATTTGGAAATTAATCCGGATAAAAATACTAGCGAGATGCGAGTTGGTATTTGATTTTAATGAGTATATATGACTATATATGAATATTGAATTATGAAATTTGTCGTAAGATTGAAATACGGCAATTTGGAAATTTTGTTGAGACGCGTGTGACAGTCGCGTCAGGAATATAATTATTTTAATTAAAAAGTGAATTTTATTTCTATTAACCGTATGGTCGTTTTGAGTGCGCCAACGCGTCCATAAGGGTCGAAATAGTCAGAAAACACTAGCCGGGGGTTTAGTTTGGGTCCCGGGGCATTTTTGGGTCATGCCGGCAACGTATAAGGGTAGTTTGGTAATTTTGGATTTTTGGGAATTAAAACCCACAAAAATTAGGAATTAATATCTGATGTGAAATTTACCCACTAAACCCACTAACTACACCTTATGACTTAATGGGCTACGGGGGTTATTGGAATTAGTTCCAAAAGTTCCTAAGGCAAACCCTAACCTCCATTACCATCCTTAGAGAAGAGCTTGTAGGGAGAGAGAAGGGAAAACTCTGCAGAGAGAGAGAGAATCATTCATCAATTCGACATCAAAATCAGAGATATACATAAGGCAAGTGGTTTAAATTACATTATTTTGCAGTGAATGTTTCTTCCATGCTTAGAAAATTCTAAATTACATTTGTTTGGGAGATTGATGAAAACTCATAAAATTGGAGTTATAAATTAAATTTTGGATATAGGTTTGCATGTAGAAATGTTATTGGATGTTTGAACTAAGATAATTACTACTTTTTGTGTTACAAAAACGGATTAATTATGCCCATTGATGATCAAAGAAATTTTTAGGGTTCATGTTCTTGAGATTGGGGAAAAGTGTAGAGATTTGATAATTGGATGATGTTTAGGATGAATTAACCCCACAAAACGTGTTAGTATATGACCTAGATATGTTTAGGAATGATTAGAAACCTTGAAAAATTGTTGGATTGATGTTTAGAGGAGATTAGAGAGGAAGAAAAGATGGAAAAACGAAATAAGGAAAATCTTGGCTCGAAACTGGCCACTCGTTAGAAGACCTGCCCAGGTCGTTCGAAGGAGATTCTAACGAGTTGACCTTTGACTTCTAACGAGGGGGATGTTCGTTCGACGCCTGTCATTCGAACGAGATCTCGTTGGAAAGCCCACTTCGTTCGAACGAACTCTCGTTCGAACGAGCCTCGTTCGAACGAGACTTCTAACGAGCTGACAGTTTGGCCTTTTTGGCCTGTTATGATTTCTAGTGTTCCGTAACCTTATTTAATTGTAGAGATGGCATTTCCTCGATGACTAAATTATATAGTTGGTACATTTGGGATATATTGAGGAGAAAAACATAGAAGTGTGGTTTGAACCAAATGATAGTTATGGGTTAGAACGTAAGTAACTATTTACGACGAGAGGTTAATGAATGATGTATATATAAACCGGGGACAAGTGCGTGGGTATTAGAACGAGAAGTATACCACTAATATAAATATGGTAATAGCTAAGATGTGTGCATGCTTAGTATATATAACTTGATGTGTATGACATACCTACCATACTTGCTATCACGGGAGGTTTACGTTCGCTTAGGGCCTTCTAATCCTTGTGTTGCCCGGATTTAGATTGGTACCTCGAGAACATAGGTCAGAGAAGGACTTATTGGGATATTAATAAGTTTGCTGATCGTGGGAGCGTAGGTATGTGCGTGACCCATGTGATGTGACTGTGTTCGCCTCTATTGTATGTGATTGTTGTTATCTGTTAACGATTCCTGAGAGATTCGAAATGCGTGATCCTTATGTACGTGATGTACCGGGATGGATAGCAGAGTATGTGTGCACCGCAGCTTAGTCTCGGGGTGCTTGTATTGTATATTTATGACGTGAATAATATACACTTAGATTAATGAGAACTTTAATGTTGGTATTGTGGGTATAAATACGGAAACGCTTTGAGTAACTGTAAAGAGATAACCTGTAATAAATTATATTGCTTATAATTAAGAATCTGAGTTTAAGTAAAGCCCTTTATCTAATTGATAACGCTGGAATGTATAATGGGAATCGAGTAGTAAGGAGTAGAACTTATTACGGTTTGGGTAGATACGTATGTCACTTAGATGGGTACGGTACGTTAGGAGTGCACAATTAGTCGAGAGGTGAGTATTTCATGTGAGTGCACGTCCTAACATGTATTTTGCATTTATTGTTTTAATGTTGTTAAAACACTTGCTATTTTTTATATACTCTCCACTTTTGGGCTCTGACCCGTTTGCTTTCAAATCTATCTTTTTGTAAAAACAATTTTAGGTGCCTAGCCACAAGGACACCATGCTTAGGATCTTTATTCAGGTGACGAGCTGTAGCTGTCTGTGGAAGTTACAGGACTTTGCTAGTAGACGCTTCATCTATCTTGACTCTATATTCAGATTCATCAGTTGTAGGGCATGTCGCCCATTTCTTTTAGAAACATTTCCTATTTCAGATTTTCAGACTTTGGGCATGTAATTAATTCAGGTTACATTGTTTTACTTATTTCTGTTGTGGGACTGTGGTGAGGAGTTTTCCTCCGTCTTATTATTATTTGGTTGGTTATTCTATTACTTCTTCATGGTGAATGGATTATGTTGTTCTTCCATTATTCTTTTATCGCATGTTAATCGGATTTAACTTAAAATTTGGCAACTTACTTTTTAAGTACTAGGTGGTTGGTAGTCATTAAAATGTTTTCGACAGTGATGCTATTAACTGAACCAACTTGGCATTTTGTATTAATTTAATAAAGGAGTAGCTACCCGGTATTTAATTAGTCGAGGTGTCACAAAAATAAATAAAAATTTAAATTTAAATTTTTCAAAAATGTCACCTTTATTCTATTTAAAGTCTCAAGTTGTTAACAATCAAAACGCGTTAAGCCAAAATTGACCGAAGATGAAAATTGAAAGAAAATTGACGACTTAACGAATAAGTGTGGAGATTGATCAAACCCGGTGAGATTTCGAGCCTTTCAATTTTTTATGAGTTTTTAAATCAATCTGAGTTTATGATTAACTCAAAGTTCTTTTCAGCGTTTTAATAAGTCGTTGATGATCTCAATCCTTTATTTTGATCGGTTATGGGAAATGTGTGAAATATTTTCTCAAAATTCGTGCTAAATATATCTCTAAACTTAATTAATCTCGAGATGCGTATGGTAATGTGATTAGCAATTTGGACAATGAAGTAGTCCCTCGTTTGTTTAACCCAAAAATATTAGCCATAATAAAGTTGTGAAACAATTATCCCTTTACAACCCAATTTGAGCCTGATAAAATATTTCCTTTTCGTTTGATAACCCAAAAAACCCAATTGGCTCGGAATTGTAAAAATGGAAAAAGTAAGAATTTAAGTCCGAAAACTGCAACAAAAAGGGCAAGAAAAGAACAATAGCAAGAAAAAAAGAGAAAAATAGTAAAAGAAAGAGAAAAATGAGCAAATTCTCGAAAAAGCACTAATGGATGTAATAAGGACATTTTCCAATTCTGAACATTCCGTCCATTTCCATTTGTATCCTTTACATTTTTTAACCCGAAAAGTCCTAACCAAGTCCGAATGGAGAAATTAATTACTGCATGGAGAGCGAAGACATGAAAAGATAATAAAAGAGATTAAAATGGTGTGATTAAGAGATGATGTTTCCTTATTCCTAGTAACTGTATTCCGATGATGAGATCTTTTCACCATATATTTCCTTCTTTTCAATTTTGGGTGCATGAATTTGTGTCCATTATATTTACTCTTTATATCATGCATACTGAGAGAAAACAACCAAAATCCGAGTGATTCGTTTGTGAGTGCATCCGTAAGAATTTGAATCAAAACGAATTTTCGAAAAGTAATGTAATGCTCAATCGGTGGAAATTTGAGGTTTAATTTCTGGCTTTGCACACACACACTATAGTTTGAGACATTTGAATATGAATTTAGTGATTATTTTTCGAAATATTTAAATTGTACATTTTTTAAGTATTTTGATATTTATTTGAGTCAATAAAGAATTTTGTGGGTGTATTCACTGCAAACCCTCACGAGACAAAACTCGTCCTACTAGGGTAACCTAGGGGTGTAAAGGCTTATTGCATATGCTCAATGCAATCGCTTGCCTGCGAAAGTGGAATTTTATTTTAATAAAAGGAATTTCAAAAGTCAACTCATTTCTCTTACATTGCTCGGGACGCTATAACATGTACTAAGTCCGTAACACAAGCCTATACAAATTATCACGACTTTATGGCCCAACTTTGATTATAAATTAATTTCACATTAATTAATTAGATTACTTTTGGTGTCGCTCCAACTAATATATTCGGACTCGCTCTCGTGGTCCGAAATAAAATAATACCCGAGTCTAAATTCTCAACTCCAAATTATTTAGCTTTCACTCTAAATTAATTCAATGCCTTGGTATCGCTCAATCAATATACCCGGACTCGCCCACTTTATCCGTATTTAATTATTTCAAAATATTCTTTCCAAAATTTAACCATAGTGTGTCACACATAAATTCCCTCCAATCCCAATTATTATTCCCTTATAATTGATTAGGTTGTGTGTCTTATATTAATTTCTCATTAAATAAGGTATGGGAAGAAATTTTAATTAAATTTCCCTTATACATATAAACTAGTCGAACTACTAAAAATCCCTGACCATCGATCGATCGATCCCCAGCCATCGATCTATCGATCGAACATGTCTTCATCTTCCCCAGGTCTCTATTTCAGACATGGACGAAAAACTCAAATCTCCAACTTCTTTTACAGTGTAACCCAAGTCCACCCATCAATATAATACACCAAGAACCTCATAAGAAGCCCCCATAAAGTCCCTAAATATATTTTAATTTCTGTTCTCTACTGTTTTTCTAAATTGGGGAAAAACCCGTATTATTTGTTAACCCATCTCAACATCAAATATTTATCTCAAATTCATTCCTAACTCATCTGGGTTTACACATCTTACCAGATATATACAAATTTCAGATTATATATTAATTCCTACACAATTTCGAAATCAGGAGATTGATTTACAAAAAACCCATTTTTGTACCCCCTTAATCCCAAAAACGAATTTTAATTTCTCCCATCACATAAATATGAATCATAATGCAAATTAAATGCTACAACAAGTTAACCACTTGCCTTATGGTTTCTTAGGGTCTGATTTGAAGTTGTGAATCTCAAGGTTGAAGATGAAATCCCCATTTTTGCGATTTCCTTTGTCCCCCAAATTGCCTTTAACTGATTCTTAGGGTTTCCTCTCCCACTAAGTGTTTTCAAATCTCCCATTAGTCATTCCTCTTTTTCTTTTAATTAATTAATTAGTCTTAATACCTTTTTTGCCTAATAGGCCAAGCCTAAGTGACCCAAATACCCCGTGTGGCCCCGACTATGCCTAAAAACGTCCTGTGACCCATTTACTACCCCCGAGTAAACTTTTCCGACTATCTCGGCCCATTCAGACTCAACCGTACACTTAGAATTTGCATCCGAATTAATTTATAAAAATCTTTATCTCACACCCAAATTAGTCTATACCGACTCCCGACTGAGATAAGTACATACCCCGTCACTAATACCCGAAATGACGTAAATAAATTATTACTATTCACTTAGTAATTAAATTTCCCTAAATATTAACCATTCACTCCCCGATTAATGTTTAAATAAATATTACCATAATTAATTCAATCAAAATTAAGACACACAAGTAATTTAGAGTTCCCGAATTAATTAAATGTTAAATGCATAAAATTACGGGGTGTTACAAATAGAAGAAGAAAGAGTGAGGAGAGAGAAGAGGTTTTTTAAACCCACCAAATGATGGGGCACGAGTCCCAATGCCCCATCATTGCCCTAGGGAACCCCAAAGGGAAAATCAGAATCATCATGCCTTGATAAGAATGTTCCCCACTTCAGTAATCGACATGTGGCAAGAAAATATTGGCACCCAAAGAAATCCAGCCCCGGCCTTAATTACATACACCTCAGTCATCTAATTACATAGAAGACTAAGGGCTAGGGGGTGATTGATATGCCCAAAATGCACCCTCTTACTCAGAGTAACTAACCTGGGCCAGTCTCACAGCTGAGGTGACAGAAGCTTATGAAAACCATTAGCAAGTTCGTCTCTCATACTGTCGGCCCCTCATACATCAACCTCGGCGGGTCATCAATGGAGGTCAGCAATATCTTATGGGTGCAACCATCTTCACACATCATCATCGGCTCCAGCCGACGTTGCAGTCGTCAGTCAAAATCAGCAATGTCTCATGGGCTCAATCGTCTGCCAACGTCATCATCGGTCCTAGCCGACGTTACCACTACCTCATATCTAACCTCGGCCAGACGTCTGGCCGAGGTCAGTATGGATGTTGACCTCGGACAAAGCAACAGTCGGACTTCACTAACCTCATACTCATCCAGGCCGAGGTTGTTCCATTCAAGGACACGGGGCCGAGCATTTGCAAGCACTTGATGGTTTGGAACACGTGGATAAATCTGTTATAACCGAACCATGTCCTCCATGTGAGGGACTATTGAGGTCATCATTATCTACCAAATATCTGCCAGGTGTCACTCCCATACTGGTTCAATCTTCTTGTACATGCTCAGTGCGTTCTTGGGGGGTACATTACACCCCCCAAGCACTATATATTGAGGTCATACTCTACCTTGTAAAAGAATCCATAATTGCAATCCTAGCTAAAAATCTATCATTTTACACAGTAGAGAGAGAAAGCTTGAGAGATTGTATCCATGGCCACTAGTGCCTTCATCTAGTGATATTACTCACACACTCATAGTGGACATAGGCCAGATTGACTGAACCACTTACATACAAGTGTTCTTCCTCTTCTCCTCACCTCACTCTACTATATATATTACACTCTTGTGCTGCCATTTTTATAATTTGTTTGAGCTTGTTAACACCTTACCTGGTGGTGCTATTTCCAGCATCATCAATGGATACTCAAAAACATTAAACAAAAATGAAATTTTGAACTAAGAATTTTTTCTCTCTTAAAATGTTCTCTCAAATGTGTTTTGAAAGTGTCAAAAGTTGATTTTTCAAAAGAGGTTCCCGCACTTAATAAATCTAGAAAAGTTAGAGGGAACGAAAGAGTGGGATCATGGATAAAAACTGTCAAAAACTGCCAAAAAAATTTCCCGTAGAAAATCTCATTCGAACGAGATCTTCGTTCGAACAAAGTCTCGTTCAAATGACCGATCTAACAATGTTTCAGAGGCCAATTGGGAAAATTCATTGGCAAACTCGTTCGAATGACAAACTCGTTTGAACGACAAACTCATTCGAAGGACAATATCGAATGAACTGACAGAATGTCAAAATTCAATTTTAAGCCCCAAAACTTTATTTTAAATAAACATTACTCCCATTAAAATTATTCCAAGTTTCCTACAAATATATAAAAGCATTCATACCTTTGGAGACTTGAAATATGATGTTGATGACGTAAAACAAGGCCCGTGTAAACCGGTAATGATGTTTTCTTGATAAGTAGGCCGCAACGTCTTCAACTTGAACATCTCATAGGCTTGAAGGATACACGAGAACACTATCCTATGACTCAAATATTTTGGTCCGTAATTGAGCCAAAACTACAAAGGACTCAATTGGAAATTTTTTGTGTCCTTACAAATCTCCCCCTTTGTCTATTCCGGGACAAAAATCAAAATAAAATCCTAAAGGGCCATCAAGCTTTACTAGACTCAAAAACTTCCCACCCAAAATAAAAAATACATAGCTTGACTCAAAACCCAAGGATGAATAGCTTTTCCTATGAGAGGTTTCCGCTAAAAAGAATTCATGTACACTTAAGCAAACATTAAACGCAGAGGGAATATCAAAATATTAAATGCAATTAAAATAATTACTCCCCCTAAATTAATTCTCCCCTTTATCAAATAAATGACCTACTTAGAAAGACATCTCCCCCTAAGTTAAATGTCCCAAACTAAGATACGATTACAATAGGATTAGATACTATTTCTCCCCCTATCATTCTCCCTTTTTTTGTTCAGGAATAGACAAAGGATAAAAGAACTAATTTAAACATTATGAATCTTAAAGCGATAGGATCATGAAAGCATATGGGCAATAAAATCATAAGTAATCCATACAAATAATAAAGGATACCAACAAAGATGCATAAAAATGATACCAATGTGATACATAAGATACTAAGCATGGGATATCAACAACAATATGAAACAAGATAGATACCAATTATGAATTAGAAGCATTGATGGACTAGAAATCAAGGCAAAGAAAAAAAATGACCATATATATGTAGACATAATGAATATCACTAACGCACATGCACATATATATAGGTATAGACACCACACATGACACAAAATACAATAAGCTTTTCACACTCGTATGGAAAAAAATGTGCCACTGGAAACGAAAGTGTAGGGGTGTGAACTAGTAACAATTAAATTTTGACCCAATCACTTAAAACATGTTCACGGAGTTCTCATTTGATTGAATAACTTTATCACATTTGAAAATAATCTCATGTGATAATATAAATTGAACTCAATGAATAAACATACACAATGCACATAAGCCTAGAATTTTGATGATTCTACAAACCAGTGGAGTCATGGCAATAAAAGCGCCACTGGGATAAATGGACATTGTGCAAACCGTTGATATACCACCCAATCTCCCTCAAAATAAGCATATATAGTTTTGAATGACTATATCAATTTAAACAAAATAGGCCTTGGAAAATTATTTTTCTTTTAATGCTATTTTCTTTTAGGCCTTTGGACCACGTATTTATTTTAGGTCCATTCCATACGGTGTATTACTCGTAAAGGATAATATTTCCTTTCGGATGCCTTCCTCGTGCACATTCATATAACCATTTTTTATCACTCAATTATCACGTGCAACGGATTTAACAGGCACAAGTCCTCCTAGGTCAAAATATGTAGATGACTATATTGGTAGGAGAACACCTCACAAAGCTCAAATATACATGTGAAGTTAACATATCAAGGCATATAAAAATAGAATCCATTATAGCAACACAAAATTCAACTACTCTATGTAAGCATGGTAAAGAACATTTTAAGGATTGATAATCTTAACCAAAAGTTCTATCCACATGGAAGCGAAAAAGAAGGGATTTAAACACAAGTATATGCCTCATAAAGTGTGTCAAACTAAAATACACACAAAACAAGAATATTTTTGAGTTTTACATATTTTTAACCAAACAAACAAAAACATTTACTCAAAAGACAAACAAAGATCATTTGTATTTTTCATTAAGCCTAAATTACTAAAAAGGTAAACCACAAATGATAAACAAAATCTTTTTGTATTTCGCATTTGATGCAAACAAAAATGAAAAGAATAAAATACAAAAGATAAACAGGTCGTAAATCTAGCAAAGCATATATTATGAAGAAAGGGCTAGAAAATGACAAACAAACATACAACTAGCATGAATATATAGCATGTAGCACAAAATCTAGTGTATGTAAAATATGCAAGCAATTACTCATAAGATATAGCGAGTGAAGAGTCGTGTGCAAGCATGCGAGAACCAACAAGTCTAACATCTAGATCCTCTAAAAGAGATTTCCTAACCCAAATGGATGTGTATCTACAATGACGGGATTTGGAAACAAATGAAATACTAGATTTAAACTTCCTAGAACATCTTCTAAGATCAAAACAAAAGGACCTTAGATGATCTTTCCTACCACAATGCGAACATGTGTAAACTTGAGGAAAGTGACCTAAGGTGTGATCTTTTCTAACGTTCTTAGACAAAGTTGACCCTATAAAACAAACAATGGTCTTAACTTTAGATAAGGAAGCATTAGAATATGATGAGCTAGAACCATTACAAAAACTACTCGAGTCTTGTAAATCATTTTTCATTTTTAAAATTTCGGACTCAAGTAATAAATTAGACTCCTCAAATTTACGGGACTCCTTTTTTAAATTTTCTATAACTCCTAGAAGGTTATCATGATCCACCTCATTGTGAGCAAACTTGTCCCTAAAAGTCTTTTCTCGACTATCACTCTCTTTCTTGGACATTTCTAAAATATTAAATTTGTAATTTATGTCCATGAGCTTTTTACGAAAAATATCTTTTTGAGACAATGAGGTTTGCAAAATTTCAATTCTAGATTTAAAATATAAATTTTCATTTTCAAGAAACTTAATTCTTTTTGCAAATCTCAAATTTAATTCTCTTAATTTTTCATTACACATATTAAGCCCATCAAATTCCTCTAGAATATCAAAAACTTCATTATCATGAGAAATGGACAAATTATCATTAAGACGTCCCATCGAGAGATACAAAACAAAAATGAGAGTGAGTAAAAAATGAACCACCTAAAAATACAAGGAGCACAAAAATTATTAAAGCCGAAAAACGAATCTTTAACGCGATAGATTAGCGCTCCAGCTCTGATACCAATTTGAAAACGTGATAGGACCCCCAATTTTAAAATCTTTCAAATATAAAATGAATTTCCTTTTTAAATGCGGAATAAAGATGGTTCAACACAACACATAGAAACAACAAATTTTAATTTCTTTCAAATTAAAATTAAACTAAACTCAAAGTGAAATTAAATTAATCAACAAATAAATTTTTCACTAAAACCAAATTTATTCAACCCATGTCCTAGAAATTTTCCTAACAATAAATATTCATTTTGAAAATTAGGCCAAACCAAATTTTATCCAATAAAATTAATGACTTGAATTAAATTAATATTTACCCAAATTAAGTTAGCACCAAATCAAATATTCCAATTTTATCTTTTTACCTAGGCATGCATCTAGTGTGATTTTGCAAAAGATAAAATAAATAACCCATTACGTCGCGATGTACGAGAAAAAACCCAAAACGAGAAAAAACCTCGAATGACCCTAGCCTTAAGTCCACTAAGTACAGAATTTTACAAGTACAAGACAAATGACTTACTCAACTTGACTCTTTGCAATCCCCTGACGCGTCTTCTTGTACCAATCTCTGCTTAGTTGACAATCCTGGAATCCACCGGTACCTTTGAATCCACCAATGAAGCTTTAGGAACCCGTCAACCACACATGGTGCCTTTCACCGTATGAGAATGCCGCAATAAAATAATGAACTTCTTCTTTATGGGATTTAGAAGGAAACCCAAAAAAACTCTTCAATTCGGTAGAGTAAAGCCCGGTGCCCAACACTCTCCAAGCAAGTATATAACAATAGGAACTTTGAGTAAACTTAAACTAATGGGTGTAAGTGTTTTTGTAGAAATTGATTCATGGATACTCAAAAACACTAAACAAAAATGAGCTTTTGAACTAAGAAATTTTTCTCTCTCAAATATGTTTTGAAAGTGTCAAAAGTTGATTTTTCAAAAGAGGTTACCGCACTTAATAAATCTGAAAACGTTAGAGGGAACAAAAGAGTAGGATCATGGATAAAAACTGTCAAAAACTGCCCGCCAAAAATATCGTTTGAACGAGATTTTCGTTTGAACGACCTATCTAATGATGTTCCTGAGGCCAATTGGGAAAAGTCGTTGGCAAACTCATTCAAACGATAAACTCGTTCGAACGACAATATCGAATGAACTGACAGAATGTCAAAATTCAATTTTAAGCCCAAAAACTTTATTTTAAATAAACATTACACCCATTAAAATTATTCCAAGTCTCCTACAAATATATAAAAGCATTCATAACTTTGGAGACTTGAAATATGATGTTGATGACGTGAAACGAGGCACATGTAAACCGACAATGATGTTCTCTTGATAAGTAGGCCACAACATCTTCAGCTTTAACATGTCATAGGCTTAAAGGATACACAACAACACTATCCTATGACTCAAATGTTTTATCTGGAATTGAGCCAAAACTACAAAGGACTTAATTGGAAATTTGCGTCCTTACATGTTTTGGTTTCGCTTCTACATGGGTCTCATTATTGTTTTGACAGTGAGAAGCATATAGATTATCCTTTAAGTTTTCTACTACCAAAGAGAAGAATCATTTCTTCAGGTGGTTGAGTAGCAATGTGTCTTCGGAGGAGACAGATCATATAGTGGTATACTATCATGTTGTTCGGGAGTTTCCCGACGTATTTCCTGAGGATCTCCCGAGTCTGCCTCCTAGTCGAGAGATTTATTTTTCTTTCAACATTATCATAGTGTGTAACTTATTTCCATCCCTCCTCACAGGATGACATCGATAGAGTTACGAGATTTGAGGACTTAGTTGGATGATCTTATGATCAAGGGATTTATACACCTAGTGTGTCTTCATGGGGGGCACCAGTCCTTTTCACGAAAAAGAAGTACAACTCTCTTTATCTCTACATTGAGCACCAATAGTTAAATTGGGTGACCGTGAAGAACAAGTACCCGATGCCCCAAATTGATGAGTTGTTTAATCAGTTGCGTGGTGCAAAGAGGTTTTCAAAAATCGACCTTCGATCAGGTTACCATAACCCACGAGTCAAAGATAAAGATATTCCTAAAATAAACTTTTGTACATGGTATGGGCATTGTGAGTTGTTGGTCATGCCTTTTGATCTGACTAATTCCCCAACAGTGTTCATGGATCTCATGAATTGCATTTATCATTCGTACTTGAATCGATTTGTACCGGTCTTTGTTGATGATATTTTGATGTAGTAATCTTCAGATGTGGATCATGAAGAATATCTTTTCACAACTCTCCTAGTTCTCAGGGAGAATCAATTGTATGCTAAATTTAGTAAGTGAAAATTTTGTATGAAAGAGGTCAAGTTCCTAGGCCACGTAGTGTCTAGCGCAGGTATTTTCATCGACCTATCGAAGGTCGAAGCCATTCTCAGTTGGGATAGGAGAAAAATAGTAACTCAGATACGAAGTTTCCCAGGTTTAGCTTGCTATTGTTGAAGGTTTGTTCAAGACTTCTCCAAAGTCGCTTATGCGGTTGACGCAAAAGGATGCCCTCTTTGAGTGGACTGACGATTGCAAGTTTTCCATTTAGTAGCTAAAAGTTAGGTTGACCTCAGCACTAGTAGTCATCCTCCCGGAATAAGGAAAGGGTTATATTATATATTTTGATGCCTCTAGATTCAGACTCGGTGCAGTAATTATGCAGGAGGGTCAAGTAATTTCATATGCATCACAACAGTTGAAGACGCATGAAAGGTACTACCCCACCCATAATTTAGAACTAGCTGCAGTGGTGTTTGCTCTTAAGATATGGAGATATTATTTATATGGTGAAAGATTCGAGATGTTAATGGATTATAAAAGCCTGAGGTACATCTTCACCCAACGAGACCTCAATCTTCGTCAATGGAGGTGGATTAAACTAATGGAAGATTACGACTTATCATCAGAGTATCACCTCAAGAAAGACAATGTGGTAGATGATGCTCTTATTAGAAATCCAAGCCTTTCCTTGTAAGCGATGAAGTGTTACTGTAGAAACATGTACATCAAATTGCAAGATTGCAATTTGTATGTTCATAGGGGTAGGAACCGGGCTTACTTATGGGGAATGATATATAGGCTGCTTGACCTTTAGAAGGTTTTGGATGCCTAGTTACATGACGACTAGATTATGCATTTTTGAAGTCGCATTAAGAATGGTGAGGAATTTGACACTCTCACATTGGATAAGGACGGAGGTGTTCGGCATAAGGGAAGATTGATCATTCTAGTCATTTAGGAACTCTGAAAAGAAATCCTAGCAGAGTTTCACCCATCCTGGTTCAGTATGCACACTGGGGCAACAAAGATGTATACGGATATTTGTATGGACTTCTGGTGGTCTGGAATGAAGAAGGATGTCGTTGTGTTCATGGAAAAATGCTACATGTACCAGTAGGTGAAGGCTAAATATAAGAAGCTAGCAGGGCTATTGCAACCACTCCCAGTAGATGAATGGAAGTGGGAACAAATTACTGTGGACTTTCCAATTGCATTACCTCGATCCGAGCGAGTTCAGGACATAATCTGGGTCATTGTGGACCATCTCACCAAATCATCCCACTTTCTACCAATGAAGATTACGGATAACATAGCCAAGCTTGCAATGTTTTACATATGAGAGATTATCCGACTGAATGGTATACCTTTGACAATCATTTCGGATAGAGACCCGCGATTTGTTTCTCAATTCTAGTGGAAAGACCAGCAGGATTTGGGTACATAATTGAATCTGAGACGGCATACCACCTAGAGATAGATGGGTAGTTAGAGTGGACAATTCAGATCCTAGAGGACCTATTAAGGGCATGTGCACTTGACTTTCAGATCCTAGAGGACCTATTAAGAACCTACACGTAGCAGAGTTCTCTTACAACAACATCGAGATAGCCCCTTTTGAGGACTTGTATGGCATGTCGTGTCGTTCCCCAGTGTGTCGGGAAGATGTGGGCGAGAAGCATCTCATTAACTCCGATATGATCAATAAAATGACTATAAGGTCTAGCTAATCCACCAGAGACTTGTCACGGCTCAGGAATAGAAGAAGAACTATTCCGACAATCGATGGACACCCCTGGAGTTTGGGTGGGAGATCATGTACTATAAAAGGTCAGAGCTTAGATAAGAAATCATAGACTTGTTTAGAAGGGAAATATCACACCGCTTTATATCGGTCTCTTTGAGATCTTAGAATGGATTGGGTATGTCTCTTACTGGCTAGTGCTACCCCCACTGTTATCTCATGTTCACAATGTGTTCTACGCATCCATGCTGAAGAAGTACCTTCACGACCCAATCCACGTCGTCAATTGGAATAACATTGAAATAGAGGAGGATACCATGTTCCTAACATGACTTATATCCATCTTGGATCGTGAGGATAAGGTCCTACGCAATAAAGTCATTCCGCTGGTAAAAGTTCTTTGGGAATCTCAAGGTGTCGAAGGAGCAACCTGAAATAGGAAGCTGACATGTGTGAAGAGCACGCATATCTCTTCGACTGACTTGGCATTAATTTTGAGGATGTAATCTCCTAAGGATGGGAGAATGTAATACCCCCCCTGAAATTTAACCTTCTTCTTTAAATCCCAATATGCCCATTATTATTCCTGCGTTGTCTTCAATTGTAAATGTTTTTCACGTCGCATGGACTTGTATGATTTTATATTATTATTCCTAAGATTAAAATGGATTGATTTTATTAGACACAACGTAATTTAGAAATCGGAATTATAAGTTATATATATTGAAAACACGTAATTATTTATGACCCGTTAACTACGAATTTTGGTAATTTTTGTAGAAGGCAAGGTAAACCCAAAAACAAAAATCCACCACGTTTTATAAGACATAAAATTATATATATTAAGATCAAAAAAAGAAAATGCAACTAATGAAACAAAATTATTGTGGACCCAGTAGATATATCCAACCATTCTTTCTTATTTTATGGTATTTGCTCCCACTTTTGCCTTTGTATTTGTGTGTTCATCCCACAACTTTATTAGGACCTTAGTTGGAAAGTATTTGGCTTATTTTGTGTGGGGGATTGTACCACATGGGCTTGTTGACTTGTGTGAGTAAATATTGAATTATAAAAGAGAGGAGAGGTCCATGACTTGTTTATTCTAAAGCCATCATAATTCTCCTCTTTCTCTCACTCATTTGAGCTCCCAACAACCTTAGAGTTCTGCCCAAACTCGTGGGTCCCCTTTACACCGCTCAATTACCCACTAAAACACCATTAAAAGAACTCAACAACACCTCAAAACCTCCATACAAGGGCATGACAACTTTTAGAAGGTTAGAAGAAGAAGTTTTGGAGCTTGGAGTGGGTCTTTGGAAGCCTTCTTGGTGTGGAAGTGAAGCTATCATCATCTCTACAATTCATTCTCTCCATTTCAAGTAGGGTTTCCTTCAAAACTTATGATTTTCAAGGCTAAAATCCATGTGTAAAAGTAGAAAATAACATGCTAAAATAATGATTATCTTACTTATTTTCTAGTATGCTAAGCCTTGCTATTTATGTTGAAAAAATGATTAAGATGGGTTTAAGCATAATTCATAGTATTAAAGTTAGCTTAATGGTTATTTATAGCTTGAAAT
This sequence comes from Sambucus nigra, assembly GCA_949130495.1. Taxonomy (NCBI): domain Eukaryota; kingdom Viridiplantae; phylum Streptophyta; class Magnoliopsida; order Dipsacales; family Adoxaceae; genus Sambucus; species Sambucus nigra. The sequence goes on from CASBWL010000058.1 coordinate 1,747,921, forward strand.
TTAAAGAATCAAGTTAGTAGTAAAATACTACGTACACTTGCCATACTTGTTGCATACTAAAGGATTTCTTAAGTAGAAATCAATATATTGTGAATATTATGTCGTAGTAATTGATAGACTCGATATTTAATATAATTAGAGAATAAATATTTTGGTTTTAACACATGTTAAGAAAATTACAAATTTCAGCCCCTATTTCATTATGATTAAGAATAACAGTTAATGACTTGAAAATGAACTAGAAAGCCTAAAAATATATTAAAGTTTGTATTTAACTTAAGACACAAATTGATGAAATAATGTTAAAAATGACTAAAAGTGTTATTAAGTACATCATAAAATGATAAAGTTGGATTATTATGCTTAATTCCCATTAAAGTTAGATTTTTATGAAAATAGTGAAAATGACATAATTGGTAAATTTGATGAAAAGTGAGTTGTCATTAAATTACTCTTTATTTTTAAAGTACTAAATAAGGTTGGAAAGCTAAGTGTAATAATGCATTTTGGTAAAATCAAGAATAAGGGTAACACTATAACAAAATGTCTTATTAGTGACAAAAGTAATCTTGTCACTAAAAATTACCTTTCTGTGAGGAAAATTAATTTTGTCATGAATTTTAAGGAATGATGTTAAATTGGTGACACGTTAATAATATTTGTCACTAGATAGTCATAAAAATTTTGGCGTCATTGTACTCGCGTGCTAGAATGTTGAACTTATGTATTCGTGACAAAATTATCATACATTTAGTGACAAATGAATTTATCACCCAAAAAAATTAATTAGTGATAGAAAAAATTACTCACTTATTTGTAAAAAAACAAAATCTTCTCGGATACCCATTCTTCTAGACTGTCAAATGGTTTTCCCTAAATACAACTTTTGACTCTCTTTGACTCTCTCTTTCTTCATTTTAGCTAAGCCCGATCGTCGCATGTTGCCGCTGTCTGATGTTAGTTCTTAGCTTCAGACCTTATAGTTTCACTAGTGTGTTTGATTAGCAATATATTCCATAGAAAATATGGAAGATTGTATATTTTGTAACTTCTGGTGTGTTCTTTTGTCAAAATTTTCATCAAAATTTTCTCCAGGTCTCATAATGTGCATTTGCTATTGGAAATATTTATTTGGGAGGGAAGCAAGAAAATCTTGCATACAATTTTTTCCACCCGCTTTAATCAAACACAACTGTAGGAGAATCATACCGATGATTAGATTATTTTTTTTACCATTACCAGAATGTGAAGCCCTAATCCAGCCCTTTCATTTATGTGTTCATTTTCTCTTTCGCGCCATTTTGATGGTTGATGTTTCTGCGTTGTGATTTACATTTTTTAAATACCTATTTTCCTATATTATGTCCAACATTTTTCAACCTATTTGTGCAGGTTTGTTGTAATTATATATGTAATTTCTCCATATTTCTCAAAGTCTTGAAATGTCAAAGTTATAATAAGATATTTTGATTATAAAAAAAATCAATATTCTGATTTGGCATCAGATGGATATGCCTAGAGTTAATTCCACACACCTCTATACTATTAAGTAGGCGAGAGTAAGATTTAGTAAATTTTTTTTTTGCATCTACAATAATATAGAAATGTGAATATTGTCACACCAAATTCTTATATCCCAAATACCCTTCAATTGTTGATGTGATTTACTTGTCAAACTTTAAAGTAATATGATAACACGGGGTGATTAAACTTTCATGCCTCCATCTATATAAGCACAATTTTAGCGATTAATTAGAACTGCCCCAAATTTAACATTAAGTGCATCATGTGCTTGCTAATAAGGAAGGTTAATGTCATATTAATGATTTGTATTTATGTATAACATGTTTGTTAAATAATTTCGTAGGATTCTAAGATGGAGATAGATTGGACTTGGATCCAAGAAACTAATAGATTTTGCGAGCAATATGTGACTATGGTTAGATCTTTCATTCAGTATGTTAATAAACAAATGGTCCCAACAACTAATGTTAGATTTTCATGCATCGATTGTTTGAATATTGATATTAGATCTATTGACGAAGTTGAGGACCATTTATTTTTAAAGGGATTTCTACGAGCTATACTCGATGGATTCATCATGACGAAGATTCTCATTTAGGGGTATCTCATGCCTCTGATGATGATGATGATGAAATGTCATGTCATGAAAAAAAAAGGTAATGGAATACATGATATGTTGGACGATATTCAAAGGGGAACCTTCCATGAATCCATTCATATGGAATCCAATGATATATATCCTCGAGAAAATATTATAGGTGAAATAAATACATTTGACAAGTTATCGCAAGAGGCTTAACGTGAATTGTATCCCAATTGTATGAAGTTTTTGACACTGTCATTTCTTGGGAAGTTGCTTCACTGTAAAGTAATGAACCAATGGATCAACAAATCTTTCAACATGGTGCTTGATTTGTTCAAAAAATCTTTGCATTAGGTCGATATGCTCCCTAAGTCTCACTACGAAGCAAAAAACATGTTGAGTGATTTGGGCTTGGGATATGTATCACTTCATGCTTCTAAAAATGATTGTAAGATATTTTCGAAGGATTTCGAAGATAGAGAAGAATGTCCAATATGTGGGGAGTATAGATGGAAAATTAATGATATCAAAGGCAAAAAAATCCCTCACGAGGTATTGCGTTATTTTCCATTAACACCAAGACTCCAAAGATTATTTATGTCAAACAAAATGGTTGATGATATGAGGTGGCACAAAGAGAAGCGTAAAGATAATGACAATGAGTTGAGGCGTCCGGCTGATTCTAAAGCTTGAAAGGAATTCGACAAGGAGAATGCATGGTTTTCACAAGAACCTCAAAATGTAAGGCTTGGACTGACAAGTGACAGGTTTAATCCCTTTGATAACACTCACAACTCATATAGCATGTGGCCGGCTATACTTACACCTTAGAACTTTCCTCCTTGGTTATGTTTGAAGGAACCATTTTGTATGATGGCATTGCTTATTCCAGGTCCTACTGTACCTAGTAAAGATATAGATGTGTATCTAAAGCCTCTAGTTGATGAATTGAAAGAGTTATGGGAAGTGTAGAGACACATGACGCATCTACAAGAAATAGCTTTCGAATGCATGCAGCAGTTTTATGGACTATAAATGATTTTCCTGCATATGCTAAATTATTTGAGTAGAGAACAAAAGGATACATGGCATGTCCAGCATGTAATGAACATACTTCTTCACATAAGTTATGAAATGAGATCTGCTACTTGGGTCATCGACGATATTTACCAACCGATTATAAATGGCGAATGAGTAAAAAGTTTGATGATTTGCCTGAGCATTGATTGAAACCTGTGGAATTAAATTGGGATGATGTGTTGGATCATATTAAAGATTATAAACTAGGGAAGCAAGGAGATAATTGCAAGAAAAAGCGTATGCCAGAAGAGTTGAATTGGACTAAGAAGAGCATTTTTTTTTAATTGCCATATTGGTGAACCCTAAAGTTGCATCACAACTTAGAGTCATGCACATTGAGAAAAATATATGATAAAGTGTGTTGCGAACATTACTAGATATTGAAGAGAAGACGAAGGACACTTATAAAGAAAGATAAGATTTGAAGGATATAAAAATACGAAGGAACTAGATTTGAAGCCGCATGGTGATGTGTATAAGATGTCATAGGCATGCTACACATTGCCTAAGTTGAAAAAAATAGGATTTTGTGAGTTTATAAAATCAGTGAAGTTCCCTGATGGATACGCTTCTAATATATCCCGGTGTGTTAACACAAGGACACTTAACACAAGTCATATTACTTTACAACGATTGCCTCATGTTGGTGTTCGTGGGTATTTATCGAAGGATGTATATACTACATTGGTTAAGCTTGGCAAGTTTTTTGAAGACTTATGTTCTAAAATTTTAAAAGTCGAAGAACTAGAGAGATTAGAAATCGACATTATCTTGATTTTGTGTAAGCTTGAAATGATTTATCCATTAACATTATTTGATATAATGATTCATTTACCGCAAGAGGCATTCTTGGAGGACCAGTGCAGTATAGGTGGATGTATCCAATTAAAATTTGATATTTTGTTCTTTTTTCTCATTTTTCCTTTTTCCTTTTGTTGGTTACATATTTATTTAACATCCAATTCGTCCTTTGTGTCTTATTTGAATAGGTACTTAGTCACTCTTAAGGTCTATGTACATAAAAAATCCCGCCCCGAATGCTCAATAGGGGAGGAATACATTGTCAATGAGTGTTTGTCATTTTGTTCCATGTACCTTGAAGGGATCGAAATGAAGTTCAATCATGCAGAACAAAATTATGATGGTGAGATAGAAGATGATGGATTTGATGTGTTCTCACAAAAGGTATGACCTTTTGGAGAATTTACGTATGACTTCCTCTCTAAGAAAGAGCAAGAAATGACTCACTTGTATGTTTTGACTAACTGCGAGAAGGTGGAGCCATACCTGATGTAAGTCATCATTTGTTATTTGTATTATATCTATGATTATATATATTTTCTTAGTTATTTGGGTGAGAATATTTCATAATTTTATTTAGTGAATTTAGTGAGGATCTTATGAAAGAAAGCCTTTTGAACTTAGAACAACAACAAATAAAGAAATTCCCTCAATGGTTTGAAGAATATGTAAGATATTACAAATAGTTTAATATGATATTAAGTAATCAAATTACCCTAATAATATAATTCACTCATATTTCTTGACAGATGCAAAAGTTATACCATCAAAACTATCTTGAAGCTATAAAGCACCTTTATGCATTAGCATGTGGTCCTGATGTTCGAGCAAGGAAGTATACAAGTTGCACTGTTAATGGAGTTAGGTTTCACACTAAGGATCATGAGAGTCGTCATAAAACTCAAAATATCGGATTGGTTGTCAAGGGGGATCATGTTGATATTGAAATAGACTTTTATGGAGTGTTGACTAATATTACTGAGTTGGAATATATCAAAGGTAAAAAATTTATTATGTTTGAGTGGGATTGGCTCAAGCTAGACAAAAGAAAGAAAGCAAGAATACAAATTGATGACCACTTCACGAGCGTTAATGTGAATGATAGGTGGTATAAAAATGATCCCTATGTGCTAGTGGTGCAAGAAAAATACGTTTTCTATCTTAAAGACACAAAGTTGGGTAATAACTGGAAAGTCGTGCATAGTTTCAACATTTGGCACGTGTATGATCCCGACGTGGAAAAAGTTGGTGTATGTAAAAATGATGACCCTAATGACACCGTGTACCAGGAAACTGGGCCATCTCACGTTGTTCAAGTTGTTGAAGTTGATATCAGGCCATTGCATAGGATTGATCTTGATGCGGATAATGTTGACATTGATGTTAATGTAAATTAACTTAACTTCTAATTAAATCAATTTAATTCATGATGATATATACGAGGAAGATGCTACATTGGTTGAATATTGTGATGATGAAAATCTCATGGATAATGATGATTATAGTAACATAGATTGACTTTTTATACTTTTGTTCCTAGACTTTCATGTTATTTGTAAGTACATAATTTTATAAATGTCCGTTCACAATTGAGTATGTCGTATACTGCTACAACCGTCGAAGAATGCTTAAGATCGCATATGCAACAAGACAGATTCGAATTTTAAGTTTTCTTCAACATTCAAGACTATGCAAGTTTAACTTTGGTAAGGTTTTGTTTCAAGTTCTTAATGGTTCACTTAGATTATTGGGACAACTTTATGAAAAAAAATTATAAGTGTTGGAGCGAAGTTTTTCGTCCAAAATTATTTTCAAAGTTTTAAAGCGGAACATTTAATGGAGAAATTAAAAATCTAATTTTTAAATTTTTTCATTCAAGGGACAGAGCCTGCTCGTTTGAGCGACAGGGACTGTCGTTCAAACGATAGGACTGTCTCATACGAAGCTCATTCAAGCGACGCGTGTCCCTGTTCGAACGAGATGCTAAAATCGTTCGACCGATCTGATGCATTAACGTTTTTTTATTAATGCATTTTTCCAGTTTCGTTTTGGCTTAGAAGACCTGGAAATACGGTTTTACGAAAATTGCTTTGGCAAAATCATTGTCTTCTCTCTTTTAGGGCTTTAATCCCTTTTATTTTCAATTCACAAGATCCCAATAGTTTATGTGAGTTGTTTTGGAACCCAAGAACACATTGTGTGAAGTTTCTCTTATAGATAGGCTCTCTACTGCTGATATAGGTGCCACTTGAGGGAAGCACTGGCTTGACTAACTGCGTGTCAATAGGGAGTGCTCATGGGTTGATTCGAACTGCGTGTTCATGTGGAATGCTGCGGTTGATTCATTGTTGACTCTAGGCTGTGGTCTATGTGATTGTTCTGCGGAGTAATCATTGTGAATTTCATTATAATCATTGTAAGTATTATAGTGAAATAAAAGGTTTTACTCGAAGGGTTTTTTTCCTGAAATCTTTGAGTTAGCAATTTTATTTATGATGGTTTGACACACACATGCATAGTTGCATGTTTAGAGGCTGAATAAATTTGATTTAAAAATTAACTCCAATTAAATAAGTTTAAATTAGGAATTTGTGAGTTTAATCAAATCAATATCACAACGGTGCATATACATTTTTACAAATTGGTATCAGAGCGGGTTTCACTAATTTATTGTGAATTCCTATTTTTCGCAAAATTTAGGTGAAATTGATTTTTTTGAAAAATCTGATTTTTGAAAAATTGTCGCAATGTTTACGAATGAAAACTTATATAATTGGTTGCCAATTTTTGACGTGTCTAATTATGATTATTGGAAAGCCCACATGAAATCTCATTTAAAAGAAATCGATGAAAGAGTTTAGGTAGTTTGTGAAAGAGGCTGGACTCCTCCCACTGCCATCACAAATAATGTCACGAACTCAAAACCTGTGGCAGACTGGACTGAGGATGAGTTTAGGTGGAGCACTTTTAATTCACGTGAGCTTAGTGAAATTTTTGTACACGTCACCCCCGAAAAGTTCTGACGTATAATGACATGCACCAAGTCTAAAGAAGTGTGGGATGTTTTACAACTCACACACAAAGGCACTAACGCGGTCAAGGAGTCCAAAATTCAAAATTTAACTACTTAATCTGAAACGATAATTATGCTTGAGACTAAGTGTTGTGATGATTTCTATGCATGTTTGTCTGACATTGTCAGCACTAGTTTCAATCTCGGTGAGCCTATACCTGATGCACGAGTGGCTAAAAATATTTTAAGATCGTTGCCAAAATGTCTTATCCCAAAAGTGACTATTTTGAATACCTTAGGTAATTTGAGTCGTCTGAAATTAGAAGAGTTGGTATAAGACCTTCAGACATATGAGATTGACATGTTCCCCGACACTATCAAGCTTAAGGATAAAGGGATATCACTTAAAGCCCAACCTAGAAAGAAAAAGAAAGTGAGATTTTGTAATTCTGAGTTTGAGGACGAGTCTTATTTTGATATGGCTATGCTTGCAAAGAATTTCAAAAAAAATTTAAGTTTTCGAAACAAAATTCTTCCATTAAAAACGTTTTTAAGAAAAATAAAAATGAGGCCAAAGACAGTGGTGAGAAAGAGGAAGAGGAGAAGTGTTTTTAGTGTGAGGGGAAAGGCCATAGAGCATTTGAGTGTCCCACTAGGCTAAAGAGAAAGGGCAAACAGATTGCCATGTCAGCCACTCTTAGCGATAGTGAGGAAGATGTGAAAGATTTTGGGAAAGAATCTTCTCAAGGAAAGTTTGTTGCCTTTTTTTCTACTCACATGAGCACACCCAGTTTGTCCCACGACGATGAGGATACTTGTTCATGCGATACCCCCGAGGAGTATTTGAGTGTTTGTAGCGATTCTGAGAGTGAGTGCGCTAGAGATGGTGATAGTGAGCTCTAGATCATTTTTAGAGATTTGTATTTCGAGACCTTAAAAACGAAGAAATTGAATAAGGAATTAGGTCTTAGGGTGATTGATTTGGAGAGAGAGATTGAGAGTTTGATGGGATTTGAGGCATTGACAAATCAATTCGAGAAGGTGAAGATTAATTTGAGTGAGCAGTTGATCATCGTGAATCAGGAGAAAAGTGAACTTATAACCCGCATGCCACGATTAGAGAGAGATCTTAAACATTCCCTGGAGGATAAAGACCCTAGTGAGGACACATCTAAGAAGGTTGGAAAGATGGTTCTCAATCCCATTTTGGGTAGTAGTGAGAGTTTAGGAATAGGTCATGATAATGCGTCATTTTCACATGCAGCACCCGAACTGGTTCCTGAGTTTGTTATTGATCCACATGGCTCTCGACCTGACCCGCCTAGGTATCCTGTACCTGATAGGAGAGCGCATAGGAGATGTCCTGATAGAGGTGTACCTAGGCCTGTTTATGTGTGCACACACTGTAAGAAGAGATGACACCTTAGAGAGTTTTTCTTTAAGTTGGGTTATATGTCACGTTTTGCTACTACACGTGTTCATACGCACGCACCCACACTTGATGCTCCGAATGATTGTACGAGAGAGTTTGCACATATTAGGGAGCAGGTAAAGTTTTTGTTCAAGACTTCACATGACCTGATGGAGGTTTTTCATATGATGTCACCACCTTTGGAAAACTCCACCGCACCTATCGTTTGAGGCCTCTAGACTTGTTTGCTATCATAGGATGATTTCCATGATGATATTTTATGCCTATTGCTAGTTTGTATCATTTTTGTTTTTATATTTTCCATTTTTCTATTTTTTTTGAAAAACAAAAAAGATTTTTGTTTTTGAAAATTTTTGGAAAAATACAAAAAGATTTTATTTTGATAAAATTTTTGAAAAAGACAAAAAAAATAGATTTTTTATATTTTGTTTTAACCATATTTGAATGGACATTTAGGATGATCGAGTCACAACATCATTCCATATCCATGTGACTGTTTGATAGTGTTTTGATACGCGTCATCATTTCATTTTTATGCTTTATAATGTGTGGAGTCATTAGGATGTAATTTGTGATTCCTACTTACATGTTTGACTCATAATTGCCTTTAATGCACACTTACACGAATTTGTTTGATTATCGTGCTTGTCTATCACATATTGGTCGGAGTGTTGTCATCTCAATTATGTCTTTAAAACAAATCATAAGCGATAAAACTTGACAATGGAAGTAGTGCATGTAAGAACCGTTGGTGAGTTTGTGTGTCTTTGAAAATCGGGGAAGGGCTACGAAAGATACTCAATTATCCTTTGCAATTAAGTCACTGTTTAAATAGGACCAAAAACAATGTGGCAAATAAAAAAGCCATGGTCCAATGAGGTTGAAAAGAGCTTGAAAATTTTATAAGGAAATAAAAAGAAAAATATGCCAAAATCGAGGGCCAATAGGTTTTAGTTTCCTCACCTCATAAGAAAAATAAAAAGCATTATTATTTAATGAGGGAGTTTGGATGGAATATAAAACGGGTTTGCACATCCTAACAACCTCTTGAAAAAACATTACAAAGTTTTATACGTTAGTGGTGCGAGAATCACTTTTGAATTTGATGTGTTGATGGATTGAGTCGATGTCATTTAAATTCAATACTTTTGACACCTAAGGATATTTTGAGTTCATTCGTTAGGAGTATCCGGATTCATCGTGCACATATTTTATGTGTGATTGCATTTATTTTCCTATCTAATTTATTCACACCCATTCATTCCGATTCCATGATTTGGTTACCTTAATGTCAATTCATGGCGTGTGATCTTTGTAAAATTATTTTTGCATTTTTGTTTAAAAAATTGAAAAATGAAAAATAGGTTGTTGGATTACTTTTGAGTATCCCTTTGTGATCATAGTTTGCCTGCCTTGCTTTTCGTGATAACTCCATGTTTTGTTTATTCGTTTCCATGTCTATTTTGGTCAAATAAAAAGGGGGAGAACGAATTATGGGGAAGTTTTTGCATTATGGGGGAGATTTGATTATGATAATTGATTTTTTTATATCATTTCAAACTCGATGCATCACGAAGGGATTTTCTTTGTCTCATATGTGTAGGTGGTTGGTGATTATTGGATTGCAGACCTTGATGAGAAAAGCTTAAAGATTTAAATATTTTGAAGAAAATTTGTTGGACCCACATATTTAGTACCTTTTCAGTTTTGGCTTCATGGGAGGGTATCTAATTTGTAGAGGCATTTTAATTTCATAATTCAGATGTTTTTATTTTGTATCGGCATAGACATAGGGGAGTTTTGTAAGGACATGATTTTATAAATGTTCGTTCACAATTGAGTATGTCGTATACCTCTACAACTATCGAAGAATGTTCAAGATCACATATGCAAAAAGACGGATCCAAATTTCAAGTTTTCTTCAACATTCAAGCCTACGCATGTTTAACTTTAGTAAGGTTGTGTTTTAGGTCCTTAATGGTTCACTTAGAGTATTGAGATAACTTTTATGGAATAAAATTCTAAGCATTGGAGCGGAGTTTTTCATCAAAACTTATTTTCGAAGTTTTAAAGCGGAGCATTTACTGGAAAAATTAAAAATATAATTTTTAAATTTTTTTCGTTCTAGCTACAGAGCCTGCTCGTTAAAGCAACAGGGACTGTCATTCAAATGACAGGACAGTCTCGTGTAAAGCTCGTTCGAGAGACGCGTATTCTTATTTGAACGAGATGCTAAAATCATTCGATCGATCTGCCGCCTTAACGTTTTTTATAAATGCATTTTTCGTGTTTCATTTTGGCTTAGAAGATCTGAAAATATAGTTTTACAAAAACTACTTTGGGAGAATCATTGCCTTCTCTCTTTTAGGGTTGTAATCCCTTTTATTTTCAATTCACAAGATCCCAATAGTTTATGTGAGTTATTTTGGAACCCAACAACACATATTGTGTGGAGTTTTTCTTGTAAAGAGGTTCTCTACTGTTGATCTAGGTTCCTTTTGAGCGAGGCACTGGGTTGACTGACTGCGTATCAATAGGGCATGCTCATGGGTGTTCCTGGGCCGATTCAGACTGCGTATTCATGTGGACTATTACGATTGATCCATTGTTGACTCTAGATTGTGGTCTATGTGATTGTTCTGCGAAGTGATCATTGCGGATTTCAATGTAAGTATTATAGTGAAATAAAAGGTTTTACTCAAAAGGTTTTTTTCTTGAAATCTGTGAGTTAGCAATTTTATTTGTGATTGTTAGACACACACACACACACACGTAGTTTCATGTTTAGAAGTTGAATAAATTTGATTTAAAAATTGACTCTAGTCAAATAAGTTTCAATTGGGAATTTGCGAGTTTAATAAAATCGGTATCACACCGGCACATCTACGTTTTTACATTATTGAATTTAGTTATGTGGTGAAATGGAGTTGAATTTTTGTGCGTTTGTTCCTAGATTTTTATGTTATTGAATATAGTGATGTGGTGAAATTGTGTTGAATTTTTGTGGTTTTGTTCCTCGACTTTCATATTATTTTAGTTACGTTCTGATATTGAGTGATTTTGTGCCGTTTGTAACTTAAATGCATTTTTTATGTTTATTTATATGTAATTCTTTATTATTATTGTACAAAGATTATGGCATATTGTTATGTATCTTAACATGAAATATATATTATTTGTTACTATGGTTCCTGGACATAAACGAATGAGAGTTGATGGTAGACTGATTCAACAAGCGACTCCCAGTACCAACCCACCACCAACACTGACTTCAAGTCCTATTCCACCGATGACTTCCAATCAAACTCCGCCGACCGCTTCAAATCCCACTCCATCAATCAATTCTTTTATGGAAACCCCTGCTAATAGCACTGGTATGTTGTCTCTTTGTTATGTAGTACCACCCGATGGTCATATCTCTCGTATCACACGAGAACAGAGCCTTATTTCTAATCTCACAATAATTCCCTCCTTATGTGAGTGGTTATATCTCTCTTATCAGCAGTTGGCTTTTATTACCAGTTGGTTTTCACACTATGGGACCAGTTATTTTCCTTCAACTAATTTCAAATCCATTAGTGATCAGAACATTCACTGATAGTACCTTCTCAATAAATTTGAATTCCCTACATATTTGATGGTGTGCTCAAGACACCATCAATCCAACCTAGTTATATATCAAACTATTCTACATGTGTCTCGAACTGTGTTACCTTATTAATAAACTATGCTACATGTATCTGCTCAAATGTACCTACTCATTTAGAGAGCTATGGTACCTGCTCAATTTTACCTGCTCAAATGATATATTGCATTAATCTACTTTCTCCACCAATACTTTAAACGTTGCTTACTTTTAATGTAAATTTGCACCTCCGGTATATGAATCTACTTGCCCAGATTAATTTGATCTCATTTTTACATCTGCTTTATTAAAATAGGGTAGTTTAGTTCAGAACGTGTAATCAGTTGTACTTATGCACGTTTACACTTGGTTTGTCATCATTCGGTGTTTACATTTTGATTTTTTGTTTTCTAATTATTCAGTTTGAAATTAATATACTTCTATACATTTACAATAGGTTACTCTATTTTTTGGAAATATACTAATATTTGACGTTGCTATTAGATACCCTTAATGAGATACGCTATAAAACTTTCCTTAAGACCTTTAAAGGGACAACTAGGCAGGGGTACACCAACCTCAACCCGTGTACCATAAAAACTTCACACAGTTTGCATATCTAAATGGTAATCAAAAAGCCTTTCAGTAGATATCTGTGAATAGACAATTAGTTTGCATTCTTCCTTTCTGTTTGCATATCTATTTCCCTTTCAATTTGCATTCTTCCTATATGGTTTCTCTAAATTACTACTTTAACTTGTAGAACAGACAATCATCAGCCCCTCACTCCTTCCCTCTCTTTCAAATTGAAACTATTTGATGCTATATCTTATTTTTTTTTATATATCTTGTAAAAACATCAAAAAATTTCAAAGAAAAAAAAGAGAGATCGTATGGTTCAATTATGATGGTGAGATTAGTTGGGGCTGAATCTAAATTTCTAGCCAAATATTATGAACATTATAAAATAGCAATGTCTTATGAACACTAAATTTAAATATATAAACCGAATATATATACTACTCCAAAGCTTCAAATTAAGGGCCCATAGGAGACACATACCTTAAAATCTGTTAAAACTACCATACCTTATGGTGTTCACATCATATACTTGCATTTACTAGTAGCCTAAGTGTTCATATCATGATTTTTATCGTGCCTCACCTGATTATAACTTGTATTCGATGAACTAATATATCCTTTAATTGCACCTTCCATCGCGACAAAAAGGATATGTGGTCCAATTAAAGGAAAGGGCCTTGAGAAGTTGACTAGGGAGGATGGAAAAAACTTGACTATTAAAATTGCAAGGGACAAGGGAAGGCCGATAAATGTGGTGCAATCTTCCAAACTATCAAGTGAATTGGTAATTATTGCACGGAATTTCATCCCGATTACTACAAAATGGAAGGACATGTCTGAAAATGACAAAGAAGAAGCGTTTAAATGACTCGATGTAAGTAACAACTAATATGTTATTAAACATACTTGAGTAATTGATTTATTTTATATACTAATTTTTATGAATTGTGAATTTTCAGTCCAAATTTGACATTAAAATAGAGAATGAGTATGTTAGAAACAATGTCAAAAAATTACTGATGAATCGAAGCAGGCGTGCAAGATATAAACATCGACTAAGGTTCAAAAGGCACAAACCAATTGAAAAGGCACGACATGATAAGACAAAAAACATATGTCAAGAAAATTGGAATGCTCTTTGTGATTTGTTCTCTTACTCTGAGCTTCATGTATAATAAATTTATAAAATATAACAATTATGTTCTTTCAATTGACACATAACATACTCATTATCCATGAACTATTATTTAACCATCAATGTGACTTCAATAAGAATAATTGAGCGACGCAAACTAGTAAACACAATCAACGGTCGAGGGAATTTGTAGTAGCTCATTGTCACTTGTTATATATTTTTATATATATTTTTTTTTCCTAAAGTTGATCTTATCTTTCACACATATTGATGATAGTGATTGTCTTTCATGATTATGAAGAATGATGTGGTGAATGAGGAGATATATCGAATTCAGTTCTACAAGAAAACCCATTGCACTAATGAAAAATGGCCTTCTCCCGAAGTTGTGGAATTATATGTAAGAATATAACATATATTGGACAAATACCATAACTTCAATTTTGTGAAATGATATATACTAATTTGTTTTACCGATTGAGATGAAACGGTTGCAAATTGAGCCTACTCCGGAGGGTAGTGAACCTTTGACTCCCAATGATATAGTTGATCGAGTACTTGGTATTAAATCGTTATATATCATAGGTCTTGGCACCAAAATCTACCAAATAAAAAACATCACGCCGAGATGCTGAGTTGGAGGAGGCCCTTAGGGAAGCTCAGAGAGTGAATCGCGAGTTAAAGGAACAACTACAGGCTCTTGATGAGCATGTAAAATTCTTAGAGGCTCGTCAATTTGGATTCTACAAGATGTGTGATGCTTTAAAAGCATCAGGTTCCCTTCCTACCACATTTACTATATAGTAAGTTTTAATAATTCCAATGTTGAATTTATTGAAATTACTTTGTTGGGTTCAAATCCTTTGACTTATTTAATAGCTATATTGATGTAGTTGTTATCATATTTGCTGAATCGGTGGAAGGGATATTTTGGTGGTTTGTCATTGGATTTCTTGAATTTTTTTATTTTTTTAATTTAGGGTGGTTTTAGTCTATTAACAGAGGAAACTCTGTCGAATTTTTATAAAATATTGGCGATGCTATTACCTTATCTTTTGAATCGGTGGAAGAGTAATTGTGGTGGATTGTCATTGAGTTTCTTGACTTTTTTATTTTTTAATTTAACAGGGTGGCTTTAGTCTATAAACAAAGGAAACTCTACCAAATTTTTTTAAAATATTAAAAATAAAATTGAATTTCGTAAGTTTTTTGGTGTGTAGCTCAATGTGTGTTATTTCTTAGTTGGTGTTATTCTATTTATCAATTTTTAATAGACCTATAAAGTTAGAAACTAATGCCTTGGCACTTTTTGAATTGCAGATTGGGACGTTGTGAGGACGCTTTTTTGGAAATTATTTTTGGGATTACGATGAAGATGGAAGGAGAACTTAACAAAGTTGTTGGGAATTGTTTTTTGGAGGCTACTTTGTAATTGATTAGAAATTATGCCTTGGGAAATATAAAGTTAGAAATTAATGTCATAGCTGATGTGTTGTAACAAATGATATAGACTACTTTGTAATTGATCAATGGTTTTGAGATATTTGTACGATTGCTTTCGTATCAATTATATAATCTTTTGAGCCTTAATTTTTAGTATGTATATGGTGGTAGTTGATTACTGATATAATGTTGATGAAATTTAGTCAATTCTATAATTAATATTTATTTGACTGAATATCTATATGAAAAATGAAATTGAAATGAAAAGTTTATGAGTTGACGATAAAATTCATCTCGTGACAAAAATATTTTGTCCCCAGAGTATATTAATTTTTTCACTAAATGGTTATCCTTTTGCATATTATCATATACATTAGGTAACAAAATTTTCATTTTTCTGATAAAAAATAAGATCTTTGGCTACCTGTAATTTTGTCACTACAAGCCAGCTATTACATGACAGAGAATATTTTGTCACCAAAAGGTGTACTATTTGGTGATGAAATAGGTATTTTCTCACTAAAACCTTTAGCGACAGGGCTTTCATGAAGGAATATTGACGAAAAAACATTTATCACAAAATGTTTTTGGTGACAAAATTTTTTCATTTGATGACAATTTTTTTGCCACTAATTATATATTTTGTTATGGTGTCGAGAATAGTGTTCTTAGGGAGGTGTTGTCTTGGATGGCATCATTGGCTGGGTTGGGTAAAATATTATTAACTTGGTAAAATAATGAAATTAAATATTAATGAGAATTTTGAACACATGAATGTTGGTTAATATTGAATACACAAAAAGATAATGGAATGCTTTGATGATGCTGGAAAAATAATTAAGAAAGGCATGATGTTCCTAGTGGTGAAAGGCGCCAAACAACTGATCAGTATCATATGGTGCGTGGAACCGATGGGGTGGAGCCCATGAAGTCAATGTTTATTAGCTTGACTCCAAAATAAAGAATGGTAAAATTCGAGAAAGAATGAATTAAGTAACGAATGAGAATATTCTGGAATAAATGCAAAAACATCTTAAAATTTTCAAGTGTTATGTGGATAATTTAATAAGTCCCTGGAATGCGATATGAAGAATGGCTTAAGCATGAGTATGGGCACTTAGCCCTGTGCAATTAATGTAGTTGGAATGTCGCGAAATCTAAGAAATTATTTTCTTGATATACTAAACATATTGTATATGTGTAGTATTTTCTTACATAATTACTGCTTAGTATTTCCCACCCTACTGGGCATTCTTCTCATACTCTATTTTATAAAACCCATAGTACTTCAGGTGGGGACAACAAAAAAGGTATTGGTAAGGCTCCTGAGGGTCCACTTCTGGTTAGGGCTCTGATGCTGTTTAGTTTTAAGCAACGATATTATCCTATGTAGCACTTTTATTATGGTTTTTTTAACTGGATTTTTGGACTTTGAACTTATTCAGTTTTGTAATAATAAAGGGCACTTTCTTTCTTTATTTATTAAATGGTGATTTAACTGTTTTCTTTATATAATTGTTAGTTGGATCTTTTTACATAACAGTATTCACTTATTTCTTAATTAATGATTGACAATCAAGTGAAATTATTTAGAACGGTATCTTAAGAAAATGCTTTCTTATAAGTATAAATTAAAATTTCCCCAATCTCCCTTAAGATCTTGACTTGGATTCGAGTTGACCCTACGGTGACTTAAATTCGGGTTGGGGGTTTACACTTAATTTCTGACTAGGTTTCCAATTGTGTCAAATTGAGAATGGGTTATTTATATATCAATATAAACATGTTTGGTAGATAATGAAGAAGTTTTGTTCAAACTCTGCTAAGCACTCTTGCACACCCATGAGTTCATCGTCAAAGATTAGCAAAGGCACTTTAGTTAAGGACATAGAACAAACACTCTATAGGAGTATGATAGGTAGTATCCTCCACTTAACCCCTAGTCGTCTCGATATCACCTCTAGTGTTGGAGTTTGTGCAGGCTACCAAGCGTCCCCAAAAGAGTCACACTTGCTTGCACTTAAATGTAACATCAAATATGTGAGTGGCACTCCTACTACTATGGAATTTTGTTCCTTTGATACCGGTGGTCTCTTGTCGGCTTATTCGGATGTCGATTGGGCCGAGGGTGTTGATGGTTAGAAAACACATTGACTGGATGCTTTTACTTTGGGAGGGATCTTGTCTCTTGGCTGAGCAAAAAGTAAAACTCCATTTCTTTGTCCACGCCAGAGGTCAAGTACATCGCTGACGGGAGTTATTGCACATAACTCTTATAGAAGAAACAAATGTTGGAAGATTGTGGGATTACTCAAGGCACAATGACTATTTCTTACAAAAATATGAGTGAAATCAACATTTTTTGCAATCCCTTCCAACATTCTCAAACAAAGACGATTAGGATTCATGAGAATTTTATTCTTGATCTTGATGAGGAGAATAATGTTTCCTTGAGCTTCGTGAGTACCAAACGTCAAATGTCCGACATTTTCACTAGACCTTTAGATGCACTTGGATTTGAGGATATTAGGAAGCCTTTGGTTATTTGTTACAGTAATTGAGTTCGGATAATGTTTCTATTTTAGGGCAATTTTCATGTTTCTACCATTTATCCGTACAACTAGATTGTATTTTTATGTGTATATCTTTAAAAATCCAAAAATATTTTCTTTTCTTTTAGAACAATTTCAAAAAGACTTTATTTTTTGATAAAAAATTTAAAAAACATAA
This sequence comes from Sambucus nigra, assembly GCA_949130495.1. NCBI lineage: Eukaryota > Viridiplantae > Streptophyta > Magnoliopsida > Dipsacales > Adoxaceae > Sambucus > Sambucus nigra. Next base: position 1,765,869 of record CASBWL010000058.1, read on the forward strand.
AAATATTTTTGTATTTTATTTTACACCATATATGGATGCGCATTTAAGATTTTCAAATCACCGCTTCATTCCACCCATTCATGTTACTCAATAATGGTGTTCTTTGACTTGGCTGTGTTTTTCGTTATGTGCTTTACTATGCATGTTTAGCATTTATACGTTCATTGTTGATTACTACCATCATTATAGACTCGTTATATCTCCATAATTGCACACATGCACAAACTTTTTGAACATTGTTGTAAGAGTAAAATTTATGGTATTGCTCATAGTATAGTCCTTGTAATATTTTAGGCTAGTTTAGCGTATCCCGTTACAAATCATCACGTATCTTCATGACAAATAAACATTAACACTCGATACTTCCCAACATCCCATAAAGGTAGAAAGCAACTTACAGTTTAACTTAATTCACAGACTTTATTTTTGGGATGTTTATTCTTCATTAAAAATGAACAGGGTTTTTTAAATTTTTAAAAAGAAAAATATTTTTTATTTTAAAACTCGTTCAAATGACATTTGTATCTCGTTCGAACGAAAATGAGTTTTTGTTAGAAGGGTTATTTGTAGTTTTTATCTAATCTGTATCGAACAAGGGCATACTATTTTAGCTCGTCAGAAGGTCATTTGAACTTCGTTGAAATGAGATGGCCTTCTTGTTCGAACGAGACTTGGTTTCGTTCTAACGAGTGACTTATCTAGTTCGCACAAACTTCAGATTTGTTCGAATGAGCCATCGCCTTGAAATTTATGAACTCCCTATAAATACCTGTTTCGTGTTAGATTTTTATAAGACTTTTGCTAGAACGTTTTCTGAATATCTTTTACAAAATTTCTTCTTTGTTTAGTGTTCTAAAACACTTTTAATTCACAACATACATCGTGAAAATTGTTTTCGTGAATTCATTTAAACCCATAGTCTCTTGTATATTGCATACACCTGTTGAAGAGGTACCTCCATGGATGACTTGTAAACCCTGAGGGTATCACTGCTGAAGACAAAGGCTGAGGCTGGATCGGTGGATACCGAGCGTGGAAGGCCATGTGTGGACTGCTCTGGACTACGTGGTTTTCTTTAGAGATGTACGAAGATTAGAGTGCTATACTTGTGGATGGTATCAAGTAATATGTAAGTCGATTGTCTTGTATAAAATATAAAGTGGCGAATAGGTTTTGCCCGAAAGGGATTTTTCCTGAAACTTTATCTTTGTTGAATGCTTGGTTTGTTTTATCTGTTTATCACATAGTAATATGTTTAGGATAAAAAGATAAAATTGTTTAAAAAGTGGTTTTGCATGTTTGGGAATAAAATTAATTAAGATAAAAATTGGAATTTTTGTTTGTGACCATCCTCACTAGTTAGTATGCATATTTGTTCTCAATTGTACTTTCTTTTTATATGTTGAATAGGATGTTCTCATTGCAGTCATGCTTAATAATGAATCAAATATACTAGGAACTAATTGTGCTTGTAAAAACCATTGCTAGGATTTGTTATCGAAAATTGATTTTTATTTAAGCAATGGAAAATGGCTAGAAAAGAAGCAGTCTTCTTTGCATTAAAGGCCACCATTGGCAAGAGCCTAGAAGAGGATTTCAGCACATAAAAATAGAAGTGCCAATCCTAATTTTTTATTTCACTGAAGATTAATTGTACGTGAGCAATATGATTCCTTCAAAAAAATTGAAAGTTTATGCGTAATGTGTGAGATTTTGATGGTGTTGCAAGTTAAAGACCAATGGGTTTGCACAGTAAAATTCCTTAAAAATATTAAATAGTTTGGCGTTATTGATTTTAGAAGAATTGAAATTTATGAAATTTTGTATGAGTTGAGTCAATTTCACTTTGTTCACTTCTTTTACACCAAAGGTTGAATTGAGTTCTTTCTTTAAGAGTGTCTCTTTGACTTTGTGCACCAACGGTATATATGCATATGTTGACTTTTTCATGCATTGAGTTCATAGAATTTCATTTTATATCCATGATTCAAATATTTTTATGCTACTCCATGGTGTGACTATTTGTATTTGTACTTATATATATATATATATATATATATATATATATACACACACTAGGGTATGCCCGTGCCTGAAGGCACGCTGAGAATCGTAAAACATCAAAAAAATTCAAAATAAGTAATCGCAAAATGACAAAAACTTACAAAGTACGTAATTACAAAACGGAAAAAATCGTTTTAAAAATAATGATAATAATTTTCAAAGTCGTGCGCATGCCTGAAGGCACGATGACAATTCTCCTGGGTATGAATCATGTGGTCAAGTCATAAAATTTTTGCATTATAGTAATTTTTTTCAAAAGATAGAACGTAGTCAATTTTTTTTAAGGACGAAAAATGTGTTTCAAAATTATTTAATCGAGTTTAAATAATTTAATAGATAGACACGACGCAATTTTCCAAAAGTGTGCGTCGTTGATTACACCATACGTCATTTAGTTCGCAACAGCACCATTTAGTCCATCTTGGACCTCACATAAACATCATATCCATAAAAATCTAATTTAAGTTCTAAAGTTTTTTTACAACACAATCTAAAGGTTTTAGAAATGAGCAAAATTTCCTCAAATTGTAAGACTATCCAACATGCTTGAAAATAATTAAAAAGTCATGCCTACAATTAGTCCATTTTGGGCCTCCTCTAAACAACATTGTCATAACTTTTTTTTATAGTAAATGATATATTAAAACCAAACCGCTTAAGAGAGCGAAACCCGTATATAGGGAGTATACAACACAACCAACATTGTCTAACTAATATATGATTTTTTATTAATTTCAACATGCACTTTGGCCTGCCAACAATTAATACACTACATATGTTTTCTTCGGAGTCATGATATATAATGACAATATATGTGAAAAATAATCTATATCATGTTTAGGCTGTTGAACCTTACATTTTCATATACATTAGCTGAATATCGAAAGGAAAAATTAGACAACATAACATTATTTTTTCCCGATGCATTAGTACTGTTAGTATTGTTGTTACATTTTCATATACATTACCGTACTACTCGACACAAATATGTGTTAGGACTATCCACCGGGTTTAAGAAATAAAAAAACGTAACAACAATACTAACAGTACTAATACCATCAATTTAACAAATAATCCGAATATGAGTAAACAATAAATTATTATTGAAAACTTAATACAAAAATGCCCCAATTGGAAGTTATACTAATAAGCGCTCATTCAAAAAGAAGTTTGTCAAAACCTACGTCATTGTAAAAAAAACATGTCCCTCGTTTCTAAGAATTGGGCGATTCTTGATCTTCTTGATAATGTGTCTTCAGTGTTTGATGTCTGCTCCCTAGACTTCAACTAAAAAAAAAGTAGCACACAAACAGATATGAGGATACAAACAACTGAAGCCATATTAAATTAATTGTGGATCTGAATAGATTTCACTTATTTAGTTTATAACATTAATCGCGGATCTACAGTCATATTACAAACCCATAAAACAATATTGGATACATAATTCGATACTCGAACAATCCAATCATTCTCAATTGGTCACCTTTTTTCTCTTTATGGGTTGCTAATCTTTTACCGTACTACTCGACACAATAAAAAATGTTTACGAAGGACATCTAATTTTATTTCAATGAAGATATAAATAAGATGAATACATTCTAGTGTTTTTATTGTACATAGATTACTGTACATAAATTAATATACATTCAAGTGTTTTTACTGTACATAGATTACACAACACAATAAAGAAACTAATTCATACGGTTTACAAAAAATCTATACGAATGTAAAAAACTATGTACATGGTTCTAAATCTGTAAAGAATGCAAAGAAACTATGTACACATGTACACAATCCTAAATCTGTACGAATGTTTATTAAAAAAAGGAAAAAAAATGCATTCAAATGCACATTTTAAAATCCCATGTTGCAGTGGGATAGAACGGATAAAAAAATGAAGAAAAATATATGTGCAAGTATATGTGCACATATATTTTGAAATAATCTAAAAGAAAAAAACAGAAGAGAAGATACTTTACATTTGCTCATATACTTGCACATATATTTGCAAATATAAGAAGAGGAAAAATGGAAAAAAACTTCAATCTTAAAAAAAATGAAACAGAACATATGTTTGCACATATATAGTCCATAAATCTTCTAACTTAAAAAAAATGAAACGGAATAGATAAAAGAATAAAAAACAAAACATATATTTTGAATGATCTAAAGTTTAAAAAAAATCCCCTGATAGTTTTTATTTACATCATCTGAGATGAACAACCAAATATACCAAATAGTACAATAGATTTACCCCATCTAGGCCATCTCCAATCATTTGTTTCCAAAATGATTTCTAAACAGTGGTTATTATCCAAACAATCCCCTATGTTTATGAGATACTTCATACAATTTACTGCTCCAATGGTCACAGCCTTTCTATGTGAAATGGCTGCTCTTTTGAAAACGTCCGTTGGATTTTAGACTATCTGACGATCTCAAATTTAATGGCAGTTTCTAGCCACGAAACACTATACCCAAAAGAAAGAGTGGGTGGTCCATGTCATATTATCTAACTGTTTATGCGTTTCCACATTTAGAAATTGTGATAGAAATTTTCTCTCTTAGTCATCATCCACATCATATTTTCTTTGCTGTAGTAATAGTGATTGGAGCAATTTTTTTAGTTTCTTCTTTTATAAGATAGAAAATTAGTAGGATAGAAAGAGACATTGGAAATGGCCGAATATACAATTGATGCTACGATTTTTAAGGACCATCATCATGACTTTTCTATGGTTTGGAGATGACCTAGTATACAACTGATGCTACCGTTTGGAAATGTCCTAATATACAACTAATGCTACAGTTTGGAGAGTGATGGGTCTCTACCAAGACCATCACATCGTCTTTTCAATAGTAACAATCATCTTTTTAAGTTCAAAATCATCCCAACACCGACTTTTCAGTTTTCTTGTCAGACGAGACCTTATCAAAATCATCCCAACACCATTCATTTCTCCATCGTTAATAAAATTTAAAAATTAACTGCGCTTTATTTCTTAAACAATAAGAATCAATTTCATATTTTGAAATCAATACAGTTAATCACAAAATCTATTTTAGAGTTTTATTCTCCATATATTATAGAGTAAACGTCAAGTTTAAAAAGAAAAATGCATTAACAAATCAAAGCATTACAGTTGCAAGATCTATTGTATACATGCAAATCCAATTTTAGAACAAAACCCAATTTGAAAAACAAACCCAGTTTTCTCTCTTTCTCTATTTGGGTCAAAATCCAATTTTAGAACAAAACCGGATTTGAAAAAGAAAAAAAAAACAAAAATAGACCCAAAACTAACAAAAAATAGAGCCAAACCCCAAAACTCAAACCATCAGTAGTTACAAAAATGAACAAATCTGCCCATTCTCGACAAGAGAGGGACACAACATGATTTGGTACTGGATGATATATTGATATCTGGAAAACAAACAATAAAACATTAAAAGAGATCCAAATTTGCCCATTCTCGACAAAGCACAAACAAAAAAATCCGTGTTTATAATAATCAAAAGAGATCCAAATCTACAACAGAGATAAAGGACAAAATGAAACTAAGGTTTACAAAATCATATCTGAGGTTCCGAGTTCTGGCCGAGAGGTTCCGAGTTCTCACCAAGGTTCTGAGTTTTATGGTACAAAATCAGACCTGTATATTATAAACAAACTGAGACAGATCCGGTCTAAACCATGCACAAACAAAAAGAAATAGATAAAATGAAACTAAAGAGAACGCAAAAATAAAATAGAAAAAATGCGGTGTATTGTTCTTATCAAGCCGAGAGGTATTATTAATGGTGATTTGGCGGATTTTGGTGGTTTCCTGAGTTAAGAGAGGCATAAAGAATTTGTTGGAGAGAGAGAGAGAGAGAGAGAGAGAGAGAGAGAGACCTAATGGCTCAGGTTTCAGCATGCTGAAGATGTGGGTTTGGGAGTTTAGAAATGTGAATACATTCGGGCGTAAAGTAAGAAGGGTAGAATACTATTTTACCCTCGATTTTGAATTTTGATTTGGAGTGAAAAAAAAAAGTTGAGTGTGTAAAAAGAGGGGGAACTAAAATGTTTAGGGGGTAAAAGAGGTAGTGCAAAATTTAATTCATCTGATGACATCATCGATCAATCTTATGACATACATAAGTTTCCTACTTTATAATATAGATATATGCTCAAAATTTTCAAAAATTTCAAAAAATAGTTTGTTGCTTTGTTGAAGTTCCATCGCATATACTTAATTGTTTATTCTTTGTAATGATATTTCATATTTGGACTCTCGTGATGCTAAATTTCCAGGTTTAGCTTCTAACCCTTTATCTATTATGGAAAAAAAGGGAGAACACATTGAGTGTGGGTGATTTTTTCTTTTCTTTTTTTTTAAACAAAAAAACTAAATATCATACATAGAGAAAAAAAACTCTCTAGTGGCACTTACATATATAAGGAACCCCATTAGAGTTGAGAGAAATTTGCCATATCACAAATTTACCAAAATGAGGGCTAAAATGAGAAATATCCAGAAACACTTCAACTTGTCAGAGATTCAAACCGTATCTAGCTATAGAGGAGTCCACATAATTTGATTCTTTAGGAATGAGTTGGGCTGGGATGTCCCGTTGAAGGAGATATCTACAAATTTTGAACACTTTAGAGCTTCCAGGGTTATCAGCAGCCAAGGAAAGAGTATCAAGCACCACCTTAGAATCCACATCCAATGAAATGGGGAAGCATCCAATGACGTTGCAAAGATTCAAACCTTGAGGGATAACTTAAATATCCACATCAGCCTCATTATAAGACCCCGCAAAATCCCCAACGAATTCTCCCCCCCCCCCCCCCCCCCCACCGTAGACCTACAACCACAGACAGTGGAAGCGATATTCAATTTGAAATTATGAGGTTTAGGAGGAAGTCATATAACAAGCTTGGATTTAACTGCGGCAGGATTTCTCTGAATTCCCTTGGAAGACAGGACATCTCTATTAATATTCAATGACTCACTGCTAACCTTCGGGTTGGCACAGATGAGGGACACATCATTTTTAATATTGGAGATAGCCGTATCAAAATCAGTCCTATCATTATCAAAAACTAATTTGCACCTACTACACTAAATTTCCCAACAGATGAGCATCGCAGTAGTTTTATATAGAACTTGGCAAAACTTATTTTTGGGAGCATAACACCACCAGGCCATAAGGATGGAGGGGATACCTCTTCTATTGTGAGGAATACCAAGAGACTTATCAAAATGGAGCCATAAGGAATTTGAAAAGGGGCAATCACAGAACAATTTTTTTTGGGTCTTAGAGTTTTGAAGACAGAGATTACATTGGAAGGCTAATAAAATACCTTTTGCCTGGATATTCGCCTCAACTAGCACAATATGATTCAGCATCTTCCAAGTGTGAATAGACATTTTGAGGGGAACATTATGATCCCAAATCCACTGATGAAGCCTAGAAGATGGAAAACTATCTTTGAGCACCTCTTTAGAAGATTTCATGGTGAATGTTCCAGAACTAGAGCTCGTCTACGTCCACACATCGCCATCATTGGTCATATTAGCCTCACAAATACTTTCCACATCTTTAATCCTTCTCCAGTTTTTGGAGCCAATGTTTCTGTAATCTTTACTGCCTTTTTATCTAGACTTCATGAACGAAGCCTAAAGGGATCTCTCAGTGTTCAATTTTCAGGCCATCTTTAAAGAGCAAGATTTAATTACCACATTTAAGTCCTGAGTACCAAGCCCACCATGGTTTCTGTCCTTACTCAAGTTCTTCCAAGACATCCACACATGTTTCCTGTCAAGAGAGCCACTCCATAGGGAATGTATAATTTTAACTAGAGCTTTGGGAGGGTTTAAAGAAGCAATGAGATAAAATGGCATAGAGGATAGAACTGATTGGATTATAACCATTCTACCACCTTTGGATAACCATTTCGAGATCCACCCACAAATTTTAGATCTGATAGATTCAATAAGAGGCCCAAAATGAGATTTAAATACCCTCCCTTTGAAAAGAGGGCATCCCAAATATTTAATCGGGCCATGCTTGATGTTAAAGCCATAAACCTCCTTAATCAAGTTTGCCCTGTTGCATCTATTATGCACCACAATGCAAGATTTTTGAGAGTTAACTTTCTTCCCAGAGCTAGTCTCATAAACCTTAAGGATAGTCATTAAACCAGCTAAGCTTCTTTTGTCACTTCTGCTGAAGATAACAATATCATTTTCATAGGCCAAGTGAGAAATAATTATGGTACCGCTTGGATGGTAGTAGGGCTTAATCACACCATACGACATAAGTTGGTTCAGGACCCTGCTTAAGCTCTCAGCGGCAATGATGAAGAGGCTGGGAGATATAGGATCTCCTTATTGAAGACCTCTAGATGATTGAAAGAATCCAATTGATTCACCATTCATGGACTATACGATGAAGATTTTTGTATAGATAATTTTACAAGTGTCTTTTCCTTTTCGGGTTTGGGAAGGACATTTGATGAACTTATTTTAGGGGTTATTTTTCGGTTTTATATTTTCTACCGAAATAGCTAAAGTGGGAAATTTCTAAAAGAAAAATTTATAATGCTCATCATGTTTTTGAAGCATGACATATTTCGTTACACCCCACTTCACCATCACGTACATTCTCAGGACTTTAAGTGAAGAAAAGTTAATGACCGAATGCAATGAATGAAGGTCGATCGTCGCTACATTCATCGAAGAATGTATATGAGGTTAATTTTGTGTAAACATTTTATTCAAGTTTTTTTTAATGTTTGAGGGAACTTTTCAAAAGTTTTTCATAAAAAAAATATTTTATGTTTTGAAGTTGTTCGAATGACTTTGTATGCTTCGTTAAAACGAGTTAAATTGTTCGTTCAAATGAACATCAAATGACCTTTCTCTATTAACATGACAATTGTTGTTCGAAGCACGATAGATATTGGTTCGAATGAGATGAGTTGTTCGTTCGAACGAGGTTGATTTTAGTTCAAACTAAGTATATAGTTTTGTTCAAATGAACTATTATTTTATTTCGAATGAGTTTTCTCAATATTTATGTCGCCTTGAAATTTGTGTCTTCTATAAATATTGGTGTTGGCATCAACTTTTCGTAAGACGTTTTGCCAAAATTATTCTCCCATATATATCCATAAGGTATCCAAACCCCGGTGTAAGGACATAATTTTATAAATGTTCGAGGTAGAATCTAAGAATTTTCTATTTGTTCTAGATCACAGTATGTATGCCTGATACCGCTACATTCGGCGTGTCAACACGATCATCCACGACGGACTTGATCCGAATCCATGCATCCACCATCTTCACACGTGCATCATGCTTCATGTGACGTGCTGCTCAACAGTTCCCACTACTCCACTTCGTGTTATTGGAAAAATGGTTTATTGGAGTTTTAAATATTTGCATAAATATTTGGGAATTTTTTAGAAAATATTTTTCAAAGTCTGATTTGTTTTTAACACAAAAGTAGAATTTTTCTAAGTGTAGAAGCGGACTTTTCTTGGTCGTCGAGCTCGTTCGAACGACATCTCTCTGTCGTTAAAACGACATGAGGATGTCGTGCAATCTCGTTTGAATGACATCTCTCTGTCGTTTAAGTGACATGAGGATGTCGCGCGATCTCGTTCGAGCGACGCCGTCGCCTCGATTTTCGTATAAATATCTATGCCCATTCTGCACGTTTTTCCAAGTCTTTTTCATACATGTTTCTGTGATTCACATCCCAGAAAATATACTTCAAGTTTTTAAGGTTTTATGCCTTTTTTATTCACAAAACCATTCCCATATATGTGTGTGAATCTTTAAACCTTTAAAGGATCATTGTTACTCATCTGGAGTAACTTGTGGAGAAGCCGACTCTTTTCCATTGCTGCCCATCTGGATTTCTTGCGGGCGATTCCAGCCGACGACATCAGAAAAACCACCTGAGGGTATTTCATATGTCACTCTTGTTTTCAGTATAATCCGTGTAAACCGTTCTTTACAAATTATAGTGAAAATAAAAGGTTTTGCCCCTTTGGGGCATTTTTCCTCACTTATGTTTTTGTTCGTGATTTAATATTCTTACATGATTATATTGTCTTCAATCACACCTAGATGCATGTTTGAGGTTTTAATTGCAAAAAAATGAGTTTAATTACATAATTTCTTGGTTTGAACAAAAGTGCACTCTCAAATTGGTATCATAGCCAATTACACAATTCTACCGTGTAATATTTCGCAAACTTTTTCTAAAGATATCAATTTTTTGAAAAATTGATTTTTGAAAAAGGGCGTGTTCAAAATGGAGAAATTGTATAATAAAATGCCAATTTTTTACGGGACAAACTACGCTTACTGGAAAGCCCGTATGAAATTTGCCCTAAAAGCCATAGATGAAAGAGTTTGGATTTTGGTTGAAAGAGGGTGGACACCTCCCTCCATCACTGTTGACAACGTGACTAATTTAAAATTTGTGATTGCATGGACTGAAGATGAATTTAAATGGCCATCCTTTAACTCTAAGGGTCTTAGTGTTATTTCTAGATCCGTCACTCCTAACGAGTTTCGGAGGATAATAACGTGTACCACGTCAAAAGAGGCATGGGATGTTTTACAGCTTACCCATGAAGGAACTAATGTTGTGAAAGAATAAAAATTGCAAAACTTAACAACTCAATTTAAAACTATCACCATGCTTGAGTTTGAATGTTTTGATGAATTTTATGCTAGATTATCTGATATAGTAAACACTAGCTTTAATCTTGGTGAACACATTCCTAATGCCAGAGTTGTTAAAAGATTCTAAGATCATTGCCTAAGCGTTTTATCCCTAAAGTCACTATGCTAAATTCTATGGGTAATTTAAACACGCTTAAATTAGAAGAATTGGTTGGATACTTACAAACCTTTGAAATTGACATGTTTCCTAAGTCTGTTAAACCAAAAGATAAGGAAATTGCGCTTAATGCCCAGGATAGGAAGAGTGAGGGGCCGGCAAGAAAGAGAGTAGAGTCATCTAGAAAAAGGGGGTCGAATTCTGAGTGTGACCTTGATTTAGATGATTTGACCTTGTTTGCAAAAAAATTTAAGAAAATTCTTAATTTCAAGAAAAATGGAAATTTCAAAGATAAAAAGAATTTTGAGAAATATAAGTTTGAAAATAAAAATGAAAGGGATTTTAAAGACCTTCCTAAGAAAGATGGTGAGAGATGTTATGAGTGTGACGGTAAGGGTTATAGAGCTTTTGAGTGTGCTACTAGGATTAAAATACTTGCCAAAGAAAAGGGCAAAGTTGTCCTTAATGCTACCCTTAGTGACGGTAGTGAGGTCGAGTCGGTGGACTCTGGAGACGAGTCATCGTATGAGTGTAACTTCACCGCATTCATGGCTAGTCATGTGAGTACCTCTAGTGCTCCTCACGACGATAAGGATACTGCTTCACAGGGACACCTCGACAGTGAGAACGAAGTGAGTGAGGGGGAAGATGCTTCAAGTGAGAGCGAGAGTGATCTTCAACGCGCCTACGCTGAGTTATATTCTGAGTCATTTAAAACCAAAAAGCGTAACAAAGCATTAGTTCTTGGGATCACCGCTTAAGAGGAAAATTTAGTATAAGCGAGAGAGAGAGAGTCCTCCACCTGCACTACCTTGAGAGAAAGAGAGTCTGCGTGTGTTGAGAGAGAAAGTCAGTTTAGAGAAAGAGAGAGACTATTTGGAGAGAAAGAGAGTTGCTTTGAGAAAGAGAAAGTGAACTTGACTAATCAAGTGGATAGTCTTATGAGTGAGATCCATTCCTCCCTAGATACTCAGAAGAAACTTGAAGCCCTTGTAGCCCAGCTTACTCATGACTTTGAGAGAGCACGGGAAGTCAAGGTTTAAATCGAGGACAGATTTGGAAAGATGGGAAAGATGCTCCTCGATCCCTCTTTAGGTTTTGGTAATAGGCAGGGAATAGGTTTTGATGGTGCCTCCACGTCCCAAATATCACCTGGACCAGTTCTTGAGTTTACTACAACTCCATATGGCCATTGTCAAAAACAACGAAGGAGAGTTTGACCAAGAAAAGCAAAACAAGGTTAGTCTAAGACTGTGTTCTTTTGTACGTACTACAAAAGAAAAGGCCACCTGAGAGAGTATTGCTATAGTTTGGGTTGGACTCCACATACATATTCTCCACCACATTGTACTGATGATTTTAAGAGTCTAGAAGAGCGTGTTGAGTTTCTAGCGGCCACATCACAGAGTTTGATGGAGGAATTCCGATCGATGTCTTTTTCGTCAGTGAATGCTTCCCGCATCCCGGCTAAAACCAACAACAACAAGGGTAACAAAAGGTTACCACTTCTTGGGTACCTAAGAAAGACGAAAAGGACATTTTTGTTCATGTCGCTCTCAAAGAACATAATACCTCACAGTGGTATTTCGATAGTGGGTGCTCCAGACATATGGTCGGTGATGTCTTATTTTTTACCTACCTAGAGGATTATAAGGAAGGTAAAGTCACCTTTGGAGACGGGAGCAAGTCTAGCATCATAGGATGAGGTACAGTAGAGTTACCAGGATTTCCTAAGCTAGAGAATGTTTTGTACGTCAAAGGTTTGAAAGAAAATCTTCTCAGCATTAGCCAATTGTGTGACGCTAACTTTGACCTAAAGTTTGATCGGGACGCGTGTAATGTCTATAATCAAGCCGGTAAACTTTTAGTGCAAGGGGTGAGGACAGAGGATAATTTCTATGGGACTATGCTCAAGTCCTCACTTGTCTGCAACAGCGCCACGATCACTCCTATGGATCTGTGGCACTAACGTCAAGGTCACGTGAACTTTAGAGATTTGACGCGATTAGCTAAAAAGGACCTACTACGTGGCTTACCAACACCTGGAAATCCAACTTCCACGGTTTTTGGACCCTGTCAGTTGGGAAATCAAATTCGTAGCCCCCACAAGAAGTTGGATTCCATTACCACTCCACGAGTACTTGAGTTGATACACATGGATATCATGGATCCTACTCGTACAGAGAGTCTAGGTGGTAAGAGGTACATCCTAGTGATGGTAGATGATTTCTCCAGATATTCAATTGTAGGTTTTTTGAGAGAGAAATTCAATGTTGTAGAGTTTTTAACGACTAAGTTTCGTGTCTTACAAAACCAACACGAAGTTAGTATTAATAGGATATATAGTGACAACGACACTGAGATTACAGAGAAAAAAGTAGATCTGTACTGTGATAGCCTAGGAATCAAACATGAGTTTTCTGCTGTGAAGACTCCTCAGCAAAATGTAATTGTTGAGAAAAAGAACAGGATGATTCAGGAAATGGCTAGATCTATGCTTATAGGTCGTAAAGTTTCTAGGAGATTTTGGGCAGAGGCAGTGTCCACTGCATGCCATACGGTGAATAGGGTTTACCTTCATCCACACACACTTAAAATTCCCTATAAATTGTAGACTGGAAAGAATCCCAACCTTGAATATATCCGTGTTTTGGGGAGTAAATGCTACATCCTGCGAGATAGAGAGCAATTAGGAAAGTTTGGCTCCCGAAGCAACGAGGGAATATTGCTAGGATATTCATCAAATAGTAGAGCGTACCGAGTTTTTAACCTAAAGAGCTCTAAGGTGATGGAGTCAATAAACGTTACTATGTAAGATGACGAACTATCGACGTCTATTGACTTCACCCATTTGAGTGAAGATGACACACTCATTTTTTATGATCCCACTTCCAAGGTGGAACCTACTCCTGTTCTAGGGTCACACCTTCTTGGGTTCGCAAGAGTCATAATCCTACTTCTATCCTAGGATCCCACCCTAGGGGTCAAGACTCGTGCTCAGATAGAGAGTGTTGTTAGCCATGTCTGCTACACATCTAAAGTCGAGCCCAAGAATCACAAAGAAGCACTCAAGGATGAACACTGGATATCTTCTATGCAGGATGAGTTGCTTCAGTTTAAAAAGAACAATGTATGGGAACTCATCCCCCGACCTAGTGAGACGAATGTGATAGGTACCAGGTGGATTTTCAAGAATAAAATGGATGAAAATGGTACCATAATCAGAAACAAGGATAGGTTGGTCGCTCAAGGCTACACACAGATAGAGGGTGTAGAATTTAGGGATACATTTGATCCTATTGCGAGGCTTGAGTCCGTTCGCTTACTACTCGCCATCGCATGTCATCTGCACTTCAAGTTATATCATATTGATGTTAAGAGTGCTTTTATAAATGGCATTCTACAGGAGGAGGTTTACGTGGAACAACCAAAAGGGTTTGAAGACCCTACGAACCCGGACCACGTCAACTATCTGAAGAAAGCCTTATATGATTTGAAACAAGCACCACATGCTTCGTACAAGAGGCTTACTTCCTATCTCTTAGCCCGTGGTTTCAAGAGAGGGGGAGTTGATATGACGTTGTTCATCAGGAGAGATGACGGTGCTATTTTGGTTACCCCGATCTATGTGGACGACATAGTCTTTGGATCCACGTGCTCCAAGCATACACACCACTTTGAGGAGGAGATGAAAAGTGCGTTTGAGATGAGCATGGTAGGTGAGCTTAATTTCTTCCTTGGTCTCCAGGTTCGTCAGCTAAAGGATAGGATGTTCATCTCCCAATCCAAGTATGCTTGAGACCTAGTGAAGAAATTTGATTTAAACTTCGCTAAGCATGCACGTACACCTATGAGTACTTCTACCAAGCTTAGTAAGGACACTTCAGGCAAGGACGTAGAGCAAACCTTGTATCGGAGTATGATAGGTAGTCTTATCTTCTTGATTGCCAGTCGTCCCGATATAGCCTTTAGTGTTGGAGTATGTGTGCGATATCAGGCGTCCCCTAAAGAGTCTCACTTACTCGCTCTTAAACGTATTATCAAATACGTTAATAGTACTCTCTCCAATGGCATTTGGTATTCCTTTGATACCACTGACCATTTGTTTTCTTATTCGGATGCTGACTGGGCTGGGGATGCAGATGGATGGATGAACACTTCTGGTGGGTGTTTCTTCTTTGGTTCTGCTCTTGTATCATGGTTGAGCGAGAATCAAAACTCCAACTCTTTGTCCACTACGGAGGCTGAGTACATAGCCGCCGGAAGTTGCTGTACACAACTTCTATGGATGAGGCAGATGCTGGAGGATTATGGGATATCATAGGACACCATGAACATCTCATGTGATAACACGGGCGCGATACACATATCCTGCAATCCAGTCCATCATTCGCGCAAAAAGCACATCAGGATACGTGAGCAATTTATACGTCAGTTAGTTGAGGAGAACGTCGTATCCCTGAGTTTCGTACCCACTAACCTTCAGTTAGTCGATATTTTCATGAAACCTTTAGATGCCCTTAGATTCGAGAGTCTTAGGAAGTATTTAAGGATTTGCACAGTTGACTGAGGGGATGGTCCGTGTCTAGGATAGGATGCATTGTCATGTTCATATCATATGATTCTTATTTCTAGTTTATATCATTTGTATTCGTATTTTTGCTTTTTATATTTTTTTCAAAAAATCCAAAAAGATTTTCTTTTTATAAAAATTTTAGAAAAGGACAAAAAGATTTTTGTATTTTGTTTACACCTCTTATGGATGAGCATTAATGATAGCCGAGTCACAACTTCCATTTTCATTATTCATGTGACTGTTTGATAGTGATTTGAGACGCTACATCATTGCATCTAAAAAAACTTATGACTTTCTGTGATAATTGATTAAATTAATTCGCAAATATCAAATTTAAACCTTATTTAATTAGAGTCTATTTTTAAACCAAATCAATTCAGCCCCTAAACATGCAACTACGTGTGTGCGTATGTCAACCCATAAATAAATAAAACATACGACAAAAATTTCAGGAAAAATCCCCGCAGGGCAAAACCTTTTATTTCATTATAATAAGTAAATCGCAACTTACACAGATTACAATGAAATATAGTAACACACGAATACCCGCAGGTATCGGTCGGGGTCGTCAGTAATGAATTCCACACGCAACGAACCCACATGGACCTCAATCCAATCAGCAAAGGAAGAACCACAGCACTCCTCAATGGCACGCAACCATAAAACTTCGTAGAGACTCTCTTAGCAATAACACGCAGCCCTCGGTTGCAGAGATCTCTCCACAAAGATGAACAAAAGCAAAGTAGTGTTCTTGGGTTCCAAAAGGATTCACAAAAATATGGGAATGATGTGTGAATAAAAACATGAGTTTTTAGGACTAAAAAATATGAAGACTTGAGCTAATAGAACTCTCAAAAACGTCTCTCCAAATCTTAAAAAATAACTCCCCCGAAGTTGGCTTTTATAGGAAAACCAAAAGTGATTTGAGTCAGTGGGACTTTTGCTGAGAATGTACCCCAAACCGGTTCACCTATGTACCCCAAACCGGTTCCCCACGAACCGGTTCACTATGCGGTTTGCGGTACCTTGCTGGTTTGGGGCTAAAAAATTAGTATTCTTTTACGGAATTTTCTCCATTTTCAAAAGGTCATAACTCCTTCACCATAGCTCGAATTGAGGTGTCGTTTCTTCCAGTATCTTCATGGCGTCGAGGTCTTCAAATTTTTAGTTGACCAGACCTCTAGACTATGATTATAAAATTACAAAAATACCCTTGAACTTTACTATCTAGCCTTTCTTTTATTGCTTTGACTTATCTTGCGTACCACTTGCATAAAATCCATAAAATCGTGGAACATGAAGTCGTTGAGGCAACTGTGGGACACTTAATACAGATGTTGAATGCTTGATTCCTAGAATTTGGATAGAAGACGTCATGTGATATCGTGAAGTGACGTGCCAAATGTAGAGGCGTACGACATACACAAATATAACATATCGGACTTAAGAAAAATGTCCTTACAAATCTCCCCCTATGTCTATGCCGGTACAAAATAAAAAATCCTAATTATTATCATTCAATTGACCTATACAAATCTACCCTCCCATAAACCCAAAACTGGAAAGATACAAATGAGTAAGTCTTCATAATTTGTTCTACAAATATTCAAAATCTCTAATCTTTTCTCATCAGGGTGTGCAATATATGATCATCAATGTAGTAACTACACACATGAGATAAAGCAAATACCACGTGATTTATCGAGTTTGAAATGAGATAAACATAGATAGTTCAAACTCCCCCATAATAGGATAATTCGTTCTCCTATTTTTATGATGTCCCCAAATAGACAGATAAGAAGAAATAATCAAAACATGGAGTGTCACGATAAAAGATGCATAGCAAACATGGATCAAACTACGTGCATGCAAAGGAGTATCTCAAAAATTTCACAAACTATTTTTGGTTTTTTCAATTTTTCATACAAAAATAAGATACCAAAAAAATCACACCATGTATTTAAACTCAAACAACCAAGTCATAGAAATGGAATGAATGGGTGTGAACACATTCGATAGGTAAATCAACTCAATCAGTCATATGTGCACGATGCATACGTGTACTCCTAACAAATGAACATCAAAAGTATCCTTATGTGTAAAAATTGTTGAATTTAAATGACATCGTCTTATGCAAATCAACAAATCAAAGTCAAAGTGATTTCCACACCAATAACGTCCAAAACTATTTAGCGCTTTTTCAGGACTTTCAAGGACGTGCAAAACCGTTGAAATTCTCCAACCAAATTCCCTCAGATTTATATTTTGAATAGAGGTGATCTAAATTCTCAAACTTTGGAGAATTGATGGTGAAACCTAATTGGCCCATATTTGGCATGAATTTCTTTTTATTGCCCATAAATTTTTTTGGGCTCTTTTAAACCTCTTTGGACCCCGGATAGTAAAATTTCTCAATTTTTTAGGTCCAATTTAAATGGCGGCTTAATCACAAAGGATAAATGATAATCTTTCGTAGCCCTTCATTATTTTTAAACAAAGCTCACAAACTCACAAACGGCTCTTACATGCAAAACTTTTTATCAAGTTTTACCGCGCTTGGTTCGTTTTAAGGACATGATTTAAGTGAAAACACCCAACCTACATGTGATAAAACAAGCACAATAATCAAACAAATCCGTTCATGTGTGCAATAAAGGAAATCATGAGTCAAACATGTAGGAAGTAACACTCAATTACATCTTAATGACTCCACACATTATAAAGCACATGGAAGAATTAACCTATTGTCTCAGAACACTATCAAATAGTCACATGAAAAATGGAATGATTTTTTGACTCGGTCATCCTAAGTGTCAATCCATAAACGGTGCAAACAAAATACAAAAATCTTTTTGGGTTTTCTCAAAAATTTTATCAAAAATAAAATCTTTTTGTATTTTTCAAAATTTTCCAAAAAAAAAATAAAACAAACAAAAATGATACATACTAGCAATAGGAAAAATTTTACGAAAAATGGGAATACGCGATAAATCAGCGCAACCCACTCTGATACCAATTTGCAAAAACGTATGACTATGTGTGATAATTGATTAAATTAATTCGCAAATATCCAATTTAAACCTTATATAATTAGAGTCTATTTTTAAACCAAATCAATTCAGCCCCTAAACATGAAACTACGTGTGTGCGTGTGTCAACCCATAAATAAATAAAGCATGCGACACAAATTTCAGGAAAAATCCCCGTAGGGCAAAACCTTTTATTTCATTATAATAAGTAAACTGCAACTTACACGGATTATAATGAAATACAGTGACACACGAATACCCGCAAGCATCGGTCGGTGTCATCAGCAATGATTCACAGCGAACCCACATGGACCACAATCCAATCAGTAAAGGAAGAACCACAGCACTCCTCAATGGCACACAACCATAAAACT
Organism: Sambucus nigra; assembly: GCA_949130495.1. Lineage (NCBI taxonomy): Eukaryota > Viridiplantae > Streptophyta > Magnoliopsida > Dipsacales > Adoxaceae > Sambucus > Sambucus nigra. The sequence goes on from CASBWL010000058.1 coordinate 1,784,762, forward strand.
TCGTAGAGACTCCCTCAACAATAACATGCAGCCCTTGGTAGCAGAGATCTCTCCACAAAGATGAAAAAAGCAAAGTAGTGTTCTTGGGTTCCAAAAGGATTCATAAAAATATGGGGATGATGTGTGAATCAAAACATGAGTTTTTAGGACTCAAAAATATGAAGACTTGAGCTAATAGAACTCTAAAAAACGTCTCTCCAAATCTTAAAAAATAACTCCCCTGAAGTTGGCTTTTATAGGAAAACCAAAAGAGTTTTGAGTCGGTGGGACTTTTGCTGAGCGTGTACCCCAAACCGGTTCACCTATGTACCCCGAACCGGTTCCCCCCTGAACCGTTTCACTATGCGATTTGCGGTACCTTTCTGGTTTGGGGTTAAAAAAATTAGTATTCTTCTATGGAATTTTCTCCATCTTCAAAAGGTCATAACTCCTTCACCCTAGCTCGGATTGAGGTGTCATTTCTTCCAGTATCTTCGTGGCGTCAAGCTCTTCAAATTTCTAGTTGACCAGACCTCTGTACTATGACTGTAAAATTACCAAAATGCCCTTTAACTTTCCTATCTTGCCTTTCTTTCATTGTTTTGACTTCTCTTGCGTACCACTTGCATAAAATCCATAAAATCATGGAACGTGAAGTCGTTGAGACAGATGTGGGACACTTGTGTAGTGGCGTACGACATACACAAATGTAACATATCGAACTTGAGAAAAATGTCCTTACAGCATCCATGGGCTTTACATTGTTTTGATTCTTTGAGATGTGATTAGTGATATCTTTCTACATGTTTGGCTCCTTATCTCCTTTATTGCACACATGCACGACTTTATTTTATTATTGTACTTGTCTATCACATATTGGCTTGAGTGTTTCCATCTCAATTATGTCTATACAACGAACCATATGCGATAAAACTTGACAAGATTGGAATGCATGTAAAAACCGTTTGGTGAGATTGTGTTGTATTTTAAAATGGGGAAAGGCTGCGAAAGGTTCTCATTTAACATTTGAAAATACAAATCCACCGTTCAATCGAACATAAAAAATTGAGGTATTTTAATTATCCGGGGTCCAAGAGGTTAAAAGAGCCCAAAAAAAACATTAAAGGCAATGAAAAAGCATTCAATAGTTTTGGACGTTATTGGTGTGGAAATCACTTTGAGCTTCGATTTGCTGATTTGATTGATTCAAGTTCTTCTAATTCCATTTGTTCTCACCTAAGGAAGACGTTGAGTTCATTCGTTAGGAGTATCCGATATTCATCGTGCACATATGTTATGTTTGTATGCATTGATTGTCCTATCGAATTTGATCACATCCATACAATTTCGCTATCATCCTTGGTTGTTTTTGTGTTCTTTCATGGTGTGATTCTTTGTTGTATATTTTGTGTGCAAAATTTTTAAAAAAATCACAAATAGAAAGTTTATTACCTTGTGACATTCACCATTTGCGTTTATTTGTGCTTCTCATATCTGTCTATTTGGGGACATCATAAAAAGGGGGAGAATGAATTATGGGGGAGAATTGGTTGGTTGATTTATCAATGATTTGCTTCAGCTTAATTGATCTTTGATCTTGGCATATCATTATATTTCAAACTGTTGCTTGTCATGGGTATCTGCTTTATCTCATGTGTGTAGGTACAAAATTAATAATTATTGGATTGCACACCCTGATGAGAAAAGCTTTGAGAGTTTCTAAAAATTTGAAGCTTTGAAGATGTTGAAGTTTGATTGACGACATGTTAGTTAGTATTCTCAGTTTGAGGGTTTAATGGGGATATTATCTTATATGTCGTTTGCCTTATGGAGATAGCATAATTCGGATTTTTTATGTATATACCGGCATAGACATAGGGGGAGATTTGTAAGGACGTAATTTTAAAAATCTCTGGGGTAGAATCTAGGAATTTTCTATTTGTCCTAGATCACAGTATGTATGTCTGATACCGTTATGTCAAGCTCGTTCGAATGACATCTCTCTGTCGTTCAAGCGACATGAGGATGTCGTGCGATCTCGTTAGAACGACATCTCTCTGTCGTTCAAGCGACATGAGGATGTCACGCGATCTCATTCGAGCGACGGCGTCGCCTCAATTTTTGTATAAATATTTGTGCCCATTCTGCACATTTTTCCAAGTCTTTTTCGTACACGTTTCTGCTATTTACAGCCCAGAAAATAGACTTCAAGATTTTAAGGTTTATGCCTTTTTTATTCACAAAACCATTCCCATATATGTGTGTGAATCTTTACACCTTTAAAGGATCATTTTTAATCATCTGGAGTAACTTGTGGAGAAGCCGACTCTTTTCCATTGCTGCCTATCTGGAGTTCTTACGGGAGATTCCACCAGACGACATCGAAACTGACACATGAGGGTATTTCGTATGTCACCCTTGTTTTCAGTATAATCCGTGTAAACCGTTTCTTTACAAATTATAGTGAAAATAAAAGGTTTTTCCCCTTGGGGGGATTTTTCCTCACTTGTGTGTTTGTTCATGATTGAATGCTCTTGCATGATTATATTGTCTTCAATCACACCTAGATGCATGTTTTAGGTTTTAATTGAAAAAATTGAGTTTAATTAAATAATTTCTTGGTTTGAACAAAAGTGCACTCTCACCCCTTTGATGATTCGCAAACCACTTTATCAAACCTAAAAGAGCACATACTATGTTCATACCCTTGTGAAATTGAATCTTCACTACTAAATATAGGAAAGGAGTTTCCTGAGGATGATCGCTGCACACCGAACAAAGTGGAGCTTGTTGTGTAGAGCATTACTGGATGTGTGGAGCTTTCTGTCAACACCAAGGAAAGAAGACATAACTATAATTCTTAGTGGAGTCTAAGTTTGTAAGCCTATGTGTGTCATTCTATAATATCTAATTGCAACAGTGCTGAAAAAAGGTTAAACCCAAAAGTTTTTTTTCACATATCATGTCTTGTGGTTTGTGGTTTATTTTGGTTCGATTTAGATTCATATATCTCACATGTTTAGGTTCACCTAATTGTTCAAGATAAAATTTGGATTAAATTGAATTTGACTTATGTGTGACCTAATCTACGAACTCTCCTCTGACCATATAACTGGACAACTTTATAAATCATTTTCAATGTCAAACTTTATTTGGAGTCTAGGTCGGAAAAGTTGGATAAAATGTTAGGCACCGCCTGAATCAAAGATGACAATTGTGGTATTGGATACTAAATTCCAAGTTCTTCCGCTACTAAATCCAAAACCATGCCTTTGATAAAGTCAATCATTGATAGGAATGTTAGAAAAGTTTAACATTCCTCGTGTCTACACGTGCACACATTGTGTTATGAAATGGTACCTTACACATTTTTTTCTTTGATCTTAGAAATGGTCCCAGGAAGTCTAAGTCTAGAGTCACCGAGGTTCCAAAAACCCAAGATCATCATGTACACCTACGTGGGTTAGGAAATTAGATTTTGAGGTTTATATGTTGGACTTACTGATTCTCGAATGCTTGCACGTCATACATCCCTTTCTACATCTTATGGTTAATTGGGTTCGCATGTTTTACATACATTAGCTTTTGTACTTCATGATATATTTGTTTGCTAGTTGTACGTGGTTTGAGCCTTTTATATTTTGATTTTCCATTTATTTGGTCTTATTAAAAAATACAAAAATATTTTTCTTGTCTTTTCAGTTTGTTTTCCATTTTATGTCATACAAATTTTTGGAAATAAAATTTTTTTTAGTTTACTTGTAGTTTAGTTTTACACAATCTGTGTGCCATATCAATGTGTTTGAATCCACTTCCTTCCATATTTTTATGTGTATGGTACATTTGATTTTGATTTTTAATGATTAGATTGTTCTTAATAATGCTTGTATGGAGTATTTTGAAAATAACTTGCTGAACTAATTCACTTATGCCTCCTCAGACATATGCACCAACTCTTTTGGATTTTAACTTCATATGTTACATGAGCTAAGTGAGGTGTTCTCCTGACAGTCCTTTCATATACATATATATTTGATTAGGGAATTTGTGCATGAAGAACTATTGCCCATATTTTTTATTTTTATTAAAAATATGAGTGTGCACGGGAAAGGGCTGTGAAGGTAGAAATCTTACTTGAATAAAAGTCCACCATTGGAAAGAGCCTACAAATTTTAGAGGCAAAAGAATAAAATATTTCCAAGGCCAAGTTTTGTTTCATTGATTATTCAATTAAATTGATGTCTTCCAATTGAGAGTGAAAAAATTATATATCTATAGTTTTGAGGGTGTTATAAGTTAAAGATCAATGGGATTTGATATTGTCTTAGTTAATCATTTTTTACATTATTGATTTCAGAATCTTCGATATTTTCTAGGCTACTGTTTATTGTATTTTTTTTCCATTATTAGTTCACTTTATCAATCCCTCTGAGTCTACATCTTTATATGATAAAGTTAATGCAATCATATAGAACTCCTTGGAAATTTTTTAAGTGATTGATTCATAACTCATTTGTTTCTAATTCCTTCCCCTTCATTCAATCCCACGTGTTTAGACACATCTATATTATGCTAGTGTGTAAATCTTAAGTTGTTTGTGTCAGTTTGTGGTTATTTATACCTATATATATATATGTGTGCATGTGTGTTATTGTTATATTTTTCATACTTATATATATGGTATTGTTTGTTTTTTAGTCTTTGCAAATGAATTTAATCCATGTTTGCCATATGATTTATATTTGAATCATATTGGCATGCTATATGATCATATTGGTAGCTCTTGTTGCTTATTTTCATTGGTATCTCACACTTAATTGTGTATTCAATATGGTATCATTTCTTGCATCAATATTGGTATTCATTGATCATTTTTTAGATTATATGTGTTTGTGTTGTCATGTTATATTTGTTCCACTTTACACCACTGCACGATATTATTATTTCCTCAATATTTCCAATTAATATCACATGTTCTCATATTTTGAGGGAGAACTTATTTTTTTATGCATTCTTTCTTTGCATATTCCTGAACAAAAATAGGGATAAATGGTATCTTTCACTTTAGTTTTAGGAGGAAAGTTTTATCTTAAAGGGGGAGGTCTTACCTAAGTGGGGATCTTTAGGCATAGGGGGAGTTTATTCTATAAGAGAAAATTTTATAATGCTCATCATGTTTTTAAGTTTGGCAGATCATGTTACACCTCTACATCATTGTGAATATTCTCAAGAGCTTCAAGTGAAGACAAGTTAGTGACTGAAAGTAACAATCAAAGCTCGAAGAGTTGAGATCATCGTTATAATCATATGGAGAAGGTATATGAGCTTGATTCATTTTAATCGATTTATTCGGGGTTATTTTACAAGTGTTCAAAAACATAAAATATTTTACCAAAATGTTTTAAAAATAGTTTTTAAAAAATTCACAAAGTCATTAGAACGACATTGGATGTTGTTCGAACGAGTTCACGGTTCTCATTAGAACAACTTTGAACGAGCCTTGGAAGGAGATCTTTTTGTCAAATGTTGGTAGCTCTTGAACGTGATATGGTACTTCGTTCGAATGAGATGTACCTAGTGCTAATGAGCTGACGAATTTTTTTTTACCTAATTTCAAATGAAATCTTTCATTTTTATCCCTTGGAGATTTTTCTCCATATATATAGAGATACAAGCTTGCAATTTTAATCAAGCCTTTTAGACATCTTTTTGTGATCAAAATCTTTTGTTTTTTAAATCCAAACCCCTTGGATTATTTAACACCATTTTATCAAACCCCGAAGAAGGCATATCTTGTTCTAAACCTTGTGGAGTTAATCCCTCACTACTGCATATAAGAGTAGAGTTTCCTGCGGATTATCGATGGACACCGAGGTAAGTGAAGCTTGATGTGGGGATTTATTGGATATCCATCGCTCTTGGTCAACAATAAGTAAATAAGTCATAATTGCGTTGCTTAGTGGAATTTAAGTTTTTAAATCTGTTAATTTCATTCTATAATACTTAGTTGTAACAGTGATGAAAAATTGTTTTACCCGAAAGGGGTTTTTCTTCAAATCTTTTCTTCTATATTTGTGGTTTGTTTCTTTCAATTTAGATTCATATATCTTGCCTGTTTAGGTTCACCTAATTAATTAAGATAAATTTTGGATTAAATTTAATTTTGTTGTTTGTGTGACCTAATCTACAATTTCTTCATATAACTGGACCACCCTACAAAACTCGACTTTCTAAAATTGCTACCAGAGCTTGTTTCTACAAGTTATTTAGATGAATCCTGGTGGTTATATGTATAATTTGTACAATAAGGCAACTTTGTTTGATGGCACAAATTATACCTATTGGAAAGCTCGAATGAAATCTTCTCTAAAATTGATCGATGAGTGCATTCAGCTTGTTGTTGAAAGGGGGTGGACTCCTCTTAATGTGACTAATAAACATGTCATTAGCCTCAAACCGATCACTAATTGGACAGAAGATGATCTTAAACTATGAAATTTTAACTCTCAAAATTTAAATGCTATTTTTGGTACTGTCACACCCGAGAAATTTTGCCGCATCATGATGTGTACCACATCTAAAAAAGTTTGGGACACCCTCCAACTCACACACGAGGGTACCAATGCTGTGAAAGCTTTAAAACTTCACCACACAATTTGAGACAATACGCATGCTTGAAACTGAAACTTTTGATTAATATTATGCACGTTTGTCTGATATTATGAATTCTATTTTTAACTTGGATGAGTAAATTCAAGAAACAAGGGTTGTTAAGAATATTCTGAGATCACTCTTATCGCATTTTAGTGCGAAACTCACCGTCCTAAACTCTTTGGGAATTCTAAACACGATTAGGCTAAAAGAGCTCATAGATGATCTTCAGACTCGCGAAATTGACATGTTTCCCAAAATCCAAAAGAAGAAAGGAAAAGTAATAGCTTTAAAAGATAAATCTAAAGAAAAAAAGGTTTCCCACTCTTATTCGGAGTTTAATCTAGACGATCTTACCCTGTTTGCAAAAAAAAATCAAAAAGTTTCTCAAAATCAAAAATAAAAATTCATCCAAACTGGAAAATAAAAATTTTGAGAAAAACAAAAATTTCTAAGCGGGTAAGAATTTTTATAAAAGTGATCAAACTAAAACTATAGGCGAGTACCCTAAGGAAGATGAATAAGCGAGTACCCTAAGGAGGGATGTTATGAGTACGATGGGAAAGGTCACAAACCACACGAGTGTTCCACTAGGCTTAAGAGACTAGACAAAGGTAAAGCTACATGTAATGCCTTTCTAAGCGATAGAGATGTTGAGTTAGTGGATTCCGAGGATGAATCACTTCATGGACGTAACTTCATTATGTTCATGGTTAGTCACGTTGCACTTTAAGTACGTTTCATACCGATGAGGACGTTTCTAAATGTGAAAACCTCGATAATGAGTTGAATCATTTCAGAGAGTTTGAGGGCGGTGATTTGAGTGAGGGAGAATGAGGACTCTAATGCACTTACTCTGAACTTTACATCGAGTCTTTAAAAACCAAATAGAAAAATAAAAATTTGAATCTTAGGGAGTTGGTTTTAAAAAAGGAGTTGAAAGCTTTGAGACAAAGTAAAATCTCGGTGAGAATCTCTTTGAGTGAGAAACTTATTTTAGTGGAAAGGGAAAGGAAATACTCGACTAACAAAGTGGCTAGTCTTATAAGATATTTTCAAGCATCATTGAAGACTCGTGAGAAACTTGAAGCCCATGTTTTCAAACTCGAGAAAGATCTCGAAGGTGATCAAGATGTCAAGGTCACTTTAGAGAACACATATAAGAAGGTCGAAAAGATGTTCCTAAGTTCCACGTTAGCTTTTAATGAGAGGCTTGTCATAGTTTATGAGGGTGCATCCATTTCCCATACCACACCATAACTGATTGCCAAGTTTATGGTAGATCTTTATGGGCCTCGACCTAAACCACCAAGGAGAACTCGTCCTACGTGTTTTAACTGACTTTACCCAAACATATATGTTTGTATCCATTTAAAACAAAGAGGTCACTTTAGGGAGTTTTGTTTCAAGCTAGGAAGAGTCTCTCACACACATGCTTTGATACACCGCCATAGAGACCTTGCAAGTCTTCGAGACCAAGTTAATTTTTTTCAATACTTACCAATGTTTAATAGAGGAATTTCAAAGGATGTATATGCATTTTTGGGAACACGTCCAACATAAATGATTGAGGTCGGGACATCCTTCACATTTATATCATTTATCCCTATAACTAGATTGTATTCTTATGCGTATATCTTGTGTATATATTAAAAAATACAAAAATATTTTCATTTCTTTCAGAAAAAAGTTTTAAAAATTTTAAAAATATTTTATTTTTGATAAACAAAATTCTAAAATTCAAAAGATATTTTGTATTTTGTTTTACATCATTTATGGATGCGCATTTAAGATGTTCGAAACCCAACTTCATTCCACCCATTCATGTGACTTAATCATGGTGTTCTTTGACTTAGCTACATTTTTTCTGTGCTTAATTATGTATTTGTAACATTGATTGGTTAATTGTTGATTACTACCTTCATGCTAGACTTTATATCGCCTTAATTGCACACATGCATAGACATTTTGAACATTGTACTTGCTTGTTATATGTTTAATAGGATGTTCTCATCTCAATCATGCTTAATAACGAACCAATTGTACTAGGAACTAATTGTTCATGTAAAAACCATTTCCAGGATTTGTTCTCAAAAAAATTATTTTTGTTTAAGCAATGGAAATGGGATACAAAAGAAACAGTCTTCTTTGTGTTAAAGGTCACCATTGTCAAGAGCCTAAAAGATGATTTCCACACATAAAAACAGAAATGCCAACGCTAATTTTTTATTTCACTGACGCTTCATTATACATGAGCAATATGATTCCTTCAAAAAAATTGAGACTGTATGCTCTAAGATTGGGATTTTGAGGGTGTTACAAGTTGAAGATCAATGGGTTTGCAAAACAAAATTCCGTAAAAAATATTAAATAGCTTGGCATTATTATTTTTGAAGAATTGAAATTCATGACACGTTGTATGATTTGAGTCAATTTCACTTTGTTCACTTCTTTTACACCAAAGGTTGAATTGAGTTATTTTTTTAGGAGAGTCACTTTAACATTGTGCACCATCGCTAGTATGCCTATGTTGATTTTCCCATGCATTGAGTTTAAACAATTTCAATCCATTCATGATTCAGATATTTTCGTGCTACTCCATGGTGTGACTGTTTATATTTGTACTTATATGTATATTTATACACTTAAAAATTTCAAAAATAATTTGTTGCTTTGTTGAAGTTTCATCATATATACTTATTCTTTGTGACGATATTTCATATTTGGACTCTCGTGATGTTAACTTTTTAGGTTTTGTTTCTAACCCTTTGCCTATTACAGACAAAAAGGGGGAGAACATATTGAGGGGGAGTTTTGTATTTTCTTTAAACTCCATGTGTCATGGTATTTCCTTTGTTTCATTTGTGCATATCCTTTTCCACAGTGATGATATCTTGGACTACACAATGAAGATTTTTGGCATAGACAATTTTACAAGTGTCTTTCCTTTTTGATTTTGGGAGGGACATTAGTTAAACTTGTCTTCGGGGTTATTTTTTGATTTTTTGTTTTGTACCAAAACAGCCAAAGGGGGATATTTGTAAGAGAAAAATTTATAATGCTCATCATGTTTTTAAGTTTTTCATATTCCGTTACACCTCTACATCATGATGTACATTCTCAAGAGTTTCAAGTGAAGACAAGTTAGTGACTGAAATATCGAAGAGTTGAGATTGTCGCTACAATCATATGGAGAAGGTACATGAGGTTGATTTATTGTAATAGATTTATTCAGGGGTATTTTAAAAGTTTTTGAAAAAATAAAATATTTTTCCAAAATATTTTTTGAAAATTTTGGAAAGTAGTTAGAATGACATTGTATGTCATTCGAACGAGTACACGATTATCATTAGAACATATTCAAATGAGACTTCGAACGAGATCTTTTTTGTCAAATGTTCGTCACTATGGAATCTCGTTAGAAAGGTTGTTTGGTGGGTGTTCGAATGAGATAAGGTACTTCGTTCGAACGAGATGTACCCCATTCGAACAAACTGGAGAAATTTTTATTTTTACCTGATTTCAAATGTAATCTTTCATGTTTATACAAACTTGAAATTTTAGTTAAGACTTTTAGACATCTTTTTGTGATTAAACTCTTTTATTTTTCAAATCCAAACTCCTTGCGTGATTTGATATCACTTTATCGAATCCTAAAGAACACATTTCTTCTTCTAAACCTCATGGAGTTAATCCTTTACTTCTGAAGAAAAGAATAGAGTTTCCTGAGGCTGATCGGTGTAGACCGAGGCAAGTGGAGATTGTTGTGGGGTGTTGGTGGATTTGCATCGCTTGCCATCAACAACAAGGAAGGAAGAAATAATTGTGTTTCTTAGTGGAGTCTAAGTTATGTAAGTCTATTAGTTTCATTATGTATTATCTAGTTCTAACCGTACTAAAAAACTGGTTTACTCGAAAGGGGTTTTTTCCTCAAATCCTCTCTTCTATATTTGTGGTGTTTTTCTTTCGATTTAAATTCATATATCTTTCATGTTTAGGTTCACCTAATTAATCAAGATAAAATTAGGATTAGATTGAATTTGTATTGTGTGTGTGATCTAATCTACAATGTTTTCATATAATCGAACCAACCTACAAAAATCGGCTTTCTAAAATTGGTATCAGAGTTTGTTTCTATAAGTTATTTAGATGAATCTTGGAGGTTATATGGATAATTCATACAATAAGGAACCTTTGTTTGATGGCATAAATTATGCCTATTGGAAAGATCGAATGAGATCGTCTTTAAAATCGATCGACGAGCACGTTTGGCTTGCTATTGAAAGGGGGTGGACTCCTCCTACTGTGACTAATTAACATATCATTAGTCTCAAACCAATTGCTAATTGGACTAAAGATGATCTTAGATTGTGTAATTTTAACTCTCAAGATTTAAATGACATTTTTGGTGCTGTCACACCCGAGGAATTTCGTCGCATCATGAGGGTAACGATATTTTGAAAGCTTCTAAGCTTCAAAACGTTACCGTTTAAAAATTGAGACTATATTCATGCTTGAAACTGACACTTTTGATGAATATTCTGCACATTTGTCTAATATTGTGAATTCTTGTTTTAATTTGGGTGAGAAAATTCCTAAAACAAGAGTTGTGAAGAAAATTCTAAGATCATTCCCATCACTTTTTAGTGTGAAAGTCACCGTCCTTAACTCTTTGAGAATTCTAGACACGATTAGTCTATAAGTGCTCGTAGGTGATCTTCTGACTTATGAAATAAACATGTTTCCCAAAATCCAAAAGAAAAAGGAATAGCTTTAAAATCTAAACTTAAAGAAAAAGAGGATTCTGACTCCGATTCTGAATTTGATCCAGATGATCTTTCCCCGTTTATAAAAAAATCAAAAAGTTTCTAAAATATTCCCATTAGTTGTATATATAAGGACTATGATCCATAAATATCGTAATAATGTATATAATTTATACCCGGTATCCCATTGCCTCCACCCATAAATATTCCTCTTAGTTGGAACTACACTGGCTTTGATCCAAAGACGTCTTAGGTACCGAGTTGTACTTGTGATCCCAGGCCTTATAATATCACTTTCGGCATATTATCTATTAGGGAGGCCTCCACCTTGTAAGGATTTTTTTATATTGTCAATTTGTATGTATTTTATCTTTATTTTGTGTTTGTACAAAACTCTTTAAGTCATAGGTTAGGACTTGACTATGTTGACATTTCAAGAATATGACATGGTTTCTTAAAGATGTAGCAGCAGAGCTAGAAGATCTACATCGTCATGGCATTTTTAGTACCACATTTCATCTTCACATTCCAATGATCTCTCAGGTATGGATGTGTATATATTTCAATCCTGGGATATTTTATATTTTGGTGTTAGGTTTTTATAAAACTATTTTTAAAATGTTTTAAATTATTTTTATCCTTTTAACATTTTTTAGCAAGGGATATATTTTTTGATAGGTCATTAGAACGACATTGGTTATGACGTTCGAAAGAGATACGGTACCTCCTTAGAACGGATTCTAATAATTTTCAAAAGAATAAACTTTAACCCTCTCTGGAATCTCGTTGGATACGTGTTCAAACGAGATACTATAATTCATTTGAACGAGCTTGTGAATTTTTATAGAATTCTAGATTTTCCAAATTACTTTCATCCAAATCTCCTTTTTTATAAAAACCTTATATAAATAGGAGTGTGGAGAGGAATTTTTAGTAGAGATTTTTCATTGTTTTTGCGTTACCAAACTCTCTCAAAAAGCTCTTCGTGTTTACCCAAACACTAGTTTACAGTCAAACAGTTTTAGATCCAAGATTCATTATATTATGCCTTGAGATCTAGTTTTTTCGGTACCAAAGTTTATTCTCCACATCTTTGTGAGAATTTTTTCATACGGTAGAATCTATTCCTGATTTGTTTACATATAGTGGACTATGTTGTGTGATGGCTCATGAGTTGTTCGGTGGATACCGAGACATGTGTGGACTCACGCATTATGGAAGTTGCGTAGGTGGGCTCCTGCGTTTTCATGTGGATGAGAAGTTGAATATTGAAGATGTGCTAAGGCTTGCGAGGGCGCTGATTCGTTGTGTAAGTCTTTTGTCAGTCTTGTGTAATTTTGTATCATAGTGAATTTGCGTGGTTAGGCCGTCTGAGGTTTTTTCCAATTGGATTTTCCTAGTACATCGGGTGTTATTATTGATTTACTTATTTTATAATCTCCTCACCCTAGATGAATGTTTAGGTTAAGATAAAATTGGTTAATCTGTTTAATTACAACTTGTTAAAAACTGGTGGTAAGTTTGATTTGGGTAACGTGTTTAAATTGAAATTTAAAATTTAAAATGTTAAAAATAGTTGGTTATATTATTATGCACCCTCTGCCATATTAAAACCCTTCCGGCCTATAGTAGTTTTCTGACATCTCTAGTCCAAACCCCCTTTCTCATACCAAACTATAATATCTATTACTTCAGACCATCACGAGGTCTACGACACCTCTGAGATTTTAGCCACGTTGATAAGGGATATATATATCTCTTTTGATGATTTCTGATCCACTCCAAACCCAAATACACCCCTCATTTGCCTACACTGTAACACCCCGCCCGCCCGGGGAGAGCGAGCGGAGCGCTACTCATCGATAAAACTAATCAAATCCACAAATAACAAGGTATAGAGCATCTAAATCCCACAATACAAAAGAGAAATCCACTAATCTCAATCTTCAAATTAATACAACAAATCTCTCGAATTAAAACAACTATCTAACTCGAAAATACAAATCTTCAATGCTCTATACAACAAAGTAATACAAGTCCTCATTTCTTGTATAAAAATTCTTCCCAAATAATCCACGCTAAAATCATCCCAATTGGTCCATAGCACTCAAATCCGTGCTCACCTGCCAACTAAGAAAAAGATGGGGAAGTACACAATACGATAGGAATAGGCTCAACAAAGATGTTAGCGATGAACAAAGCGCAACAATACGAATACGAATACTCAAATCAAATAATGCAAATCTCAATAGCATTTTATCAATAAATTTCTCAACAACACATTAACCGGAGTCACCAGGCCTCACCATACCGCGCCATACTTTATCAAGTAGCCGGAAAAGGAGTCTTGGCGGGTGCCCAACATCAGTGCCATATTAAAATCTCATGACAGCGTGCTCAAAATAACATGAATAATACCTCATGAATGAAAATAATTCCAACAATTATTTTTCCGGATTTCCAAGAATTTAACAATTCAAAATATGAGTTCAATTAACAAGAATTCAACGGAATAAACACTCGCGAGATTTAGGAGCATATTGTGTAAAACCCCATACCTTAAAATCATCACATAATTCAGCCTCAAAATCTAATCACACCATCACGTTCCTGTAACATCCCAAATTTTTGAACGACTATTTTATATTATTTTGCCCGATGGGCTAATTTTATAAAATAGGAGATGTTGGAGTAAATATTGTTTCCCGTAATATTAAGGGATAATATTTACTATGTTTGTCTATTTACCATATGAGAAGGTAAATAGCATCCTAGTGTGTATTATCGCGTCGTTATATGTAAAACGACGGTTATGACTCATATTAAATTTGGAGTATAATTATTAAAATAAAATGAATATAGAACATAAAATTTGTTCACGTTGTCCCGAATGCCAAAATAGGGGGTGCGGTTGTTTTTGGAATAGTCGAGATAGTCGAGATAAGTGCCACGTTGTATTTTTGGAGTTTCGGGCACTTTTGGGGTGTTATGACTCAATTATGCAGATACGAGTCATTTTAGTGGTGTATTAGCAATTAAAGTGGGGAATTATGTTTTAAAACCCGTATAAGTTCCCTCACCCCTCTTATTTTCTCACTTTTCAGGTTAGAAGCCAAGAGAGAGAGAGAGAGAAGAGAGAGTTGGGAGAAATGGAGAGAAAGAGAGAGGATGGAAGATTTAAGCCGGAATTCGTCTCTACCGGAAGTGGATCAGAGACTACGAACCTTGAGGCAAGTTTCTTACTTGCTAGATACTGATTTAATGTGATAGATTTTCATGTATAGTTAATTTTGGAGGTTTAAACCATAAATGGGTTTTTGGTTGATTTTGGTGTTAAATCCTTAAATCTTGTAGATTGTGTGGTTTGAGGTTGTTATATGGGTTTCTTTTGGTGTATAATTGTTGTGGTAATGTTGTTGGTGGAGGGGAATGAAGAAAGTAGAGGATTATGGGTTTTAGGGTTCGGTTTTGGCCTTGGAGAAGAAGGGTTTTTCGAGGATCTGATAGGCGCGGTCGACCGCGGTCCCAGGACCGGTCGACCGGTCATGCCAAAACAAGCTCACTGCTTTCTTTGGCACGCAAAATCCCTAGAGGCGGTCGACCGCGGTCCCCTTACCGGTCGACCGGTCCCCTGGTTTTCACTCTTTTTTTTTTTAGTTTCTTCTAGCTTCTTTAATTTTGATGGGAGCTTAGGAACCTTCCTTTGGGAGGTATTTAAGAGTCCTAGAGGGTCTTTATGGGTAGACTAATATCCTAGGATAAAAATGGGAGGATTGGGTTTACCCCGAGGGCTTGTTGTTTAGGTTAATGTCCGCATAGAATTGGAGATTAACCGAAAGATAA